>CM052668.1:41076060-41104406 GCA_028533165.1 Leontopithecus rosalia
CTCCTGGGTTCAGGCAATTCTCCTGCCTCAGCCTCCCGAGTAGCTGGGATTACAGGCACGCGCCACCGGGCCCAGCTAATTTTTTTATCTTTAGTAGAGACGGGGTTTCACTATGTTGACCAGGATGGTCTCGATCTGTTGACCTCGTGATCCACCCGCCTCAGCCTCCCAAAGTGCTGGGATTACAGGCTTGAGCCACCGCACCCGGCCTTCACACTTAATTCTAATGAAGCCAGCAATCATGTACTTCTCAAGCTGTTTCTGGTGGGATAGAATGGAACCCTAGCATGGAATCATAAAGTAGGAGTCAGAGTCTGTTGGTTTGGTCAGAACAACATGAGGTCACAGTATGTCTCACCCTTTTCTACTGTGAATTTCAAAACGATTCTATCACTTGAAAGAGCTTGACCCAAAGCTTTATTTGCGAAGACGGTGATGTATCTTCCCCCAAAGCTATTACCCCAGACTGCCCTGATACATTTCTAGTAAAAGGGAGTGTGATCGCTCTTTTCTGCTGTGTACTATTGAGATTCCCCCCAAAGTAGCAAGTTCATTTTATTTTTATTTATTTAAGACAGAGTTTTTGCTTGCCACCTAGGCTGGAGTGCGAGGGCACAATTTCTGCCCACTGCAAACTCCACCTGCCGGGTTCAAGCAATTCTCCTGTCTCAGCCTCGTGAGTAGCTGAGATTACAGGCACCTGCCACCACGACCAACTAATTTTTGTATTTTTAGTAGAGACGGGGTTTCACTACATTGGCCAGGCTGGTCTCAAACTCCTAACCTCAGGTCTCTTAGAGTGCTGGGATTACAGACATGAGCCACATCACCTGGCCTCAAGTTCATTTTAAAATACCAAATTCTGGGGAAATGGTGGCTTACACCCATAATCCCAGCACTTTGGGAGGCCATGTTTGGGGGGCTGGGAATGATGGCTCACACCCGTAATCACAGCATTTTGGGAGGCCAAAGCGGGTGGATTACTTGAGGCCAGGAGCTCAAGACCAGCCTGGCAACATGGCAAAACCCAGTCTCTAGTAAAATACAAAAAGTAAAATAAAATAAAATACTGAATTTTGGGAGGATGCCAGCATCTCAAACTGTGTCTTTCAAACATTTTTGACCATAACTCCCGGTAAGAAATATATTTTATTTCATAACTGGGTGTCTCTCTGTGTGTGTAACCTGTCTCACACGTGTGTTTGAAAAGTTTAAACATCAGTCTTTTACATTAATAATTTAAGTAATGTTTTCTGATATTTTCTATTCTGCTGAATTGTATTCTGTCCTGTTTCTTTTTTCTTTTTTTTTTTTGTATGTGTATCATGACCTAACATGAGTACAAACCACAATTTGAAAAACACTAATCTGGAAATTTGTATTCACTATAATAATTAAGCAATTATAAGAAATATCATCATCATCCTTTGACACTAAATAATCGTCAGTTGACTTGTTATGTCTTATTTAAGGATAGCAGATGTTATTAAGCAGATACTTACTATATCATACAGGATATCGCCATCCCACATATCAGGGCAATGCTGAAGGCTACACTCGAAATCAAAATTACTTTAACAAGAGCAGGTCTTTGCTGAATTATTGCTAAAAATGGAAAGAAAAGAAGTGCTCAAAAATTTTCATTTTAGCTGTGTTTCAGTTAACATATTTGTCTTTACAGAGGGGAACAAAATTCAAAACCAGAAACACTTTTATAAATAGCTTCTTTCTTTCTTTCTTTCTCTGCTTCTTTTTGGCAGAGTCTCGCTCTGTCACCCAGGCTGGAGTGCAGTGCATGACCACAGCTCACTGCAACTTCCCGGTTTCAAGCTATTCTGCCTCAGCCTCCCAAGTAGCTGGCACCACAGGCATGTGCCACTATAACCGCCTATTTTTGTGTGTGTTGTTGAAGAGATGGGGTTTCGCCATGTTGCTCAGACTAGCATTCTTAATTTTAGAAAATACTGAAGTTAGATCTCACAGCCTATGTGAACAAATATAGTTTTCATTCCCAACGATCCCTGACTCAAGTTTACCTCCCATCCTGGGTCGGAGCCCTCCCACCTGCTCTGTAGAGACACTGGGTCCCTGACTCTGTATGACAACACCCGCTGTGTTGGCTGAAGGGGAAGTGGCTTTCATCTTATGATTCACCAAAACATCCATCAAGTTACAATTCAAGTCAAACAAACACATATACATAATCAGTATGGGATCAAGGGTTTAGTGTGTGCTAATTAAAGTGAAATGAAGGAGAAGAAAGTGACAATCCCTAAAGAGAAGGCACAACCTAACAGAGAGTGAAGAGCGTAAGATCTAATTTCCAAGCAAATGTTTACCTAATTATACTACATTTTATGGATCTTTCTACCATCATGCACATAGTACACATTCACACAGCAGACAAAAGGACTCCAGGCTACAATTCTCACTTCATTGAATGAGAAATTCAATGACTCACCCATCGATCTGGAAGCAGCCCCTTGAATCCCAAATAATTGGGTTTTACGAAAGAACACTTTGGGTTCTTTGGTGATGTTTCTGGGTGGTTGTGACTGTTTATTGCCTTGAAAAGAAAACTTTTTGAGGTGAACTGTAATTACCCTTTTAAAATTTTCCCTGAAACAGCTTTTCAATCCTCCTGAGTCAAATAAAACCAATGGTTGAAGCTACCTGGTAAGCCTGTTATGTTTCCAGCTGGATGGAGTCCATCTGCATACAGCAAGCATGAATGAAGTGGGCATTCCATTAAAAACAAAAAGAAAAAGAGGAAACCACTCTGCACCTTGTCCATCACTCACAAATTGTCAGTATTTTATCCTATGGATGAAGGAAATACTTAGCTACAGTCCAGCATTTGCCCTATATTTATCTGAGGAACCAGGAAGTTCTGCTCCCTTCAGAATGTTTGAGCAGTGACCTGGAGCCACCAGTGTGAGGTCAGTCCTTGCTGTGGAAATGGAGTTCCTTCATGGAACCAAGCTGACCAACGGGGAGACTTCAGTGTAGGTGGGCAGTGCTTGCAGATGCAGGCATGGATGAGACCAGGTCCCTGCCTGCAGTGTGCAGATTAGTGAGGAGGCAGAAAGAACTCAATTACAGTCAGCCCTCTGAATGCATAGTTCCCCATTGGTGATTTCCACCAACTTCATTTGGAAAATGGTCAAGAAAAAAGGGCCAGGAACGATGGTGCACGCCTGTAATCCCGACAGTTTAGGAGGTCAAGGTGGGAAGATTACTTGAGGCCAGGAGTTCAATACCAGCCTGGCCAACATAGCAAAAGTCCATCTCTACTAAAAATACAAAAATTAGCTGGGCATGGTGGTGCATACCTGTATTTCCACCTACTTAGGAGTCTGTGGCATGATAATCACTTGAACCCAAGAGGTGGAGGTTGCTGTGAGCTGAGATCTTACCATTGCACACCAGTCTGGGTGACACAGTGAGAATATGCCTAAAAAAAAAAAAAGGCCAGGTGCAGTGGCTCACGCCTATAATTCCAGCACTTTGGGAGGCCAAGGTGGGTGAATCACTTGAGGTAAGGATTTCAAGACCAGCCTGGCCAACATGGTAAAACCCTGTCTCTACTAAAAATATATAAATTATCCAGGTGTGGTAGCACGCACCTGTGGTCCCAGCTACTCAGGAGGCTGATGCAGAAGAATTGCTTGAACCCAAAAAGCAGGGGTTGCAGTGAACTGAGATCGCACCACTGCACTCTACCCTGGGTGACAAACAGAGACACTGTCTCAAAAAAATAAAATAAAAGAAAATGTTCAGAAAAAAAGTTCATTTGTGATCACGTATATTTTCTCTTGTTATTAAGCATTTCCTAAAAAATACAGTATAACAATTATTTACAGAGCATTTACACTGCATTAGGCATTATAAGTAATCCAGAGATATTTAAAGTATGATGGAAGATGTACATAATTTATATGCAAATACAAGTATCAGGAACTTGAGCATCTGTGGATTCTGGTATCCATGGGAGGTCCTGGAGCCCAGCCCCCATGGATATGAGGGATGACTGTAAAACACCAACAGGATGGGCACAGTGCCTGTTATCTCAGCATGTTTGGAGGATGAGATGGGAGGATCAACTTGAACTCAGGAATTTGAGGCTGCAGTGAGCCGTGATCATACCACTGCCCTATAGCCTAGGCCACAAGAAATAGGCAAAAAGAAATAGGCTGTCGACTGGACATGGTCGCTCATGCCTGTAATTCCAGTGCTTTGGGAGGCTGAGATGGGAGGAAGGCTTGAGCCCAGGAGTTTGAGACCAGCCTGAGTGACATGGTTAAACTCTGTCTCTACAAAAAATATTTTATTTTATTATTTATTTGTTTATTTTGAGATGGAGTTGTCCTCTGTCGCCCAGGCTAAAGTGCAGTAGCATGATCTTGGCTCACTGCAGCCTCTGCCTCCTGACTTCCAGCGATTCTCCTGCCTCGGTCTCCTGGTAGCTCGAATTACAGGCACATGCCACCATGACTGGCTAGTTTTTGTATTTTTAGCAGAGATGCGGTTTCACCATGTTGGCCAGGTCTGGTCAAGATCTCATGACCTCAGGTGATCCACCTGCCTGCTACGATTATAGGTGTGAGTCACTGTACCTGGCCTTCTAAAAAAATTTTATCCAAAAATTAGCTGGACGTAGTGGCATGTACCTGTAGTCGCAGCTCCTTGGGATCCAGGTGGGAGGATTGCTTGAGACCAGGAGTCCAAGGCTGTAGTGAGCTGTGACTGCACCACTGCACTCCAGCCTGGGTGACAGAGTGAGACCTTGTCTCTTAAAAAATAAATAAATAAGCCAGGCACGGTGGCTCACACCTATAATCCCAGCACTTTGGGAGGCTGAGGCGGGTGGATCACGAGGTCAAGAGATCAAGACCATCCTGGTCAACAAGGTGAAACCCCGTCTCTACTAAAAATACAAAAATTAGCTGGGCATGGTGGTGCGCGACTGTAGTCCCAGCTACTCGGGAGGCTGAAGCAGGAGAATTGTCTGAACCCAGGAGGCGGAGGTTGCGGTGAGCAGAGATCACGCCATTGCACTCCAGCCTGGGTAACAAGAGCGAAACTCCGTGTCAAACAAAAATAAATAAATAAAAATAAATAAATAAATTGACATAATTGATTAGTATAAATTTTTTTATATATTAGGCAGCTCATGTCAGAAAATAGAATGCTGAGAATCTTCTAGTCTAGTGGCTTCTCTACCCACCTATGTGTTGGTTTTCTATTTCTGCCTAGCAAATTATCACAAGCCTAGCAGTCTAAGCCACACCCATTTATTAATTCACATTTTCTGCAGTCCTTGATTCCCTACTAAAATCAAGGTGTTGCCAGGCGCTTTGGGAAGCTGAGGCAGGCCGATCACCTGAGGTCAGGAGTCCGAAACCAGCCTAACCAACATGGAGAAACCTCGTCTCTACCAAAAATACAAAATTAGCCAATCCCACCTACTCAGGAGGCTGTGGTAGGAGAATCACTTGAACTTGGGAGGCAGAGGTTGCAGTGAGCTGAGATAGCACCATTGCACTCCAGCCTGGGAAACAAGAGCAACAATCCATCTCAAAATAAATAAATAATAAAATCAAGGTGTTGGCTAAGACTAACTATTGCTTGTTCCTCATGCAATTATTGTATGACTAGAGACGTACACAGAGTATTTTTTTGTTCAAATAGGATTATATAAATATCTGAGTAACTCTGTTAAGCTGCTGGTATAATTGGCTGAACGTGGAATGAGTTCACTGGCTTCTCTAGTTAGGTCTATTCTGGAGCCACAGCAGGTATAAAATTGTGACAGTATTTATTTATTTATGAGACAGAATCTTGCTCAGTCGCCCAGGCTGGAGTGCAGTGGTACCTGATCTTGGTTCACTGCAAGCTTTGCCTCCCGAGCTCAAGCCATTCTCATGCCTCAGCCTCCCGAGCAGTTGGGACTACAGGCATGAGCCACCACATCCTGCTAATTTTTGTATCTTTCATAGAGACAGGGTTTTGCCATGTTGGCCAGTCTGGTCTCAAAATCCTAACCTCAAGTGATCTGGCCACCCTGGCGTCCCAAAGTGCTGAGAATAGAGGTGTAAACCCCACTCCCAGTCTGTGCAAGTCTTTTTTTTTTTTTTTTTGAGATGGAGTGTCGCCCAGGCTGGAGTGCAGCGGCCCAATCTTGGCTCACTGCAACCTCTGCCTCCCAGGTTCAAGCGATTCTCCTGCCTTAGCCTCCCAAGTAGCTGTGATTATAGTCGCCCGGCACCAGCCCAGCTAATTTTTGCATTTTTTGTACAGACAGGGTTTCACTGCCTTGGCCAGGCTGGTCTCAAACTCCTGACCTCAGGCGATCTGCCACTTCGGTCTCCCAAAGTGCTGAGATTATACGCAGGAGCCACCAAGCCTGACAGTGAGTCTTTAGAATTGAGCAGATGCCCTGACTGGCTCCTCCATCCAGACCATTTCAGCTTTCATTTGTCATTTACTAAGAAATTTTAGGCCGGGCATGGTGGCTCACATATGTAATCCCAGCACTTTGGGAGGCCGAGGCAGGTGGATCACGAGGTCAAGAGATCGAGACCGTCCTGGTCAACATGGTGAAACCCCGTCTCTACTAAAAATACAAAAAGTTAGCTGGGCATGGTGGCGCGTGCCTGTAATCCCAGCTACTCGGGAGGCTGAGGCAGGATAATTGCCTGAACCCGGGAGGCGGAGGTTGCAGTGAGCCGAGATTGCGCCATTGCACTCCAGCCTGGGTAACGAGCGAAACTCCATCTCAAAAAAAAAAAAAAAAAAAGAAAGAAATTTTACACCTCTTAGGAGATAAAAGTTAAATTGTAGATATTTGAGAGTAATGTAGATAATGCCTGTCCATATAAATCAAAATTGTGTCTGGTGGAATGCATTCATTAATGTCTTGTGGACATACAGAAACAAACTGGTCATATGGAAAATTACCAGTTTTCCCAGATTTGTGTCCATTTCTTTCTTTTTAATTTTCTTGTAAAGGGAGGGTCTCATTCTGTCATCCAGGCTGGGGGTAGTGGTGCAAATATGGCTCACTGCAGCCTCTAACTCCTGGACTTAAGTGATCCTTTCATCTTAGCCTCCCAAAGTGCTGGGACCAAAGGTGTTAGCCATTGCACCTGGCCGTCGAATCCATTTCTAAATTCATCTCAGCATTCCTCTAAAAAAGACTCCATGACCAAACGTTAGTCACACTTGTCTTCTAGACTAGACCTTATTGCTATCCTTGGCCTACTGAACTCATTTTTAGCAAGAAGCAAGCTAAAAGTTTAAAAAAGCAAAGTTTAAAAAAGCAAGCAAAATCCAGTTTAGCGGAATCCTCCCTCCACCCTTAACATCCAGTTCAGTTCCTTTTCACCCATCCTTGGTAGATAACCATATTTCTTTTGGTAGTTTTCTGTCCTCTCCCTCACCCTGCCTGTGGACAAAAACCCCCAGACATCCCACCTGCATTCAGAGTTCAACCACTCCCCTTTTGCTATAGCCTTGAATAAAGTCTTCCTTGCCATGTCAAAGAAGTGTCTAGGTGCAATTTCTCTTTGACACCTCATCAGACCTTAAGTGTGTGGAACTTGGAGTTAATCTCAGAACTGTTTGTAGTATCTTAACAGATTCAGTTTCTATGTTGTTTACACAAGTATACACTACAAAAATACATTTTTGTAACTCCAGTCAGTTTGTACATATCTAGAACATGTCTGAAACGTAACTAATAATCTCACAAAATGTAACATAGAGGGTTCTAAAATCTAGAAATAATTTTTGTTTTGAGACAGAGTCTTGTTCTGTCATCCAGGCTGCAGTGCAGTGGCACAATCTTGGCTCACTGCAACATCCGTCTCCCAGGTTCAAGTGGTTCTCCTGCCTCAGCCTCCCAAGTAGCTGGGATTACAGGCGCGTACCACCATGCCCAGCTAAGTTTTTTTTGCAATTTTTTATTTTATTTTATTTTTTTTAGTAGAGATGGGGTTTCACTATGTTGTCCAGGCTAGTCTGGAACTCCTGGCCACAAGTGAGGGGCCTGTCTCAGCCTCCCAAAGTGCTGGGATTACAGGTATCAGCCACCACACCCAGCCTAAAATTTTTTTTTTGTAGCGACAGTGTCTTGTTATGTTGCTCAGACTGGTCTCAAATGCCTGGGCTCAAGCGACCTTCCTGTCTGGCCTCCCGAAGTGCTGATATTACAGATGTGAGCCATCATGCCTAGTCCTACCATGCTTACTTCTGATTAAACTCGTTCCCGGATGCTGCTAAGATTTCTATCTTATCTATGGTTCCTTGCATGTGAGTAGGAGCTGTCCACAAATCCTTAAGCACTTGCCCTACACCTCCCACTGAAGCACGTGTACACTCTTCCTGTAGGGGGTGAGCCAGAAGCCTTAGCCTATTTCCGTATAAATAATGAAGAAGAAAGTAACTAGAAATATAACCATAGTAGTTATTATTCATATGTGATCTTAGTTATTCATAGGGGATCCTAATTCTTTTACTAATGCCTCTAAGGTCAGAAGCGTGAATCTGGGGTGACACTGTGAAAGAAATGACCCTCAGCCGGGCGTGGTGGCTCATGCCTGTAATCCAAGCACTTTGGAGGCCAAGGTGGGCAGATCACCTGAGGTCAGGAGTTCAAGATCAGCCTGACCAACATGATGAAACCCCGTTTTTAAAAAGAGGTAAAAAAAAAATGGCCCTCAGGCAAGCCCTCTGTCACACCCATTTAAGGGCTACTGGAGAGTGCCTTGGCTGTGCGGCAGCACCAGTGCTGGGAAAGTGCCCGCTGTTTAGCCAGCTAGGGAAGGAGACATCCAAAATGGCCAAGACATCTCCTTCCTCAGGGGAGTTAGGAGAAAACTCCACTCCTTCAAGCTCTTGCGGTAGGCCTGTCGCTGTCAGGTAGGCCTGCAGACATCCAGGGGCTTAAATGTCTCTATGTGATGCTGTGCTTCAGTTGTCACATTCTGCGTCCACTCTCATGCTCTACTTCTGTACCTGGTTCCTTTTTTCTTTGTTTTTGAGACAGAGTTTCGCTCGTTACCCAGGCTGGAGTGCAATGGCGCGATCTTGGCTCACCACAACCTCCACCTCCTGGGTTCGGGCAATTCCCTGCCTCAGCCTCCTTCCTTTTTTCTTAGAAGAGACAATCAGTAAAAGCAATATAAATCGCTGGGCGCGGTGGCTCATGCCTGTAATCCCAGTACTTTGGGAGGCCGAGGCGGGTGGATCACAAGAAGAGATCGAGACCATCCTGGTCAACATGATGAAACCCCGTCTCTACTAAAAATACAAAAAATTAGCTGGGCACAGTGGTGCGTGCCTGTAATCCCAGCTACTCAGGAGGCTGAGGCAGGAGAATTGCCTGAACCCAGGAGGCGGAGGTTGCGGTGAGCCGAGATCGCGCCATTGCACTCCAGCCTGGGAAACAAGAGCGACACTCCGTCTCAAATAATAATAATAATAATAAATCTTAATGTCTTTGTTCTCTACAAGTATGGAAAACTGCTGTCGCATTATGCTCCTTACCTCATCTCGCCTATTAGAAATTCCTGAGCCCCTACATGTATGACACATGATGTCTTGAACCTGTCACTGCCACGCCCTATCTACCCTGCCTCCAGTCGCCGACCACTAATGCCACGCTCTACCTAACCTGCCCCCCAGCTTTGTGCTCAATAAAAGCCAGAGCGTCCAGGCATTCAAGGGCACTGCTGGACTCCGCACTTTTGTCAGCAGTGGACACCTGGGCCCAAACTCTTTTTTCTCTATCTCTGTGTCTTGTGTCTTTTATTTCTACAGTTTCCGGTCCCCACACAGCAGACAGGGGCTCAGAGGACCCTGTAGGGCTGGACCCTACATCTTCTCACAGTGTAGAAGCCCTGGTCCTGGGATCCACCATCTTGTGTTGCCACCACCTGAGACGTGGCTTCTGTTCTTAAGTCCCTGCTAAACGTTTCTTTCTGAGAAACTGGATTTGTCACGTTTCCTCAGACTTTGGGGGTAGCTTTGCACAGACCAGCTCACCTTGGAAAAGGGTGCAATATGGGAACCAGCTGAGCCCTGGTCCCGCGCATCCAAAGCACAGAGTGGGTAACTGAGGAGCTGCCTCAGCTGTGCTGCAAACATGCCGCAGCGTCACCTGGACAAGGAACTGTGGCCCTCAGTCTGACCCTCAAGACTTACTCAGAGGGATTATTTCTACTGTTTCTCCTTCTGCAGTCCTATGTGGCCAGTCATAAAGGTTCCCAGCCATTAACAGTGCTTGACTATTATCAAAACCTAGGCACTTGGCTGGTGCAGTGGCTCATGCCTGTAATCCCTACACTTTGGGAGGCTGAGATGGGAGGATCACTTGAGCCCAAGAGGTTGATGCTGCAGTGAATGTCACTGCACTCCAGCTCAGCCGCAGAGTGAGACCATGTCTCAATATTTTTTTAGATAAAAAAAAAAAGCTCAGCACTCAGGTTACCCCATTGAGGCTCTAATACTCAAATGATAGATACCTGAAGGGTGCCCAGTGGCTATTTCTCTGTGGTGGTTCCGGCCAACATGTTTAATTCAATATCCATGCTAGCCAGTCACAGCCTCAGCTTGCCTTTACCTTTGAAGGAATCCAGTGTACACTTATCTGGTCAGTATGAGTTATTTAAATGGCCCAGTCCACACCCATAATTTGTGCCACCAGGACCTGGGCCCAGTTCCCATTAAGACTTACGGATGTGGGCTTTGCACATATGGTATTCTGCTATTGGGCCTCAAGGAGGCAGTCAGAGAGGACTTCCTCATACATACACTCTGTCTCCAGGAACAGGGGTTGAGCCATGGGCCTCCAGAATCCACAGCCAGGAAACCTTGATGGAATTCTTAGGGCACAGTCTGTTTCTTTTCTTTCTTTTTTTTTTTTGCCATCCTTAATTTCTTCATTCATAAACTTTGCTTAAAGACTAAAATTCCCAATTCCTCATAAAAATATATCCTTGCCCTCAGCCCCAGTAGCCACTGGCAAAGACTGGTATTTCCCAATGGATAAGAGGGCCTCCTTTATCTTTGGGATGAGGTGCATGTGGTCATCCACACACTTGGTCACACAACTGTCAGCTGCTGCTTCACCTGAATCTCCTTACTCCCAGCATCTATTGAATCTTTGGCTTTGTCGTTGCAATGCATGGCGCACCTGGCCAGGCGGTCCTGGAACTTCTCCAATTCACTGGTGACCAAAGCCTGAGCTTGCACCAGAGGCGCATGTCAGCGCTCGATGCACTGGTGCACCTGCTACATGGAGGCCTGGCTGTCCTCTCAACAGCTGGCGCTGCACCACAGCATAATACCCTGCATCTTCTGAATGTTCACTCTCTCCACTCTTCACCATGGAGTCCACTGCGAACCGCACCTGCAGCTTCTGCAGCTCGGCCATGGAAACCCCGCATTGCGCTGCACTGTGTGGCACAGGCACCCATGTGGAATCAGCACATGGGCCCGCCTCCTCACTACCCTTTTCTTCTTTTTTTGGGAGACAAGAGCCTTGCTCTGTTGCCCAGGCTGGAGTGCGGTGGCTCACTGTAACCTCTGCCTCCCAGGTTCAATCTTTTCTCCTGCTTCAGCCTCATGAGCAGCTGGGACTAGTCACTGGTACAAGTCACCATACCTGGCTAATTTTTGTATTTTCAGTAGAGATGGGGTTTCACCATGTTGAGCAGTGAACTCCTGATCTCAAGTGATCTGCCTGCTTTGACCTCCCAAGATGCTGGGAATACAGGCATGAGCCACCGTGTCCAGCCTATAGTCTGGTTTTCTAATGGCCACTAAGTCCCTGTCCCATGTAAACATCAGCTTTCACAGTTCAGCCCCATCAGACACATCCTCGGTTTCAACATCTGCTAGGCTCTTCATGTTCTGGCAATACCATCAGCTGCCCTTCTACCAAGGCACTTGTGAGCCCCATTCTCCCTGGGGCCCCACCAGCAGGCAAGGGATGAGCTTATCGGGTTACACAGAGCCAGGCCTCTGATGCCCTTGGGACAGACCTGAGACCAGAGGCATCGACCACCCCTGAATACCCTCCCAGGCCCTCTGCCGTGAGTGCAGCCATGAATGGCATCCAGAAGGCCTCTGACCCTGAGGCTGCTGTCAATATTAGCTGCCTACCAGCCCTTGACAGAAACTGAGGCTCTGCCTCAGCACCCAGATTCCCCTCCTGGGTGAAGAATCCCTCCCAGTAGCAGCTCGGCTCAGCTAAGGAACCTCCTTGCTCATGTGGAAACAGCCTCTTCTGGCACAGGTTAATCCTGACAAGGTGCAGGAGAGGGTATGGCTTCCCCAGCTCAGGGAACACCTTGCACAGGGCCCGGGAGACCTTGGCAATGGTGCCTCTGCTGCCTCTACCTCTGGCAAAACAGGGAGTCCCTTGGAATTAATTATGAATTTATAATTAATTAAAGTTAAGAGTTTTTCATTTTTTATTACAAGAGCATATGTGAGATTCAGGCTTCTCCACCTTGATCACCAACTTTTGCTGCTTATGTTTCTCTTTTGTTGTGGTGTGGTTTTCTTTGTTTATCCTACGTGTGAGTTCTGCTGAGCTGCTTTTTTTTTTTTTGAGACAGAGTCTCACTGTGTTGCCTAGGCTGGGGTTCAATGGCGCAATCTTGGCTCACCGCAACCTCCGCCTCCTGGGTTTAAGAGATTCTCATGCCTCAGCCTCCCGAGTAGCTGGGATTACAGGCACGTGCCACCATGCCCAGCTAATTTTTGTATTTTTAGTAGAGATGGGGTTTCACCATGTTGGCCAGGCTGGTCTTGAACTCCTGGGTTCAAGTGATCTGCCTGCCTCGGCCTCCCAAAGTGCTGGGATTATAGGCATGAACCACTGCACCCAGCCTCTGCTGAGCTTTTGAATCTGCAGGTTGGAGTGTCTTATCACTTCCCTCCTCAAGCTCTGCCCTTCCCCCATCTAGACGCAGCCCTGTGCCTGCACAACTGCACCAGCCTCACTGTCTTCCTGCCCGCACAGTTGCTTCCACTAGCCTGTCTGCACAGCAGCCAGGGGGTTTTCTGTCCCTCCTGGTTGACGCTGTTCAGTGGCTCCTGGGGCCATGGAATGTCCCGATCCAGCTTAGCCTCCGTGCATGTTTGGGGCAGCTCCACAGACCCAGCGAGGAGTCAGTCTCCTGAAATGGATTCTGGCCACACACGGAACCAGGGTTCTGAGCCAACCTCTGCCAGACAGAAAACAAAACTGAGCTTAGGTAAGGCATAGTGGGAGGAAGACCATCACAGCAGGAAAAACTTTCCAAACCGTAAGATTTGCAAGTGCCTCAAAGGTCAGGCAGAAAGGTATCCAAGGAGCAAACAAGACTAGGAAGGCGGGATTGTGGGGCAGAAGGCGCCTGAGTCAGCTGACTCTAGAGTGGGCTGCTGCAGTCTAACCCAGGTGGTGACCTAGGTGGTGAGTCAAAGATTAGAGGCCTGTGATGGGGGAGAAGTGTAACAAGCCTGGTTGAGTGAGTCAAAGTCAATAGGCATCTTGTTCTGACTGATCACTATGGATCCAGTCTAGCTAATTTGTCATTTATGAAACAACAACCAGAAATTTGAAGAGTTTGTGTCTGGCCTTATTCTAGGTAAGAAAAAGGTCGGGGCAGTCCCTGTGAGTCTTATCTGTCATTGGGGAGGTGGCACTTTGCAGTAAGATATTCTCTAACATAAAAGTTTGGGTTACTTCCTAATTGTTGGTTTTCCAGCAACAGGGGGGAAAAGTTCAATACTCTCCTCTCTCACATCTCCTTTTAGCCCTGAAGCCCTGAAAGGGGATCCTGGGGCTACTCCTCTCAACCACATGCAGCTTGGACTAACACAATCTCCTCCTGCAGGGTCACGATAGCTTGAGGCCAGGTTTGGGTCTCCAGCAGCCTTGCCTAGGCCCTGCCCAAGGTGGACCCAAAATAACTCTAAGCCTAGCTGGCTTTCCTTCCCTGTGTAGAGTAACTCTGTCAGGACCAATGGCCAAACCACAGCCTGTACAAGATGTCTGCTCCCATGACAAGAGTCTCCAAAGCACTGGCTGAAAATAGAGATTTATGGCTCCGTGGAACTGGGTTGGGGCCAGGGATCTGTGTTTTTAAGAAGCCCCAGGGTGATGTTTAGGATGAGGAGTTTGGGAAGCACGGACAAGCTTGGTGACTTCTGGCTAAAAAACCTGAACAGCTTCCTTGCAATTCAGTCCCCAGTTCTCCACAAGGACCCTCCCTCTTGCAGCACAAATCTCTCTCCAGACTCCTCCTCACCCCCAGAGACCCTGCCGTGAGTGCAGGTGCTCCCTACTTTGTGCTGTCCTATCCCCCTGCAGAGGAGCCTTGTCCCTGTGACATCAAAAGGCAGGGCTGGTGCCAGGGCAGGCAGAGCAGCTTCTTCAGAGGCCGCCAGGATGTCCCTAACTCCATGGCCCATGGATTCTGTGCTGCTGGGGACCTCAGACCCACCCTCGTTCCCTTCCCTCTCTCCTCTGTCCAACAAGCTCAATTCTCTGAATTTGACTTTCTCTGATTTATTTCATTGAATTGACTGACAACCTGATCCCTACCCTATTTGACTGTCTGCCTACAATCGCAAAGTCCTTCTCCCTGGGGCCCATCTCACAACCTCAATGAAAACTGGCATACACAAAAAGCCTTGTAACAGAACAGCCACAGCAGCCATATTCATAATAGCCAAGAACAGCAAACAAGCTAATGTCAATCAACCGGTGAACAGAATCACTAATTGGCTCATTCGCATAATGAAATGCTATTCAGTAAAAGAATAGTAAAGCAATACATGCAACACTTTGCTACAACATGAATGAGACTGAAAAAATACGTGGGAGCAAAGGAAGCCAGGATCCACATACAAAAGGCAGCATATGGATAGAAGAATGTGATTCTATGTAGATGAAACTCTTTTTTATTTTATTTTATTTTATTTTTTGAGACGGAGTTTCGCTCTTGTTACCCAGGCTGGAGTGCAATGGCGCAATCTCGGCTCACCGCAACCTCCGCCTCCTGGGTTCAGGCAATTCTCCTGCCTCAGCCTCCCGAGTAGCTGGGATTACAGGCACGCGCCACCATGCCCAGCTAATTTTTTGTATGTTTAGTAGAGACGGGGTTTCACCATGTTGACCAGGATGGTCTCGATCTGTTGACCTCGTGATCCACCCGCCTCGGCCTCCCAAAGTGCTGGGATTACAGGCTTGAGCCACTGCGCCCGGCCGATGAAACTCTTTAAAAAGACAATTCTGATGCATCGTGTCAGACAGCAGACAGGTGGTTTCCCAGAGCTAAGACTGAAACTGCCTTCACAGGATGACAGTGAGAGAAATCTGACATGGCTGACTCTACCGTCTTTCTAGCCTCACAGGCTGGTGGTCTTTGCTCATTCCTGGACATGGACCAAGCTAACTTTGGGAGAATTTTAGTTTATAGTTTAAATAATAGTCCTTCCCCAAAACTAAACTGCTTTTTTTTTGAGATGGAGTTTCGCTGTTGTTACCCAGACTGGAGTGCAATGGCACGATCTCGGCTCACTGCAGCCTCCGCCTTCTGGATTCAAGCAATTCTCCTGCCTCAGCCTCCCAAGTAGCTGGGACTACAGGCACGCAGCACCATGCCCAGCTAATTTTTGTATTTTTAGTAGAGACAGGGTTTCACCTTGTTGACCAGGATGGTCTCGATCTCTTGACCTTGTTATCCACCCGCCTCGGCCTCCCAAAGTGCTGAGATTACAGGCTTGAGACACCACGCCCCGCCAACTAAACTGTTCTTATAAAACTAATAAAAGCTTGTAATCCCAGCACTTTGGGAGGCCAAGGCGGGTGGATCATGAGTTCAAGAGATGGAGACCATACTGGTCAACATGGTGAAACCCCGTCTCTACTAAAAATACAAAAAAATTAGCTGGGCATGGTGGTGTGCGCCTGTAATTCCAGCTACTCGGGAGGCTGAGGCAGGAGAATTGCCTGAACCCAGGAGGTGGAGGTTGCGATGAGCCGAGATCGCACCATTGCACTCCAGCCTGGGTAACAAGAGCGAAATTCTGTCTCCAAAAAAAAAAAAAAAAAACTAATGAAAGGACATCAAATTAGGAGGATGACAGGGGCCTGAATTCTACTTAATTACCAGTCATTATTCCAGAAGTCATAAGATTGGAAACTTCCTCTATTACTAGTGTAGAACCTAAGATGGGCCTTTTGAGATGTCTTTCCAGGTTTTCACATTTCTGAAAACTGGATGGCCCCACCTGGACATGCCAACTAGTCCTGTGGCCCCCTATCCAGGAACCGACTCAGCACAAGAAAACAGCTTTGATTCCCTGTAATTTCATCTCCAACCCAACCAGTCAGCATGCCCTCTACTCTAGCTCCCTGCCCACCAAACTATCTTTGGAATTATCTTTGAAGAACCCCTAGGTTCTGAGCTTTCAGGGAGATTGAGCAATAACTCCATCTCCTGCATAGTGTGTGGCCAGCCTTGTGTCAATTAAACTTTCTTTACTGCAATGCCTCAGTCTTGGTGAGTTGATTTTGTTTGCACAGTGGGCAGGAAGAATCCACTGGGCAGTTACAGGAGCGTGAAGATGAACTGCCGAGACATGAGGGAATATTCTGCAGAGTAAGAAATGTTCTGTTTTGACTGTAGTGATGATTACAAGGGTATATACATTTTTTAAAACTCATCAAACTGTAGCCTTAAAACCATAACCTTAAATACCAGTGGTGTTTAAAGACTGGATGAGACCACTAAGAAAGGGCAAAAAAAAAGAAATGAGTATACTGACATTAAGAAATAAGAGGCCGGGTGCGGTGGCTCATGGCTGTAATCCCAGCACTTTGGGAGGTCAAGATGGGCAGATTACTTGAGGTCAAAAGTTCGAGACCATCCTGGCCAACATGGTGAAACTCCAGCTCTACTAAAAATACAAAAATTAGCCAGGCATGTTGGTGCACACCTGCAATCCCAGCTATATGGGAGGCTGAGGCAGGAGAATCACTTGAAACCAAGAGGTGGAGGTTGCAGTGAGCCGATATTGCGCCACCGTACTCCAGCTGGGGCAATAAAGGAAGCCTCCGAGACTCTGTCTCAAAAAAGAAAAAAATAAGAGAGGGGCCTGGCACAGTGGCTCATGCCTGGATTCCCAATACTTTGGGAGACTGAGGTGGGCAGATGACTTGAGGTCAGGAGTTCAAGACCAGCCTGGTCAACATGGTGAAACCCCATTTCTACTAAAAATACAAAAATTAGCTAGGTGTGGTGGTGGGTGCCTAATCCCAGCAATTTGGGAGGCTGAGGCAGGAGAATCGCTTGAACCTGGGAGGTGGAGACTGGAGTGTATCAAGATCACACCAGTGCATTCCAGCCTGGATGACAGAGAGAGGCATGGTTTCAAATAAATAAATAAATAATTAAAGCGTGGTGGCTCACACTTCTAATCCCAGAACTTTCAGCGGGTGGATTACCTGAGGTCAGGAGTTCCAGACCAGCCTGACCAACATGGAGAAACCCGTCTCTACTAACAATACAAAATTAGCTGGGCGTGGTGGTGTGTGCCTGTAATCCCATCTACTCGGGAGGCTGAGGCAGGAGAATCACTTGAACCTGGGAGGCGGAGGTTGCCGTGAGCCAAGATTGCGCCACTGTACTCCAACCTGGGTGACAGCGAGGCATTGTTTTAAAAATAAATAAATAAAAAGGAACAAGGGAGGGGAGGAGGAAACGGCAAAGGGGCCCTGAAATGAAGGCCAAAGAGGCAGAAGGAAAACTGAGAGACATCCTGAAAGCCCAGCGAACATGTTTCTAAGAGGAAGTAATCCACTGGCTAAAATAATGCTGACAACATCAAGGAAGAAGAAAACTGCGATTCAACTTCTGCATCTAGCAGTGCGGTCACGTGGCAGGAAGGTCAGTTTGAAGTGGGCCCAAGGAAGAATGGAAAGGAAGAGAAGGCAACAATAGACAAGTCAAAAAATTTTGCTAACATGAAGCAGAGAAATGATACAGGAGCTAGATGTAGTACTCAGTTTTGTTTTGGAAGCACGTCTGCATGTTGATAGGAATCATCTAGTATATTGAGAAAAACTGATGATACACAAAACAGGGAGACTTGCTGGGGCAATGCCCTGAAGTACTGGAGGGGGACAGGTTTGGTACATAGGCCCAGCCACTCATAAAAAAAAAAATGGAATTGGCTGGGCACAGTAGCTCACACCTGTAGTCCCAGCACTTTGGGAGGCCGAGGCGGGTGGATCATGAGGTCAAGAGATCGAGACCATCCTGGTCAACGTGGTGAAACCCCGTCTCTACTAAAAATACAAAAAATTAGCTGGGCATGGTGGCGTGTACCTGTAATCCCAGCTGCTCAGGAGGCTGAGGCAGGAGAATTGCCTGAACCCAGGAGGTGGAGGTTGCAGTGAGCCAAGATCACGCCATTACACTCCAGCCTGGATAACAAGAGTGAAACTCCATCTCAAAAAAAAAAAAAAAAAAACGAATTGCAGTAGGGGGTAGGGAAGGCAGAGGGATGTTATGAAGGCCTCCACTGACTGCTTCTACTTTCTCAGGGAAACAGAATCCAAAATCATCTGCTGAGATTTGGCAAGAAGGAATATTCAGGCAGGAGATTATTGAAACCTAGGTATTAAATAGTCAACTAGCTCAGGAAGGAATGCTTGAAACAGTCTAGCGGAGGGGCTTGTCATGGGTGGAATGGTTTTAGGGATAACAATGGAAGTGACTGGCTGGGGAAGGGGGCAGAGCAAAACTATCAGGAGAGAAAAGGCTGAAGTTTAACAGTGAAGTAAGGACATCAGAAAATCAACTTCATGGACATTGGAATCAGAAGTATCATGACAGGGATAGTTTTAGAGGCAGTGAGGCAGGAGCTGAAATCTTTGAGATACACCAATGGTGACCTGCTGGTAGATGACTGCAGCTAGGAGAAGCAGTGGTGATCACCTAGAGACCTGAGTCAGTGCTCACTTTGAGAGAAGAGACAGAGAACAGTCTGAAAGCAGTGAATAAGAAAAGTGGGGCCAGGCATGGTGGCTCACACCTGTGATCCTAGCACTTTGGGAGGCCAAGCCGGGCAGATGGCTTGAGCACAGGAGTCTGAGACCCTGCCTCTAAAAAATTACAAAAACTAAGCCAGGTGTGGTGGCTCATACCTGTAATCCCAGCACTTTGAGAGGTCGAGTTGGGCAAATCACAAGGTGAGGAGTTTGAGACCATCATGACCAACAAGGTGAAACCTTATCTCTACTAAAAATACAAAAATTAGCTGGGCATGGTGGCACACACCTGAAGTTCCAGGTACTCGGGAGGCTGAGGCAGGAGAATCACTTGAACCAGGGAGTCAGAGATTGTAGTGAACCAAAATTGTGCCACTGCAGTCCAGCCTGGCGACAGAACAAGATCCCATCTCAAAAAAAACAAAACAAAACAAAAACAAAAAGTAGCCAGGCATAGTGGTGTGTACCTGTAGTCCCAGCTACTCGAGAGGCTGCAGTGGGAAGATCACTTGAGCCCACGACGCACAGGTTGCAGTGAGCCAAAATCGCACCACTACACTGCAGCCTGGGCAACAAAGTGAGACTCTGCCTCAAAAAAAAAAAAAAAAAAGCGGGAAGGAAAAGCAGTCACCCTTAGAAGGGAGGCACCGTGCATAGGGGAGACCCACAGCAGGAAGGTGAAGGGGGACTCCTGATGGCTGAAAGAAAGTGGCCCCTAGGCTTCTGCGTTGGGAGCAATGGAAGATGGACTCAAAAAGGGCAATGAACTAAGTCATGTATGAGAGTGATAGAGGGGACCTGGGAGTCCTGGACATTAGGGAACACTGAAATCAATCTTGATACATTAGTGTCAAGGCTGTGTGTGATAGGTCGGAGAAGGGAATACTTCCAGGAAGAAGCAGAAGCCAGGGGCTTTCTTTTGACTCATGATGTGACTGAGCCACAGGGCCTTTGCACAAATCATGTAAACAAATCCATCAATAACTAATTTGCCCCTGCCACATTTACCAGGTGACCACGAATGCATCAGGCCCTAAATCAAATGTTACACACCTAAGTGAGCCCAAGCTAGAAGAGTCAGAGGGTGAAAACAGTCTCCCCATGACATCAGTAGGCCATCATTTCTCAAGCACTGGAGAGCCATGGACCCTCTGACAATTAGATGAACCTTATGAATCCCAGATTTCCACTCGATACCCTTGAAGCCTATCCAGAAAGGATCCTTGGCCCCCAGTTAGAGCCCTGCTTTAGTGAAAGTACAAGAAGTATTTATGAGCTGGAGAGAAGCCACTCAAGTCTTCTGATCCATCATGCCCCTTTTCCCCTGTGAACACCGAAACTTCCTTACTCTAGGTGAACTGGCTAGCTCTCTTCCCTTCTGAATCCTGCTCCTTCAAGTAAGCTTTTCATCTGAAGATTACAAAAAAAAAAAAAAAAAACAACACTGAATTCAAGGTAAACCTTAGGAAATGGTGTTCACAAGTGCAGTGGCATCTGGTTATATAAAAGAACAAACACCCTTGCCCTAGCTCTCTTTCCTTCTGAATCCTGCTCCTTCATGTAAGCTTTTTATCTGCAGATTAAAAAACAACACCACCACTGAATTCAAGGTAAACTTTAGGAAATGGTGCTCTAAGGTGCAGTGGTTTCCAGTTATGTCAAAGAACAAACATTTGCCCCCTCTGCTCCATAAGTGGCATTCTAAATCCACCAAGGGACTTGCCCAGTCTTCCAGCAAGTCCTCCAGGCCCTGCTGCCCTGTAATCCTTGGGGTTCTAGGCAGCAGAGTTCTAGGCTTCTGGGACTCAGGTCCCAGAAAATGCAGTGATTCTGAATGTCCAAACAGACTTCATATTCCAAAGGGGTATTAGCTCTCATGTTAATATAAAGCCTTCAAGACAGAGGAACCAGGTAACTTTATTTCTCATTGTTATAATTTTCTTTTTATTATCAAATCTTCACTATAGAAACACTGAAGAAATTGGGGGAAAAAAATCACTGGATAAACTGGTTATTCTAGTTAGCAAAAAAAAAAAAAAAATCATTGAAGAGGCAGCATAAAATGGTGGCTGAAAACAAGAACTCTGGAGCCAAACAATCTCAGCTCTGCTCCCTTACTAGTTGTGGCCTTTGGGTAGGATCCTCAACATCTCTGCTTCAGTTTAGCCATTTGTAAAACTGGGGTAACAGTACCAATCTCATAGAGTTAAGGGGACCAAACAAGTTAACACTTGGAAAGAATTCAAAACAAAGCCCAGCTACATAACTGCTACATGTATTTGCAAAACCTTTTTAAAATCTCAAATTAACGGGGTAAATTTTTCCATGGATCTTTCAGGTCCTTGTCCATATAGATTTTTTTAGATCTGCTACAGTAAATATGTATATACAGTTCTGTACCCTTTTTATTCCTTCATGTTAGTATATTGATGTAGTGTTCATAATTATAATTTATAGTGATTGCCTAAAACAAATTACAAACTAATTGCCCAACAATGCAGTGACGAGTAACAATGGATGCTGATACACTGGGCTAAGGATCACATTCTGTCCAGCAACCTCAGTCTAACACTCCTAGGCAATAACTTTTCTACCATTAGTCATCTCATTCATTAATTTTCTCTAAGGAGGTTAATCAACAGTATATACCCCATTCAATACTACTGTTTTTCTTACATTCAGATTTAGTATTTCATATTCTACTCCTTAAAGGGCATCTAAACCCTCCCCTTATCACGACAAAATCTGTATTTCTACAATTATGCACAAAATGTTATTGTAAAGTTTTCCATCCAATACTCCAGCTTGATGCAAAACAGTGTGTTTCCAGTCAAAAACTTTTCTCTGCATAAGGTTCTTCCCTTAGCAATTCACACCAATCTAGAAGTAGGTGACAGCTCTTGCTAAAAGATGCCTCATTCCCCACAGTCATGGTCCTCAAGTATGAATTACTGGTGGACCATAAGGGGAGTTTACAGTTTTCTTCATTGTAATTATCTGATTTTGAATAAGGGCTATATAACTGCTGAAAGCTTTTCCCTATTCTTTTCCTTCATGGGGTTTCTTCTAAGATGATATTTTCTAGTAAATAATGTGGGAGAAGCCTTACTGAACTCTTAATGAAAAATGTCCCCTCTCGATTACACTTATAGGGTTTTCCTCAATGTGTTGTCAAATGTACAATAAATGAAAAACTCTCATAAATTCAATTCAGTTTCTCTTCACTGTGATTTCTCTGGTGTTGAAGTAGGGCTGAGTGACCACTAAAGGCTTTTCCACATTCACTGCATATAAAGCGTTTCTCTCCACTATGCATTCTCTGATGAATAATAAGGGAAGAATTCTTACAGAATGCTTTCTCACAATGATTACATTTGTAGGGCTTTTCTCCAGTATGGTTTCTTAGGTGTACAATAAGGGACGAACTCTCATTAAATGCTTTCCCACATTCATTACACCTGTATGGTTTCTCTCCAGTATGAGTTCTCCGGTGTGCAATGAGGTGAGAACTACAGTTAAAGGATCTTTCACACTGATTACATTTATAGGGTTTCTCACCAGTGTGAATTCTCCGATGAGCAACAAGGTGACAGCTCTGACTGAAGGATTTTCCACATTTATTGCATTCATAGGGTTTTTCTCCAGTATGAGTCCTTTGATGTCTAACAAGGTGAGCCATCTGGCTACAGGATTTTCCACATTTATTACATTCATAGGGCTTAATTCCAGAATGAATTATCTCATGTTTAGTGAGGGCTGAGCGTTCTCTGAATGCTTTGCCACATTCCTGACAATTATAGGGTTTCTCTCCCGTGTGAGTTCTCTGATGGGCAATAAGATGGGAGCTCCAGCTGAAGGATTTTCCACATTCAGTACATTTATATGGTTTTGCTCCGGAATGAGTTCTTTCATGTTTACTAAGGGCTGAGTAGTCTCTAAAAGCTTTTTCACATTCATCACATTTAAAGGGTTTCTCTCCAGTATGCATTCTCATATGGGCAATAAGATGGGAGCTCCAGCTGAATGATTTCCCACATTCAGTACATTCAAAAGGTTTTTCTCCTGTATGAGTCCTCTGATGTCCAATAAGATGAGAGTTCCAGTTGAAAGATTTCCCACACTCATTACAAACAAATGGTTTTTCTCCTGTATGAATTCTCTTATGTACAATAAGATGAGAATTCCAGCTGAAGGCTTTTCCACATTTATTACATTCATAGGGTTTTATTCCAGTGTGAGTCCGTTCATGTTTAGTAAGGGCTGAGCGATTCCTAAAAACTTTTCCACATTTATCACATTCATAGGGTTTTTCTCCAGTATGAGATTTCTTATGTTGAATAAGGTAAGAGCTCCAAATGAAAGACGTACCACATTCATTGTAGTCATAGGGTTTCTCTGCAGTGTAAGTGCTTGTATGTTGAAGGAATGAGTCATACCCAAAGACTTTCTCCCATTCATTGTATTTATATGCTTTCTCTACAGTACCAATTTTTTGATGTTCCATAAAGGATGAGAAATAAAATATATTCTCATATTCTTTGTAATTATACTGGTTTTCTCCTACATGAAGCCTTGGGTGTTCATTAAATGATGGGCTCTGGTTAAAGATTTGATGGCATTCCTTATATTCATAGAGTTTTTCTCCTGTGTGAATTCCTTTATGATCACCAAAATGTATTATATGATTGAAAGATTTAACAGCATCAGTACATTTGAAAAGATTATCTCCAGTTTGTATTCTTGTAGGGTAAACAGGTTGAATGGACTGGTAAGCAGCTTTGTCATAATCAGTATTTTCACAGGTAACCCTATCTGCATACATTATGGCTGAGTTACATCTCCAACTTTCAGCATGCGTATCAGGCTTATAGAAATGTTCTATCTGAGAAACCCTCTGCGATGGAACAAAGTTTAAGTTCTGGCTATACCCTGCCCCAAATTCACAGAATTCAGAGCTTCTCTGGGATAGTACTTGCTTTTGCATGAAGACCATCTGCCTCATAGCTGTACTCTGGTTCATGTGATACATTTCTAATTGGTCTTTACATCCCAAAACTTCTAACCTGGAGAACCAAGGATCATCCCATATGTATCTTTCCAACTTCAGGCCATGGGATTGTTCTTCCTCAAAAATGCTCTGTGCTGGGATCAATGCTTTACTTTCAAGATTTCTCATCCATTCTGAAATAGGCAGGAAAAAAAAAAAGCTATGAGAGCATAGAGAAAGACATTAGAAGAAGGTGGGAACAGTGAGATTTACTGTCTGTATTATCGAAAAGACAAGTATAAATTGGTTTCCAAGTCCAGACTTAGAACTCAGAGAAAGATCATAATAGGGAAAACAATAGTGAAAAGTGAACAACAGTCAACTAGAATACAAAGTGTGTACTGAAAACTAATGAAACCATTTAAAAGTACTCTCCTCTCATTAGGAGCATGCACCAAAAAAAAAAAAAAGAAGAAGAAAAGTACTTTCCATGAAAAGGAAGACAGGGATAAGAATGTGCAAGAAAGAGTAACTCTGCAGGCCTGATGTGCTCAAACTTTTCAAAGGTGGCCTGTTTCCTGACTGGCCCTTGGGCAACTCCTGGGAATTAAGATCTTGGAATGTTCTAACTAGTAAGAGTGTTTTGCATGCTCAAATTATTGAAGCACACTGTACCAATTTCTTTAGATATCTGTGCAAACAATGCCATTCATAGTGATCACCTGCTTTCCCTCTGGGTGGAGTTTCAGTGACTGCAGTGAGTCAAGCAGGCACTACATGCCTGTATGAGCAACCTCTCAACAAACACACTGGACTCCCAGACTCAGGCACATTTCCTAGTAGACATTTCACATGTGTTGTCACAACTCCTTGCTGGAAGAATGTGTCCCATGTCCCTCCACTGGGACAGTACTACTGGAAGCTTGCACCTGGTCTAACCCCATGAATCTTTTTCCTTTGATGCTGCTTTGTATCCTTTCACTGTAATAAACCATAATTCTGAGTTTAATGACTTTTGAGTCCTTTAAGTCCTCATAGTGAATCGGTGAACCTGGGGGTGGTCCTGAAGACCCCTGACAAAAGGACACAGTGAATATTATTAAGGTTAAAAAAAAGAATAAAGCCTTTCATCTTAACAAAAGGTAGGTAGATGAGCACACAAGGCCTTTAGTAAGTAATGTTTACATTATGAGTGACCTAATTGACTTCTGTGTTACAATGTGCTCCTACTCCCCTATGTTGACAAATGCGGAAAAAAAAAAAAAAGGAGGAGAGGAGTGTTAAGAGAGTTATCAACAAGCTTCAAGCCAAGATTTTATCTATGACCAAATGCTATCGCATTGTTTCCTATGTCATAGAATCTAGTCAATCACAAAAGATCCACCAACCCAAAGGGCAAACATCATCAGGGTTTAGAGATACCCCTGAAGTCACACTTCTATTCATCACAGAACCATTTTTAGAGCAATGATGTAAGAGATGGACTAGGAATACAGCACAGTATGAAAAAACAGAGACAGGAGTGACGTCTGCTAATCTATACTTGAACAATGGCCCTGCTGCTATCCTTAGAGGACTTTTCTGACGACGAATAAGACTCAGAATCCAGCCAAAGTCCTGACAAGTTTAACACACAGAAGCCGCCTAGTATCACTCCTGAAGTATCAGTCATCCACCAACCAAAGGAGTCTATATTGGCCTCTTTCTGCTACTCTAACAAATTACCACACATTTAGTGATTTAAGACAATACAAATTTATGATCTTACTGTTCTGGAAACCAGAAGTCCAAAACGGCTTTCAACGGGCTAAAACTGAGTTATTGGCAGGGTTGTGCTTCCTCCAGAAGCTCTAAGGAATCTACCATATCCTTGCCCTTTCCATCTTATAGAAGTTGCCTGAAAACCTTGGCTCCCAGCTCCTTCCTTCATCTGCAAAACCCAACACTCCAACTTTTGCTTCTGTCATAACATCCTCCCCCTGTGTCTCTGGCCCTCCCACCATGATTTTAAAAAAGGACCCTTGTGATTACATTTGGAATCCACTCAGACAATCCAGGTTAATCTCCCCACAGGAAAATCCTTAATTTATTCACATCTGAAGGCCTCTTTTGCCAAAGGTGTCCTATTCAAATATTCTAGATTAGGATGCAGACATCTTTGTGGGGACGTCATTATCCAGATTGCCACAGGGTCTAAAGCCCCAGGCAGGTCCCAAAAGAACTAGATCCTGTCCTCTCTCTCTATTTCTCTTTTTCTCTTTACTGTATATAATTTCCCCCTTTTTACCACCCAAGTCCATTGTTTTTTGTTTGTTTGTTTGTTTAATTTTTTTGAGGCAAAGCATCACTCAGGCAGGGGTGCAGTAGTGCCATCACAGCTCATGGTAGTCTCAAATTACTGGGCTCAGGAAACCCTCCAACTATTTTGAGTAATGGGACTATAGGTGTGCATCACCATGCCTGGTTAAATTTTAAAAAATTTGGCCAGCTGCGGCAGCTCACGCCTGTAATCCCAGCACTTTGGGAGGCCGAGTCGGGTGGATCACGAGGTCAAGAGATTGAAACCATCCTGGTCAACATGATGAAACCCCGTCTCTACTAAAAATACAAAAAATTAGCTGGGCACAGTGGTGCGTGCCTGTAATCCCAGCTACTCAGGAGGCTGAGGCAGGAGAACTGCCTGAACCCAGGAGGCGGAGGTTGCGGTGAGCCGAGATCGCGCCATTGCACTCCAGTCTGGATAACAACAGCGAAACTCCGTCTCAAAAAAAAAAAAAAAGAAGCTGGGCGCGGTGGCTCACGCCTGTAATCCCAGCACTTTGGGAGGCCGAGGCGGGTGGATCACGAGATCATGAGATCGAGACCATCCTGGTCAACATGGTGAAACCCCGTCTCTACTAAAGATACAAAAAATTAGCTGGGCATGGTGGCACGTGCCTGTAATCCTAGCTACTTTGGAAGCTGAGGCAGGAGAATTGCCTGAACCCAGGAGGCGGAGGTTGCGGTGAGACGAGATCACGCCATTGCACTCCAGCCTGGGTAACAAGAGCGAAACTCCGTCTAAAAAAAAAAAAGAAAAGAAAAGTGGTTACCTGTGTGTGTGCCCCTGTGTATCTGTGTTTTGGGGGACAAACAGAAATGTAAATTAGTTGTTTTTGTTGTTGTTTTCTGAGACAAGGTCTTGCTCTGTCACTCAGGCTGGAGTGCAGTGGTGAGATCACAACTCACCTCTCATCATCATCTCACAAGAGCAAGACTCCGTCTCAAAAAAAAAAAAAAAAAAGAAAAAGAAAAAATTTAAAAAAATTTTTAGGAGCGACAGGGTCCTGCCATGTTGCCCAGGATGGTCTCAAACTCTTGGGCTCAAATAATCCTCCCACTTTGGCCTCCCAAAGCACTGGGATTACAAATGTGAGCCACCATACTTGGCCTCCACATCCATTATAACAGAGGTTCTACTCTGCAGAACTGGCGTTTATTATCAATTTCAAGCTTAGCTCTGAAAAGTTACTGAATTATCTTCACATAGATTTCAAATCCTTCCAGTAAAAGCTTTTACAAATGGAAGCTGACCAATTCCCTGAACAAATGAAAGACCAAATGAACAGTTCTTGTCCAACTTTATACTCACTCACTACTTGTAGCCTACTGAGTTTCCAGAATCAGACACAAGGCAAGAAAGTATGGTCTCCCTGGAAGTTAGAATCTATATGACGAGAGGACATACCAAACAGTGATGAATATACATGAAATATCACTCTGAGATGGTGGGGTTATAGATGCTAAATGGGCGAGAGATCAAGAGGAGATCAGCACTAACAGAAATGCTCAAGGATGGTTCTCACAAGAGAAACAACATGAGCTCAGCTTTGAAGCACAACCTGGGTACAGACTAACTAGTCACTCAGCATGAGCAGAGGCATGCATGATGTGACCGATGTGTAAGGAAGAAAGTAAGGACACCTGCTGAGAAAACTCTAGGAGCTATTCAGGAAATGAGAAAAACCATAGAAAAAACAGAAGGTCTTGGAATCCGGTTGTTTTGTTAAAAGGCAATTAGAATCACTGTAGGTTTACTGACAAGGACCTCATAATGAAAAATTTCAGCCGGGCGCGGTGGCTCAAGCCTGTAATCCCAGCACTTTGGGAGGCCGAGGCGGGTGGATCACGAGGTCAACAGATCGAGACCATCCTGGTCAACATAGTGAAACCCCGTCTCTACTAAAGATACAAAAAATTAGCTGGGCCCGGTGGCGCGTGCCTGTAATCCCAGCTACTCGGGAGGCTGAGGCAGGAGAATTG
>CM052668.1:41104506-41137259 GCA_028533165.1 Leontopithecus rosalia
GCGCCTCAAAAAAAAAAAAAAAAAAAAATTTCAGGGACATAAATCTAGAAATAATACCTGAGGTGGTTAACAACAAGTGATAATTTCCTCATCAACTGGGGCTGGAATTCTATGAGAAAGGGCCCCGACTGAGTGATGATGAAAGCTGAATGACATAACTAACATTTCAGAGGAAGAAAATCTTGGGGGTTAGAAGAGAGATTACTTCTTGGAGAGGAAAGAACGGGAAATCAAGATGACTTCTCAATCGCCAGCTTATGGGACATGCAGAAACACATCTCAGGAAGATGGGAAAACATCGAGAAAGAAGAAGCAAGATTACTGGTTCTATCGGCTGAGATCAAGGAGACAGCTGAGATGCTTTGTAAAATGGGAGAAGTGTAAGGACAGAGGTGCTGGAATTGCAGGGCTCTGGATGGTAACTAAGAATGGGCAGCACCACAGGTATAAGAATTTAAGCTACTGGAATTCATGAGCTCTTAGGGGAAAGTTTCCAATCTGAATAGAAAACAATTGGCAAGATTCGTCACAAAAGTCCCCTCCATTAGAATGGGTGGAAAATACCCAACTTCAGGACTCAAGAAGAGGCTGTAGCACACTGCTAAAAAGAACAAGAAAAAGACAATGTGTATATCCTACAGTTGAAAATGTGAAAAATAACTATGAATTCCTATATGCTTGTAGTTGGATAAAGAAACTATGTTATGCATCTAACAGAAGTTACTAAAAGTGATTACATGGGGCAGAATGTCAGTGAAAATGGCAAAGTAAAGACATCTAAAATTTCACCACTATGTAAAAGCAACTAAGAAACTGGCAAAACTGGCCAGGCGTGGTGGTTCATGCCTGTAATCCCAGAACTTTGGGAGGCCGAGGCAGGCAAATCACCTGAGGTCAGGAGTTTGAGACCAGTCCAGCCAACATGGTGAAACCCTGTCTCTGCTAAAAATACAAAAAATTAGCCAGGTATGGTGGCGCATGCCTGCAGTCCCAGCTACTTGGAAGGCTGAGGCAGGAGAATCTCTGGAACCCAGGAGGTGGAGGTTGCAGTGAGCTGAGATTGAGCCACTGCACTCCAGCCTGTGTGACAGAATGAGATGCTGTCTCAAAACAAAACAAAACCTGGCATAATTGTCAGAAGGCATTTTTTCCAAAATTCTGTAAATTAACCAAAGCCTTGCAGGAACCAGGAAACATTTATTCTAGAAAAGTGAATTTTAATAAGAACAGTAAGCTATGTGGTGTTTTAACTTACCCTGGTCCCATCTCTGGCTCAGTAATAGGCTTGAAAAATGACAGCTCCCACTTCTGATACTTCAGTGAACAGAACAAAGCTGGAGCTTTCTTAAAGCCTCATTGCCAAAGAACAGTCCTTACTAGAACTGCCTAGTGGCTCCCTGGAAAACTACACTGGAAAAGCTGGTCTTTGTTTTGCCTGACAGAAAATTCACACAGCATTAAAAAGCCTCTAGGGAGAAGGTACTTTTCTAACATTTACAGGCAATGTTCTAAAGTCACCAATGCCTGAGGTGATGGCAAACAGGTAGGGCCCAAAACATACTAGTCAAAAAGATGAAATGGAAGAGCTGAGGGATGAGATGTCTATAGGGACTTTGAGAAGTTCCAACCTAGAAGGCAACATGCATACACATAATAATTAAACTCAGACTAAAAGCCAGAGAGAATCCTGAAAGCAGAAAGAGAGAAGAAACTCATCACATACAAGGGATCCTCAATAAGATTAACAGCTTGTTTCTCAGAAACTATTCAGGCCAGAGAGAAAGGGAAAAAACAAAAAACAAAAAACATGACAATAAAAAAATTCTATACCCCATAAAATTATCCTTCAAAAATGAAGGAGAAATCAAGAGCTTTCCAGATAAACAAGACGCAATGGTTTGCTGCTAGCAAACATGCCCTATAGGAAATGCTGGCTGGGCATAGTGACTCAAGCCTGTAATCCCAGCACTTTGGGAGGCTGAGGCGGGGGCATCACTTGAGCTAAGGAAGTTCAAGACCAGCCTAGACAACATAGTGAGGCACAGTGGCATGCACGTATAGTCCCATCTACTCAGGAGGCTGAGGTGGGAGGATCACTTGATCCAGAAGGTTGAGACTACAGTGACCCATAATCATGCCACTGCACTCCAGCCTGGGCAACAGAGTGTCTTTTTGGTCTCAAAAACCAAAATGGAAATGCTGAAGTCCCTCAGGCTGAAATGAAAGAACATTCAACAGTAACTCAAAGTAAAAAACACCAATAAAGATAGCTACATACGTATAAAAAGACAATATAAATGCAATTCTGCTACTCGGGAGGCTGAGGCAGGAGAATTGCTTGAACCCAGGAGGCGGAGGTTGCGGTGAGCTGAGACCGTGCCACTGCACTCCAGTCTGGGTAACAACAGTGAAACTCCGTCTCAAAAAGAAAAGAAACGTGATTAACTGTGTGTGTGCCCCTGTGTATCTGTGTTTTGGGGGACAAACAGAAATGTAAGAGGAGGGAGTATAAATTAGTTGTTTTTCTTGTTGTTGTTTTCTGAGACAAGGTCTTGCTCTGTCACTCAGGCTGGAGTGCAGTGGTGAGATCATAACTCACTACAGCCTTAAAATCCCAGGCTCAAGCAATCCTCCCACCTCAGCCTCCTGAGTAGCTGGGACCACAGGCAGGTACCATAAAGCCCAGCTAATTTTTTTTCATAAATGATATTTTTTTTAGCTTACACATTTAGCTTTCAGATATTTGGCCATTACCTATATTTTAAAAATCTATCCAGAAAGATATAAGTAAGAAAGAACAAAAGCCCAAGCCGGGCATAGTGGCTCATGCCTGTAATCCCAGCACTTTGGGAGGCCATTGTGGGTGGATCACTTGAGGTTAGGAGTTTGAGACCAGTCCTGCCAACATGGTGAAACCCTGTCTCTACTAAAAATATAAAAATTAGCTGGGCATGGTGGCGGGTGCCTGTAGTCCCAGCGACTTGGGAGGTTGAAGCGGGAGAATTGGTTGAATCCAAGAAGTCTAGAGGTAGCAGTGAGCTGATATCGCACCAATGCACTACAGCCTGAGTGACAAAGCAAGACTCTGTCTCAAAACAAACAACCAAAAAATCCAAAAATCTCCAAAAAACGGTTTTTTCAAAGAACCATCTGTAGCTATAGGTTACAAGTTTGGCAATAGAAGAAATAAGGTAAACATTTTAAGTAGCTAACTAGATGAGAGGTAACCTTAGAGGTTACAGAAAACAGGAGTCATCAAGAGAGCAGGCAGCGAGGGAGTGAAACTGCAGCACGCAAAAAGGGTTACCTTATTAGTATGGTGATGCTTCTTTGCTCAAAATCAATAGCAGTAAGAGATGAAAAGCTCCTTAGAGGGAATTCTAAATGTATCTGAGGAAGGTAACTCTTCATGGCCTTATCCTATTTCTCAACAAAGAAGGCTTGGAGGGAAGTTCCTTGCTTAGCCTGGGGTCTGCCCTCACCTGGACAAGCGCGTTGAGGACATGTCTGCTCCACTGACCACGGCTCTTCCCCTTGTTCCAACAGGGAAATGACCTCAGGCTTGGCAATCTGATTTCCTATGCATGGAGGAAAAGTATGGAACTCGTGTCACAAGGCTTCCGGTCAGCCAAAGAAAGCTTCCCTTGCCTATTCCTCCCCGGGACTTCACAACCTGGGCAGAATATGCAAGGTCCTTCCCACTTTATGTTTTGTAAGCATTAGTTTTGTCCTTAAACCTCAGGGCCCAATATCATCTCAGCTCTTCTGAGACATCACCCTTGCCCTGCAATGAGCTTTTAAACATGGAGCCGCTGAAGGCATTACGATGGGAACAGCTTCATTTACTTGGGCAGCATCTGCCTTACCCACAGAGAGCAGGTGCCCATAGGTCTCCAGCATCACATCACGGTACAGAGTCCTCTGAACAAGGTCCAGCTGCCCCCACTCTTCTTGGGTGAAGTCTACAGCCACGTCCTTGAAGGTCACTGGTTCCTAGAAGAACACAAATGTTCCTTCTCAGCCTGTGACCACCCCTTCCAATATTTCTAGGGATGGAGTGAGGCTGACAGCCCTGGGGAGAGAAGACAGGATGTAGAAAAACTGTCCTGGTTATTCAACAGTCTGACTAATGTGAGTCAGGTCTCACTGAAAGCGACTGAAGACCCCACATTTGGGATAGCCCATTGATGATCCGTACATTCAAAGATTGTCTTTCTGGCCATGGTGAGGTTTCCATTCCCAGTTCATCTCTGTCACAAAGACTGAAGCTAAGGGTGAGCAAGATGCCCCAGAGCAGCCCAGGCCAAGGAAAATCGGTTACAGCTGCCATCAAAAGCACTTGCATTAAACACAATCGAAACTTTTTTTTATTAAAGGAAGAAAACTCACTGGAAAATTGGAAAGGAAAAGGAAAGGCAATCTAAATCTGATTTTTCAAAACAATACATCCCTGAAGTCTTTTTATTCTTTTTTTTAATTTTTATTTTTGAGACAGAGTTTTACTATGTCATCCAGGCTGGAGTGCAGTGGGTACAATTTCAGCTCACTAAAACCTCCATCTCCCAGGTTCAAGTGATTCTCCTCCCTCAGCCTCCCAAGTATCTGAGACTACAGGCACACACCATCACACCTAGCTAATTTTTGTATTTTTAGTAGAGACAGGGTTTTGCAATGTTGGCCAAGCCGGTCTTGAACTCCTAATCTCAAGTGATCTACCCACCTTGACCTCCCAAGTGCTGGGATTATAGGCATGAGCCATTGTACCCACCCTCGAGTCCTTTTTTCCCTCTTTTTTTAATACATGTCCCTCGAATCCTTTCAAGAAATCAATTCACCAGGCCAGGCACAGTGGCTCACACCTGTAATCCTAGCACTTTGAGAGGCCAAGGCGGGGGGATCACAAGGTCAGGAGATTGAGAACATCCTGGCCAACACAGTGAAGCCCCGTCTCTACTAAAAATACAAACATTAGCTGGGTATGGTGGCATGTGCCCATAATCCCAGCTACTGGGGAGGCTGAGGCAGGAGAATCCCTTGAACCAGGGAGGCGGAGATTGCAGTGAGCTGAGATCACACCACTGCACTCCAGCCTGGGAAACAGGGTAAGATTCTGTCTCAAAAAAAAAAAAAAGAAAAAAGAAAAGAAATCAACTCAGGCCAAGTGTGGTGATACACACCTGTAGTCCCAGCTACTTGAGAGGCTGAAGTGGGAGGATAGCTTGAGCCTAGGAGGTGGAGGCTGCAGGCAACTGAGATTGTGTCACTGCACTCCAGCCTGGGTAACAGAGTAAGACCCCATTTAAAGACTCCTAAAGTAAGACCCCAAATAAAGAGGCCAGGCGCAGTGGCTCACACCTGTAATTGCAGCACTTTGGGAGGCCGAGGCAGGTGGATCACCTGAGGTCAGGCATTCGAGATCCAGCCTGGCCAACATGGTGAAACCTCATCTCTACTAAAAATACAAAAATTAGCCAGGTGTGGTGGTAAGCAACCATAATCTCAGATACTTGGGAGGCTGAAGAAGGAAAATCTCTTGAACCCAGGATGCAGAGGTTGCAGTGAGCCTAGATCACACTATTGCACTCCAGCCTGGGCAACAGAGCAAGACGCCATCTCAAAAAAAAAAAAATGGTTGGGGGGGATCAACTCGAGCTTCAGGCATCTGGGCATTCCCAGATTGGGAGACAGAGTGCATGGCAGGTCTGTCACAAACCCCACAACCCATCTATACACTATGGTCCTCTCCCATGCTGACCTGGCTTCTAATCTTCCTTTAACATCGGTGCAGAATCAACTCTGAAGGCTGGGCATGGTGACTCACACATATAATCCCAGCACTTTGGGAAGCCAAAGCAGGCAGATTGCTGGAATTCAGGAGTTCAAGACTAGTCTGGGCAACATGGTGAAACCCTGTCTCTACCAAAAATACAAAAATTAGCCAGGTGTGGTGGTGTGCGCCTATAGTCCCAGCTACTTGGAAGGTGAATTGGGAGGACAGCTTGAACCCAGGAGGCAGAGGCTGCAGAGAGCCGAGGTCATAGCACTGCACTCCAGCCTAGGAAAGAGTGTGAAACCCAGTCTCAAAAAAAAAAACAAAAAAAAAACCCAACCCCGCGACACCCGCTGAACAGACATGTGCGCAGTGTTCCGCTCCAAGGGTTCTCTGGACCTCTGCCCCTTCTCTTCATAGCTCCACCATATCACTTCTACCGAAATACAGGGTGTCCTGTAGCCCTCCTAATCACAGCTAACGAACTGAGTTTGCTGTCTCTAATCTGGGCCAGCCCTCCCTGCTGAATCTTTAGTGTATAAATTTTTACTCTGTCTCACAATTGCTTCCCCTCTACCTTCAAGTGATGGGCTTATAACAAAGAATGGATTCTGCTCCAATAAATCCCATATCCTTAGAAGACAACTCCTGCTCATGACTCCCCATTCTCAGCCATACTGTCGCCTATGGCAAGGACTGATCCCCTTTTCCATGACTGAACCTCATCTCTGTATCCCACCTCCTCAGAGGCACAGAATCGTCTCTCCTGCAGCCTCATATCCCCGTACAGATGTCTCTTGTGACCCCATCCCATTTCTTCTGGCAGTCAACCTCCTCCTGCAAGGTACAGTACACTCTCATCTTCCCTCCTTCCTTGTCTCCCACTCTCATCCCACTGTACTTCCTTCTCTGCCTTTATAATCTGTTTTCCTGTTCCTTGGTATTGGAAATGTTTTCTTTATATTAATCATTTTTGCTGATCTATATTGAAGCATTTTGGAGCAATAAACATACAGTAATTACATGATTCTTCTTTTTACCAAGCTCTCACTAAGATCCCCAATGTCTTGTGATTGCCAAGCCCAAAGTTTGATTTTTGCCTTTACCTTCTTGGCCTTTGCAGCATTTAGAAGTGCTGGCAACAACCTCCCTCTATGAAACCCTCCCCAACCCCCATGGTCAATGACAACTCCTTGGTTTTCCTTTTACAAACTGCCCAGACCTCAGTATGCTTGAAGGCTACTGTTTCTTCATTTTATGGTAATGAAAGGTTTTTTAATTTAAATGTAACATGGAGTCGGGAGTGGTGGCTCATGCCTGTAATCCCAACACTTTGGGAGGCCAAGGTGGGTGGATCATTTGAGAACAGCAGTTCAAGACCAGCCTGGCCAAGATGATAAAACCCTGTCTCTACAAAAATTAGCTGGGCATGGTGGCACACATCTGTAATCCCAGCTACTCGGGTGGCTAAGGCACAAGAATCTCTTGAACCTCGGAGGTGAAGGTTGCAGGGAGCCAAGATCTCACTACTGCCCTCCAGCCTGGGTGACAGAGGGAGACTCTGTGTTTTAAAATAAATAAATAAATAAATAAATAAAATAAATGTAACATGGACAGAGAAGTGCACAAAACCTACGCTTGATGCACTTTCACAGAGCAACAGCACCTGGGGAACGAGCTAGGCAGCCGCGCTAATGACCCAGGGTGCTTCTGACTCTGCTCATCTCACATATCCTAACCTCTCTGGGGTAGCGCCTTCTAAAATGGATTCAACGTTCACCTACACTTAACACTGTGCAAACCCACACCCTAGTGGCTGTCCAGCTGGTAGAATGAGCCACAAATTCACTTCCCACCCCTCCTGAGACCCCAATGGAATCACTGTATCTTTAAAAATAGAGGAATTGATGCCAGGTGTGTGGTGGCTCACATCTGTAATCCCAGCACTTTGGGAGGCCAAGGCAGGTGGACTGACTGAGCTAAGGAGTTTGAGACCAGCCTGGGCCACATGGGGAAACCCCATCTCTACTAAAATACAAAAAAATTAAGGGCCGGGCGCAGTGGCTCACGCCTGTAATCCCAGCACTTTGGGGGGCCGAGGCGGATGGATCATGAGGTCAAGAGATTGAGACCATCCTGGTCAACATGGTGAAACCCCGTCTCTACTAAAAAAAAAAAAAAAAAAAATTAGCTGGGCATGGTGGCGTGTGCCTGTAATCCCAGCTACTCAGGAGGCAGAGACGCAAAAGAATTGCCTGAACCCAAGAGGCGGAGGTTGCGGGGAGCCGAGATCGCACCATTGCACTCCAGCCTGGGTAACAACAGTGAAACTCCGTATCAAAAAAAAAAAAAAATTAGCCAGGTGTAGCAGTGTGCACCTGTAGTCCCAGGTACTTGGGAGGCTAAGGCAGGAGAATTGCTAGAATCCGGGAGGCGGACGTTATGGTGAGCCGAGACTGCACCACTGCACTCTAGTCTGGGTGACAGAGCAAGACTCCGTCACTAAAAAAAGTAAAATATAGGGCCGGGCGCAGTGGCTCACGCCTATAGTCCCAGCACTTTGGGAGGCCGAGGCGGGTGGATCACGAGGTCAACAGATCGAGACCATCCTAGTCAAGAAGGTGAAACCCCGTCTCTACTAAAAATACAAAAAAAATTAGCTGGGCATAGTGGTGCGCACCTGTAGTCCCAGCTACTCAGGAGGCTGAGGGAGGGAATTGCTTGAACCCAGGGGGCGGACTTTGCAGTGAGCCGAGATCGTGCCATTGCACTCCAGTCTGGGTAACAACAGAGAAACTCCGTTTCCAAAAAAAAAAAAAAGGCCGGGTGCAGTGGCTCATGCCTATAATCCCAGCACTCTGGGAGGCTGAGGCAGGTGGATCACGAGGTCAAGAGACCAACCTGGTCAACAAGGTGAAACACCGTCTCTACTAAAAATACAAAAAAAATTAGCTGGGCATGGTGGCACGCGCCTTCTGTCCCAGTTACTAGGGAGGCTGAGGCAGGAGAACTGCTTGAACCCAGGAGTCGGAGGTTGCGGTGAGCCGAGATCGTGCCATTGCACTCCAGTCTGGGTAACAACAGCGAAACTCCGTCTCAAAACAAAAACAAAAGTAAAAAATAAAAATAGAGGAATTACATCTATTTATCACAAAAGGACTGAAACAATTAGAGCAGTTCTACAGTCCCTAATAAAACAGTGGACAGTGGCAATGACCATCATCCATGACTGCTCAGCCGCAGGTCAAAGGCAGACAGGGAGCTTTATAATGGAGGGGTCAGTCTGACAATAACTGCACACACTAATCCATCATACCTGAAAATAAGACAACCAGACACCACGTGCCCACCAATGCCATGCAGTATGAAGTATTCTTACCAAAAACACCAACGAATCTACTCAGGCCTCTAGTGCAACTACTAGTTTACAGGAGATGAGGGGATGGAGGAACTTATTCAATGATATCATGAAGGCAAAAATCGGGCAAACCGATTGATCTAGTTTATTTAGCATATAGAAGCACGCGCAATGTGTGGGCTGTTTTTAAATCCTGATTTGAACAAACCAACAACTGTAAAAAGACATTTTAGGGACACAGAGAAAACAACATGAACTGGATATCAGATAACATTGAGGAATTATTGGTAATTCTGCTGAGTATGAAAAAGGTATTATGGTTATTTCCTAAGGGTACATATCTCTTAGAGATACACATAGAAACACTTACAGGTGAAATGATACAATTCTGAGATTTGCTTTCAAACATTCCAGTTTAAAAAAGGTTGTGTTGGAATAGATCAAAAGAAAGCAGAAAGTTGACAGCTGCTGAAGCTTGTCAACATGAGTGCTTGCAGTAGGCTGTACAACAGCCCCCAAAAGATGCCCATGTCCTAATCCCTAGAACCTGTGACTATTATCTTAATGATAAAAGGGACTTTACAAATATAATTAAGAATTTTTAGAGGGATTATCCTGGATTATCCAGGTGGCCCAATGTAATCATCAAAGTCCTTATCAATGAGAAAGGGAGGCAGGAGTCAGAGTCACAGGAGATATGATGCAAGCAGAGGTTGGAGTGATGTACTTTGCAGATAGAGGACAGGGCATGAGCCAAGAAATGCAGGAAGTTTCTAGAAGCTGGAAAAAGCAATAAAGCAGGCATCCCTTTAGCCTCCAGAAGGAACATAGCCCTACAGACCCATTTTTGACTTCTGAGCTGCAGAACAATAGAATTCATGTTGTTCTAAGCGATAAAGTCTGTGGTAGTCCATTACAATAGCTACATAAAACTAATACATAAAACTAAACTAATAGAGGGTTCATGTTCTACTTTGGTGTTCAAAAATCTCCTACATAAAAAGTTGTTTGCGGCCGGGCACAGTGGCTCACACCTGCAATCCCAGCGCTTTGGGAGGCTGAGGCAGGTGAATTACGAGGTGAGGAGATCAAGACCAACCTGGCTAACATGGTGAAACCCTGTCTGTACTAAAAACACACAAAAAATTAGCTGGGCGTGGTGGCACGCACCTGTAGTCCCAGCTACTTGTGAGGCTGAGGAAGAAGAATCGCTTAAACCCGGGAGGTGAAGGTTGCGGTGAGCTGAGATTGCATCACTGCACTCCAGCCTGGGTGACAGAGTGAGACTCTGTCTTAAATAAAAACAGAAAGCTTTTTTTTTTGAGACAGAATTTCGCTCTTGTAACCCAGGCTGGAGGTCAGTGGCGCAATCTTGGCTCACCGAAACCTCTGCCTCCTGGGTTCAAGCAATTCTCCTGTCTCAGCCCCCTGAGTAGCTGGGATTACAGGTGTGCGCCACCATGCCCAGCTAATTTTTTGTATTTTTAGTAGAGACAAGGTTTCACCATGTTGACCAGGATGGTCTCGATCTCTTGACCTCGTGATCCACCTGCCTCGGCCTCCCAAAGTGCTGGGATTACAGGCTTGAGCCACCATGCCCAGCCAGAAAGTTTTTTTTTTAAGAAAGTTATAAAAAACAGCCAGTTAAAAAAAATGGGGGCATCAGCACGTCGAATTCTACACATTCCTCAAAGAGGCAGAGAAGATGAAGGGAAGACTGACCAACTAGAATAGAGGCGATTCCAGACCCACACTAGAAGGCACCACGGTGAACTAGGTGATTCCTGCAAGAGGACTCTAGGAGACGCAGGAGTGAGTCAGGCTGAAAACAGCAGGTGAAAGCCTACACTTGAACAGCTTCGCAAGTGCCCCAACTTGTGGGCAGCACTGCTAGCAGCCCTGCAGAAAAAACGTCCCAGAAGACTCAGACTTGAGACTATGGCGAGGTTATCAGGTTGCCCAGCTGAGTGGAGACCTCTTCAGTCCCACAAGGAGGGGAAGGGAAGGGAGTCTATGGCCTCACAGCTCCATATCTATGAAACTGGAAGTAGAACTGACCTGATGACCCTGGCCCATGCAGGCCCATGAAGCTCAGGGCATGCCTTACCAGGAGGGCAGAGGGAGGGAGAAGGCACCAATCAGGAACCAGATCTACTCAGCTGCAGCAGAGCAGGACTTCTAGCCTCACAGCCCTGCCCTGAGAAACACAAACCAGGTAACTACTGGACATGAAGAACACCTGATGCACAGACAGAGCCTGAACTAAGTAGCCAAGAGGCCAGAGAACCCAGACAACAGCCACATCCAACTTTCAAAAAATTTTAATTCCTATTCTCAGATTCTCAGACCAGAGTGATTTCAGTATAAAACAGGACAGAATGTTACAAGAGAGGTCCTCTAAGAGAACAGGAAAACCTTCACAGAGTAAGAAAAGTCCAGAAGACAGAGCAATCAGTTCAGGAGGCCCTAAAGAGTTCTGCTGTGGTGAGATTATGATCATCAGGCCCCCCAATCCCCACCAAGAAAAGGACATGGAGGCCAGGCGCGGTGGCTCAAGCCTGTAATCCCAGCACTTTGGGAGGCCGAGGCAGGTGGATCACGAGGTCGAGAGATCGAGACCAACCTGGTCAACATGGTGAAACCCTGTCTGTACTAAAAATACAAAAAATTAGCTGGGCATGGTGGCGAGTGCCTGTAATCCCAGCTACTCAGGAGGCTGAGGCAGGAGAATTGCCTGAACCCAGGAGGCGGAGGTTGCGGTGAGCCGAGATCGCGCCACTGCACTCCAGCCTGGGTAATAAGAGCGAAACTCCGTCTCAAAAAAAAAAAAAAAAGAAAAGGACATGGAATATAAAGAGATCAGAGACATAGCAATTTGTTCAGGAGATCCACCTGAACAGATGACCCCAGAAGGAGAACACAAAGGAAAAGGACAAGAGGGAATTACTACTTTTTAAATAACACAACACTTCTTAAAATAAGATACACACAAAAAAACACTAGCCATAAACAAAGAAAGACACATTTGACAAAAACATACCAACATTCAAACATCTGACTGATAAGACACCACCAGTTAAGACCAGCTACAGACTGGGAGGAGATAAATGATATATGGCAAAGAATTAGGATCCAGAATGCATGTGCCCTACATTAAACTCGGTCTCTAGAAATCTAGGGATGGGGGAAGAGAGACATAGAGAGAAGGAAACACCGATGGCCAATAAAGATATCAAAAGGTACTTTAGCTCACTAGCTATCAAAAAGATGCAAATTAAAGTAATGCAATATGCCTTTCTGGTCCCAAGGTAAGCAAATATTTAAAAGACCTGATAATGTCAAGTGTTGACAAAAATGCAGGAAAATGGGTATTTTCTCCCAGAGTGGGGAGACTAAGAAGTAGCTTCACCCCCTTGGAGAGCCATGTGGCAGCCCTAGTAACATTGAAAGTACATACCTAGCCAGAGTGGCTCACGCCTGTAATCCCAGCACTCTGGGAGGTCGACGCAGGCAGATCACGAAGTCAAGAGATTGAGACCATCCTGGCCAACATGGTGAAACCCCGTCTCTACTAAAAATACAAAAATTAGCTGGATGTGGTAGTGTGCACCTGTAATCCCAGCTACTCAGGAGGCTGAGGCAGGAGAATCGCTTGAACCCAGGAGGCGGAGGTTGCAGTGAGACGAGATCGCACCACTACACTCCAGCCTGGCTACAGAGCGAGATGGTCTCAAAAAAACAAAAGGTACCTAAAACCAAGTAAAACTCTGCTTCTAGGGGTATGCCTAGATAAAAACTAGGTAAACATGCACACAAAATGAAGCTACAGGAATGTTCACACAGCTTTGGCCGGAGCAGCAAAAACAATGGGGGAAAGAGGAACTTATAACCCTATCCATAAAAGAAACGATGAAGGCATAGGTGCATTTCTCTAATAGATACACTTGGCAGTGGCAAAGGAACAAGCCTGACTTCTCTATATCCATCAACATGGATGGACCTCAAAGTTGAAAAATGAAAACTATAGGAAAACTACATATAGGAAAAAAATATTGAAAAAAAAACAAACAAACAGATTGTTGGGCGGGGTGCAGTGGCTCACACCTATGATCCCAGCACTTTGGGAGGCAGAGGCAGGTAGATCACTAAGGCCAGGAGTTTGAGACCAGCCTGGCCAATATGACAAAATGCCACCTCTACTAAAAATACAAAAATTAGCCAGGTATGGTGGCACACGCCTGCAATCCCAGCTACTTGGGAGGCTGAAGCACAAGAATACTTTGAACCTGGGAGGCGGAGGTTGCAACGGGCAGAGATCACGCCACTGTACTCCAGTATGGGCAACTCAGTGAGACTGTGTCTCAAAAAGAAAAAAACAAGACTGTCCATGTCTATATAGTTTATCATCTACGTATGCACATGAAAATGTTAGCTGTGCACAAACTTGATCCATGAATAGTTGCCTAAGAAAAGGTGGGAAGAGAATGAGTACTACGTAAAAGAGGACATGACAAATAATACGACAAACGTTAGTAACTGTCCAGCGATGGGGATGCTGCTTCCTTTTTATACTTTTCTGTAATTATGAAATCTGTCAAAATTAAAAGTACATTTTAAAAACATTTAGAATTGAAAAAGGAGCCATTTTCAAACTGGAAGCCCCATGGGCTAAAATGCAGTTATAAGAAAAGAGCTGCCCCCAGCTGAATATGTAACCATGTCCGGGCCCACAAATCATGGAGGCCTCACCTCAAGAATGGTAGGGCGGCCGGGAGTGGTGGCTCACACCTGTAATCCCAGCATTTTGAGAGGGCAAGGCAGGCAAGTCACCTGAGGTCAGAAGTTTGAGACCAGCCTGGCCAACATGGTGAAATCCCATCTCTACTAAAAGCACAAAAATTGCCAGGTGTGGTGGCTCATGCCTGCAATCCAAGCACTTTGGAGGGCAAGGCGGGCGGATCACCTGAGGTCGGGAGTTCAAGACCAGCCTGACCAACCAACATGCTGAAACCCCGTCTTAAGAAAAATAAAATAAAAATAAAAATACAGAAATTAGCCAGGTGTGGTGGCACACACCTGTAACTCCAGCTATTTGGGAGGTTGAGGCATGAGAATCCCTAAAACGTGGGACGGGGAGGCTACATCAAGCTGAGATCGCCCCACTGTATTCCAGTATGGGCAACGCAGTGAGACTCTGTCTCAAAAATAAAAATTATATAAATGGATGGTAAGGGGACACAGTAAACACCTTCAGCCTAGAATTGCAAAGGAAAATGCAAAACCAAAAGGCCATAAGGAAAAGACTGCAGAAGACAGGCACCTAGTCTCATGAGCTGTGGAGATGAGAGGGACCCTTCAAGGACAGAAGAAATATAGGTTTCACTGTTGCCCGACGCTGAGGGTTCAAGGTGTTAGACAGGAGTCCTGCTAGAGGGAGAAGCAAATCCTTCTGGTCCACAGGTCACCATTATAAGCTAAATTTGCATTTTCCAATTATACCCTAGGATGACTTGCAAAAGTGTTTCACCCAAATTCACATAAACATTTTTGCGCATAACACTTTGTATACACGTATAAGCATTTATCTAGGCATTCTAAAGCACTTTGTGGAATCTGCTAACAAACCAGCCACACATTTAAACCCTGTGAGCTTCTGAAAGAGAGAAGACCAAGGGACCTAGCTGGGTCTCAGATCTTTGCCGACAGATCTTGCCCAATTGCTCCCCCTCCAAGGAACCTGGGCAATTCAGATGGCTTCTATGGTAGAATTTCATTGCAGAGAAGGAAAACATAACTCGACTGTGCACATCCTCAAGTATGACCAAGGATGGGTACAGGATTATTATTGGTGTTTTATGTGCATAATGTTTGTTAAGCAGATATCCTTGGTGGACTGTTACAGAGGGATTTGAATGCTTCCATATTTGGAAAGGCTGGTTGGGGTTTTAGGATGGAATGGGATATTATCACTACAAGTATTATTTTCCCCTATTCTTGGAAATAATGGGATCAGGGCTTCTGTAGCTAAAACCTCACTATTCAACATACTTCCATGAATGGACTATTCAGATAATGAGGGATGACAGCATTTGATGTTTTCACCAGATAAATGTTTTATTTCAATAAATATTTAACTTCGAGGGAACAATAAAGGGACACAGGGTTAATCTCATTTAGTTAAAAACACACAACAGTCAAGTCCAACTTTCCCACAGGCAAAATCCAAAGTGAGTGGGGGTCGGGGGCCAGCCAGGAGCATGTTGTCAGAAATCACAACTCTTCAGACAATGGAGGGTGTTATGTTTAATTCTGTTTTATTTTCTCAGCATTAAATCTGATAATTCTCAGGAACCCTAGCATAAATTAACAGCAGAATGTAGCATGGTGGTTAACAGGGCTTATCTTCGCAGTGTTTTATTAAAGCTAACGTCTACTCCTGAGTCTGATTCAGGGGCCATCTCAGGATAGCCTAGCTTCACTGCTGATGATTCTGTTTTAGGATTTAATAATGACTGTACACTGTAACAGCACCAAACCTCATAGTTGCCCAAGTTGTGATGCCAGGCAACAATCACCTTGTATCATATGATTCAGGCCCTTCTGCTTCCCATCTCACCTGGACCAGGGACAGCAATGCTGCCAAGTGGGGACAGCATACTTATGATGCACTTCACCCACCATATTTGAAACTGTGGGCAGTTTTATTAATATTTTTTAATTTGGGGGAGAGGCATAAAGTAGAGACATTATTTTTAAATCTTGTTTTATATCCAAGTATCTGCTTGATTATTTTTATTTTTATTTCTTAATAGAGACAGGGTTTCTCCATGTTTGTCAGGCTGGTCTTGAACTTCCAACCTCAGGTGATCCACCCGCCTCGGCCTCCCAAAGTGCTAGGATTACAGGCGTGAGCCACCACACCTAGCCTTGATTCAATCATTTGACTTACAAATAAAAGACCTAAAAAAAGGTAATGAAACTCTTTTTCTTCATCTTTCTTAGCAGGAAGCTAACAGAGTAAATGTAACTTTGATGAACTAGGAAAAAACAATTTTTAAAAAATCTCCCATTTAGAAATACAGACACAACTCTAAAAAACTGAAAAGAGGAAGTTAAAAATGGCTGCTTCAGTCATTAAAAGAAATACTGATGAAATGCTACAATATGGATAACTCTTAAAAACAAAAATATTATGCTAAGTGAAAAAAGCCAGACACAAAAGGGTGTGCCGTTTTAAGATTCCATTTATATGAAGTGTACAGACTAGGCAAATCCATAGAGACAGAAAGTACATTAGTGGTTGGCAGGGGAAACAGAAAGTAACTACTAATAGGTATAGGATTTCTTTTTAGGATGATGAAAATGTTCTAGATTTAGATACTGGTAATGTTGCACAATTCTGTGAATACTAAAAACCACTGAACGATACACTTTAAAAGGATAAACTTTATAGTATGCCAATACTGTCTCAATAAAGCTATTATAAAAAAATTTTTAAGTGGATCCATCTGGCGAGGAGACTGGGAAGGAGGAAAGCAGGGAGATGACACCTTTCCAAATTGACTCCATTGTCCTATTTCTCTCGGGAGCCACCCTATCCCCATAATCACAGTCACCTACTTTGATATCTTTATACCTCTCTGATCTTCCTCTCCTTCCTAGCTCCCAGGCACTGGTCAGACTGAAGCCTGAAACACCAGCCTGCTTCCCACAGCCCTCTTCTTTCCACACCCATTAGGGGAATCTTGCCAGCCACATTCGGGACCCTGATGCCCCCTGATCCCAATACTTCCGAAGCTCTGCAGCAGACATTCAGGCATTCAGGCACTCAGGGCCTGGCTGGGTTCATCCTGGCCTCTCCAGCCTAAAATCTAACTGGAGTCAGTCTCACTCAAACACTGGTCACACAGTGCGCTGCCTGCACCTGCTACCCTCCACCCCTGTGGCTCTGTAGGACGCCAGACTCCCACTCACCAGGCTGTGCCCAACTGGCTGATGCATTCTTTTCACTTTTTGGTGCAGGTCTCCCAAGCAGCCTACCCCTCCACAGCAAAAGCCGACCTCCACACACACTCTGTCCCATCCCAACGTATCAGGTAAACTGAGTTCCTCCAGGCCTACTCTACCCATCTCAGGTTTCTCACATCCCGCACTGCATGTGTGGCCCCAGGTAGGCTGTGAGATGTCCTTAACTGAGTGAATAACCCTGGAAAAAGGTCTGGGAGCTCCTCAGGGTGGAGGCTCAGACCTGTCCTTGTTCTGCTCACAGCAAGGATGGAGCTCACTGCACAGCATCAGCCTAAATCAGATGCTAAAAACATGAGTAAAGGTGGGAAGAGAAGTGGAGCTGCCAGCCAAAAGGACTGCCCCTCATCCTCCACAATAAGCCAGGGAAAGTCAGGGCTCAGCATGGTGGACAGGCTGGTTGACAGCAAGGCTCTAAGTCACTAAAAACTGCCTGATTCTCCCTCCCTGCTCTCAGGAAGCATTAACTTCCAGTTGCTTCCTTCCCTACCCAAACTCTTCACTGTTGTAAACTGGCAAGCCGCATCAACTGGGATGACCAGGGATAATCTGGACATCATCCTTTGAGAAAAGGACAGCCCTTCAAGAATAAGTGGAGGCCCCATCTCACCTGAACCTGGTCTGCTGGGAGCCCAGCGGCCCTCCTCCCCTCCTCGAGGCTCCCCTCCACGTGCCAGGCAGGCTCCTGAGGACACAGAGCTAGGGAAGGAAAAAAAAGTCATGGAGGCAGCTCTTGCTGCCAAGAGCTCACCCTTCCTTCCTGGCGGGAACTAAGGACCAGTCCCTGCCCCTCCCCCTTGAATGAGGGAAGAAACCCACTTCCTCATTCTATAGATGAAGGAATTAGGGCTCAGAGAAGGTTAGGAAAGTACCTGAACACATGACTCTCTCATTGCCCACCCTGTGCTAAGTACCATCTCTGAGAAGCAGTGTCTGGTGTGACCAGCCTTCCTGGGCCTGAACCCTAAATGGCCACCCATAAATTCTCATGCATCTTGAGATGTCACCATCATCTTATTGCTCACTAGAGGTTTCTGACCCCTCCTTGTTACAACTCTTCACAAAGACTGATCTGGATCATCTGCCCCAAAGCTCCACCTGGTCCCCATTCTGATCCCCAGTTATGGCAGAGCACTACAGGGAGAGGCCACAACATGGCAGTCCACAGCTGACCAGGCTCTTGACTCACCCCAGGAAGCCCATGGGTCAACAGCTGTCATCCCCCAAGACTGGTCCGTAAGGGCACCTGCACAGAAGAAACAGATTAGGTCTGTGACACCAAACCTAGTGATTAAAGGCAACAAACGCAAGAGGAAATGAACTCGATAATGGGCACTATAAAATTCCATAAACAGAGCCCAAAGGCACGTAAAAAAATCCAACATAAGCTGGATTCACACAGGAAATGCACATGTGAGTCACTATTACTTAACACTGTTTTGAAGTTACCAATGCTGTATAAGTAAAAAAATAATAAAGGTAAAAATATACAGGGGAGCAGTAGAGACAGTACTTTATTATATATATTGCTGTCTTTGGAAACCCCACAAACCACCAGAAAATCTCTTTCTTTTCTGAGACGGAGTTTTCGCTCGTTACCCAGGCTGGAGTGCAATGGCGTGATCTCAGCTCACCACAACCTCTGCCTCCTGGGTTCAAGCAATTCTCCTGTCTCAGCCTCCTGAGTAGCTGGGATTACAGGTGCGCACCACCATGCCCAGCTAATTTTTGTATTTTTAGTAGAGACGGGGTTTCACCTTGTTGACCAGGATGGTCTCGATCTCTTGACCTCGTGATCCACCCGCCTCGGCCTCCCAAAGTGCTGGGATTATAGGCTTGAACCACTGTGCCCGGCCCAGAAAAATCTCGTAAAGCCAGTAACAACTCTCAGGAGAGACTATAAAACACATAAAAGTTACTGTCTTTTACGCCAACAATTTTCCTTCTTTACCACCAATCGCTTCAATTTTGTACCAAGACAGACAGACCCCACTTCCATCCTCAAAAGTCCTCAGTCCCTCCCCAGCTCTGACCCATGACTGCAGCAGCTAATGTTAGGGGAGGCCGAGAAGTAACACGATTTGGACTCACCCCAGGAGGCCCACGGGTTGATGGCTGCCATCCTGAGCACTGACGGACCAGACACCTGCCCAGGAACAGTGCAATTCCCCACCTAATGACAAAAGTGAAAAAAGACAAAACTGGTCCATTCTCACAGAAGTCCCAGTGGGAAAAAATAAGGGAATCCATCCATAGAAGCAACAAAAAAACTTGCAAGGAGAATTTAAGAAAATTTACATGTCAAAAAAATAACAAAATTCCTGGAGAAAAATGAAGGGTGATTTGCATAAGCTGGGGGAAAAAAAAGCATGATTCCGATGAGAAGGTATAAATTTGTTAGCCATTCCCAAGAGACAGCCAGTCACAACACAGATGGAACTTCCGGGTTAATGGGACAATGATTGTAAAATCTACTTTCAATACTCATACATTAGTGGTTGCCCAGAGCTGGGGGAAAAATAAAATGGGGAGTGACTGCTTCATGGGAACAAGAGTTTCTTTGGGGGGTGATGAAATGTTCTAGCATTAGATAGTGGTGATGATTGCACAACTTTTATTTTTTATTTTATTTTTTGAGACGGAGTTTCGCTCTTGCTACCCAGGTTGGAGTGCAATGGCGCGATCTCGGCTCACCGCAACCTCCGCCTCCCGGGTTCAGGCAATTCTCCTGCCTCAGCCTCCTGAGTAGCTGGGATTACAGGCGCGCGCCACCATGCCCAGCTAATTTTTGTATTTTTAGTAGAGACGGGGTTTCACCATGTTGACCAGGATGGTCTCGATCTCTTGACCTCGTGATCCACCCGCCTCGGCCCCCCAAAGTGCTGGGATTACAGGCTTGAGCCACCGCGCCCGGCCTACAACTTTAATGATATACAATAAAATCAATGAAGTTCACACGTTTAAGTGATTCAAGAGGTGAACATGATGTTATGTAAATTTAATCCCACCTCCAAAACAAAAGCCACGTCCGAGATTTGCTAAACTTAAGCGCGCGGGCGCGCGTGTGTGTGTCTGTGTGTGCGTGTGTGTCTGTGTGTGTGTGTGTGTCTGTGTGTGCGTGTCTGTGTGCGCGTGTGTGTCTGTGTGTGCGTGTGTGTGTAGGACTTAGAGATGGGCCCGGCGCCCAGACCCCTAAATCCCCAGGTTCCAGATCTTTGTACAAGGCAGCAACCTCTTTAAAGGACTGCTGGGTACGCGAACCCCACTGAGCCTCCGGGGCGCCGGAATCAGCGCGAAAACGCAGAACGCAAACCGCGTTCCGCACTGTTATTTGCAAGCTGACAGTGACCGCCGCCGCCACCGCACGTTTAAGGGAATCCAGAGCCGTTTCCAACCCGGGTCTGACGTCCTTCGGTGCTTTGTGTGACCCGGCGTGGGGAGAAAGGCGGGCTGGGGAAGGAGCGGGCTCCTCCTTCCCATCAGCGGCCTCGGAAGCGTCCGCACCACCTGCTTCCAGAGCTCCCGACCCAAATCTCCTCCGCAAGACCGACGCGGCCGCGACGCTGCAGAAGCTCGTCCCGGCCTCACCTGACTCGCAGCCGCGGGTCCCCCGGAAGGCGGCGCAGCAGGCTCGGGGTCGCCTCGCCTGGGGCGTTTGGCTCTTGTCCCGCGCCGAGGTCCGGCCCAGCAGGGCGCTTGGGGGCTCCCGGCCGCGCCCTGCGGACAAAGGCGCGCGGAGCCGACGTGCCGGGTTCACCCAGGCCCGTGCGGCCAGACAAGGGAGCGCGCCTGGACGCTGGAAGCGGGAGGCCAGAGGCTGGCGGCTGGCGGGAGGGCCGAGGGCAAGGAGGGCGCAAAGCCGGGGCGGAAAGTGCAGGTGCAGACCCGCCCTGGCGCCGCCTCTCCCCGCCGGCTCTCCCAACCCCCGAGCCCAGCAGCTACGGCGGCCCCACAGCCCGAGCGAAGGCCTCACCTCAGCCGCGGACAATGGCGGCGGCTTCCCCGGCGTTGACCGGGGCGCACCGCGGGGGCTGCTGGGAGCTGTAGTTCCGGGCGGCACTTCCGGCAGCGGGGAGCGGCTCCGCCAGGACAGCCTCCTGGGCCGCCCCGCCCCGCCCCGCGCCACCTGGGCGGGGTGAAAGGACAGCTCTGACTCGCGGTCCGGGATTTCGCGGGAGGAGCTCGGCGAGTTCTCAGCGCTCTCGAGGGATCTTTCATTCGGCGTTCGCAAGATTGTGAGAAAGTGGCTGCTGTCATTCTCTTTAAGATAAGGAACCGGCCGGGCGCGGTGGCTCACGCCTGTAATCCCAGCACTCTGGGGGGCCGAGGCGGGTGGATCACGAGGTCAAGAGATCGAGACCATCCTGGTCAACAAGGTGAAACCCCGTCTCTACTAAAAATACAAAAATTAGCTGGGCATGGTGGTGCACACCTGTAGTTCCAGCTACTCAGGAGGCTGCGGCAGGAGAATCGCTTGAACCCAGGAGGCGGAGGTTGCGGTGAGCCGAGATCGCGCCATTGCACTCCAGCCTGGGTAACAACAGCGAAACTCCGTCTCAAAAAAAAAAAAAAGATAAGGAACCTGATTCGAGCTACCCATCTCTGTGAAGCCCCACGGCTGAGAACATCAGGGCTAGTTCCCACGTCTTTTTCCTGAGGCCAGGCTTTATGGGAGCATGGGTTGCCAGCGACCCATCCTGTGAGTTTTCCTGTGTCAATATGCATGGGGCGGTTCGGGCGCAGTGGCTCATTCCTGTAATCCCAGCACTTTGGGAAGCTGTGACGGGAGGATCGATTGAGTTCAGGAGTTCGACACCATCCTGGGCAACATGGCGAGACCCCCATCTCTACAATAAAAAAAAAAAAAAAAACCACAAAAATTAGCCCGGCGTGATGGCGCGCGCCTGTAGTTCCAGCTTCTCTGGAGCCTGTGGTGGAAGGATCGCTTGAGCCCAGGAGGTCGAGGCTGCTGTTAGCTGTGAATCCATCACTGTACTCCGGCCTGAATGACAGAGCAAGAGCCTGTCTTTAAAAAAAAAAAAAAAAAAAAAAAAAAAAAAAAAAAAAGGTCATGCTCGGTGGCTCACGCCCCATCCTAGCACTTTGGGAGGCCAAGATGGGCAGATCAAAAGGTCAAGAGTTCAAGACCAGCCTTGCCAGATGGTGAAATCCCGTCGCTACTAAAAATACAAAAATTGGCCGGGCACGGTGGTTCACGCCTGTAATCTCAGCACTTTGGGAGGCCGAGGTGGGTGGATCACGAGGTCAAGAGATCGAGACCATCCTGGTCAACATGGTGAAACCCCGTCTCTACTAAAAATACAAAAAATTAGCTGGGCACGGTGGCACGTGCCTGTAATCCCAGCTACTAAGGAGGCTGAGGCAGGAGAATTGCCTGAACCCGGGAGGCAGAGGTTGTGGTGAGCTGAGATCACGCCATTGTACTCCAGCCTGGGTAACAAGAGCAAAACTCCGTCTCAAAAAAAAAAATTTTTTTAAATACAAAAATTATCCGAGCATGGTGGTGGGCAGCTGTAATCCCAGTTATTCGGGAGGCTGAGGCAGATAATTGCTTGAACCAGGAGGCAGAGGCTGCAGTGAGCCAAGATTGCACCACTGCACTCCAGCCTGAGAGACGGAGGGAGACTCCTTCTCAAAAAAAAAAAAAAAAAGATTCCTCATCCAGTGCTCCTGCTAAGATGTGGCTCAGGGCTGTGAACACAAGATATCCTCACTGAGGAGTGCTGCCTCTATCCTTCCCCCAACACTTAGACCACGTGAGTTTCCTGCTCTCTGCCCTTCCCTGAATCATCCACTCCACACTTTTTGTTTGTTTTTGAGACATGGTCTTGCCCTGTTGCCCAGGCTGGCGTACAGTGGCACCATCATGGCTTGCTGTAGCCTCGACCTCCTAGACTCAAGCAATCCTCACACCTGAGCCTTCCAAGTAGATGAGACTACAGGAATGCACCATCATGATGGGCTAATTTTAAAAAATTTTCTTGGTGGGGTGCAGTGGCTCACACCTGTAATCCCGACACTTTGGGAGGCCGAGGTGAGTGGATCATGGCCACCACCTCAGTCAGGAGTTCAAGACCAGCCTGGCCAACATGGTGAAACTGCATCTCTACTAAAAATACAAAAATTAGCAAGGCGTGGTGGCACATGCCTGTAATCCTAGCTTCTCAAGAGGCTGAGGCAGGAGAATCACTTGAAGCCAGGTGGTGGATCTTGCAGTTAGCTGAGATTACACTGCTGCACTCCAGCCTGGGTGACAGAGCAAGACTCCATTTCAAAAAAAAATTTAAAAAAATTGTGGATTTGGGGTCTTACTGTGTTGCCCTGGCTGATCTTGAACTCCTGGGCTCAAGTCATCCTCTCACCTTGGTCTCCCAAAGTACTGGGACTACAGGCATGAGCCACCATGTTAGGCCCACTCGAAATGTTCGCCTCTCACCTGCCACGGCTGGAAGTCCCGGGGATCTGCACACCCCTCATTCCCATGCTCACAAGCTGCCAGGGCCTTCAGGCGGGGTGCAGACCACTGTGTAGACAATGTTTACTTTACTCTCCTTCTGGAAAGCGTAGTGCTCAGCCCTCAGACTCTCATTTCCTGAGCAGAAGTGGACTCCGGTGATGGTTGTGCTGTTCCCTGCTGACCCCCGACTCCCGTGGGGCCATGTGCACTTGAAGGTGACCTCCCAGAACCTCTGTATGAACATGGCTTCTGGGGTCCTGGCAGGGAGCAGGTGAGAGAGGAACTCAGGGAAGTCGGGGAGCTGGCTATAGCGAAACAGGAGGCTGAACGAGCCCTGCAGGACCTGGGAGGCACCCGGTGTGGTCAAGGCCAGTGCCATGTACAGAGTGTCCTGGCTGACCCAGACCTGGCCCAGGATGTCTCAGCCTGCCAGACTCTGCAGGAAGTGCAGCTGTTGACAAAGACCAGGATGATGGTCGGGGTACAGCTCTCCATCTGCCGGATGATGTTTTTCATCTTTGAGGACTCATGGGTGGGGATGTGGAGGTGGAACTCCATGCAGACCCCAACCTGGCTTAACTCCTGCACCAGAGAGCTGCCCTGAAGCCCAAAGTCATCCTCCTGCGCCAAGATGCCCGCCCAAGACCATCGGAAGTGAAGCACCAGCTGTGCCACTGTGTGGACAGTTGTGAGGTCGCTGGGCATGGTCCGAAGGACAGGACAGGAACTGGGTCTTGTTGCTGAGGCTGGCCAGTGTGGAGGAGGGACCGACCTGAGTGGGAAGAAGCCAGGGCAACAGAGAGGGTGACAGATGGGACTCCATTTCATAAATAAATAAATAAAATTTCACACAAGGCTGTACATGGTGGCTCATGCATGTAATCTCAGTGCTTTGGGAAGCCAAGGCAGGAGGACTGCTAGAGCCCAGGAGGTTGAGACCAGCCTGGGCAATACAGTAAGAACCCTGCAAGGAAGGAAGAAGGGGAGGGAGAAGGGGAGGGGAAGGGGAGTGGGAGGGGAGGGGAGGGGGAGAAGAAAGAGAGAGAGAAAAGAGAGAAGGAGAGAAAGAGAAGGAAGTAAAGAGACAAAAGAGAAGGAAGGGCAGGAGGGAGGGAAAGAAATAGAACAGAGGGAGGGAGGCAGGGAAGGAAGGAAGGACAGGCGAGCATGTGCAAGCAGTCAAAGAAACGAAGCAAGAAAGGAGGAAAGGAAGAAAGAAAAAGAGGCTAGGCATGGTGGCTCATGCGTATAATCCCACCACTTTGGGAGACTGAGGTGGGTGGATTACTTGAGGTTAGGAGTTCAAGATCAGCCTGGCCAACATGGTGAAACCCCGTCTCTACTAAAAATACAAAATTAGCCAGGTGTAGTGGCACACACCTTAATCCCAGCTACTCAGGAGGTTCAGGAAGGAGAATTGCTTCAACCCAGGAGGCGGAGGTTGCGGTAAGCTGAGACCCCACCACTGCACTCCATCTTGGGCAAAAAGAGCAAGACTCCATCTCTTTAAAACAAAGGAAAAGAGAGAAAGAGAAGGAAGGAAGGAAGGAGGGAGGGAGAGAAGGGAAAGAAGAAGGGAGGGAGAAAAGGAGGGAGGAAGGAAAGGAGGGAAGAAAGGAAGGGAGGGACGAAAGGGGGGCAGGGAAGAAAGGGAGGAGAGGGGAAAAAGAGAGGGAGGAGAGGGGAGAAAGAGAGAAAGAGAAAGCAAGGAAGGGAGAGAGAGAGAAAGAAAAAAAAAGAAAAATAAAGCTGGACGCGGTGGCGCAAGCCTGTAATCCCAACACTTTGGGAGGCCGAGGCGGGTGGATTACGAGGTCAAGAGATCAAGACCATCCTGGTCAACATGGTGAAACCCCATCTCTACTAAAAATATGAAAAATTAGCTGGGCATGATGGCGCGTGCCTGTAATCCCAGTTACTCAGGAGGCTGAGGTGGGAGAATTGCTTGAACCCAGGAGGCGGAGGTTGCAGTGAGCCAAGACTGCGCCATCACACTCCAGCCTGGGTAACAACAGCGAAACTCCATCTCAAAAAAAAAAAAAAAAGAAAAGAAAAGAAAAGAAAAATAAAAAGGCTGGGTATGGTGGCTCACATCTGTAGTCTCAGTACTTTGGGAAGCTGAGGCAGGTGGATCACTTGAGGTCAGGAGTTTGAAACCAGCCTGGCCGACATGGTGAAACCCCCATTTCTACTAAAAATACAAAAAGTAGCTGGGCATGGTGGTGCGTGCCTATAATCCCAGCTGCTCCAGAGGCTGAGGCAGAAAAATAGCTTGAACCTGGGAGGCAGAGATTGCAAGATTCTGCCACTGTACTCCATCGTGGGCAACAGAGTGAAACTCCGTCTTAAAAAAAAAAGAAGAAAAGAAGAGTCCCGAGTCCCACAAACACCTTGAGTCCTGGGAATAACCGGCCACCCTAGTTAGGTCAGAGCTGGGACATGATCATCTTTCTGTGAGAAGAACGGCTACTGGATCATGGAGCCCAGATCATCTCCAGTGTCAATGTGAGGTCTGGTTCTGGTGCAGGCCCCGCACTTGCATTTCTAACAGTCTCTCACGTGACGGTGATTCTCTGTGTGCCTTTTCAACGACTGAGTCCCACCATGGCACCATCTAGATAACATTTCTTTTTTTTGTTGTTTTTTTTTTTGTGAGACAGAGTTTCGCTCTTGTTACCCAGGCTGGAGTGCAATGGCACAATCTCGGCTCACCACAACCTCCGCCTCCTGGGTTCAGGCAATTCTCCTGCCTCAGCCTCCTGAGTAGCTGGGATTACAGGCACGCACCACCATGCCCAGCTAATTTTTTGTATGTTTAGTAGAGACGGGTTTCACCATGTTGACCAGGATGGTCTCAATCTCTTGACCTCGTGATCCACCTGCCTCGGCCTCCCAAAGTGCTGGGATTACAGGCTTGAGCCACCGCACCTGGCCCAGATAACATTTCTAAAACACAGACGCCCAACCCAGACTCACCACGCTCCTGTTCTCTGGCATGAGAGAATTTGGAAATGATGGCCTGAGGGTTACAGAGGGCCGACCAAAGTGCCCTGGTGGGCTCACCTGCTTTTGTACCCCTTAAGGGCTGCTTAGCCCAGACACACCTCTTTTTTGGTTCCTGGCATGAAATCCAAGGGAAAATATTTTTTTTTTTTTAAATGGAGTCATGTTCTGTCACCCAGGCTGGAGTGCAGTGGCATGATCTTGGCTCACTGCAACCTCCACCTCTTGGGTTAAAGCAATTCTCCTGCCTCAGCCTCTGGAGTAGCTGGGATTACAGGACAGGTGCACACCACCACACCTGGCTACCTTCTGTATTTTTAGTAGAGACAGGGTTTCACCATGTTGGACAGGCTGGTCTCGAGCTCCTGACCTCCCGTGATCTGCCTGCCTCCCAAAGGGCTGGGATTACAGTTGTGAGCCACCACACCTGGCCCCAGGGAACAACTGAACTTTATTTTCATTCCTCTCGTTTTTGCCCACTTCAAACTTATGTTTCTCCTTCCTTGCCAGGCGGGGTTTTTTGTTTTTTTTTTGAGACAGGGTCTCACTGTGACCCAAGCAACAGTGCAGTGGCAGGATCACATCTCACTACATCATCTACCTCCTGGGCTCAAGAGATCTTCCTGCCTCAGCCTCCGAAGTAGTTGGGACTATAGATGTGCACCCCCACCGCCAGTTTTAAAATAAATTATTATTATTATTACTATTTCATAGCGATGAGGATCTCACTATTTTTCCCAGCCTGGTCTTGAATTCCTGGGCTCCAGTGATCCTCCTGCCTCAGCCTCCCAAAACTCTGGGGTTACAGGCTGGAGCCGCCATGCCGGGCCTGGGGTTCTGATTCTAGTTATGGTTTGCACAGCACAGATGGATTCTTCTTCACTGGCAGTGGCAATGACTCGGAACCTGCTTGTGTCGTCTGGCCATGCTGTGATCTTTGTCAGTTTTTTCCTATTTGTCGATTTGCCAATGAAGAGACTACCTCTTGTGCCCCGGGAGATACAAGAGTTCTGTGAAATCGGGGTCAATGGGGTTTTGTGTCTGTGTTTGCTTCTGACCTGTGGCTGAGGCACGGGATGAAACTGCTGGGTCTCTGGGGTCTGACGGATCTGTCTTTAATGCTCCTTGTATGGGGTGCAAAACATCCTCCTACCACCAGAGGGTAGTAAGGAAACAGGCTATACAAAGGTAACAGGGTCTGAACGAAAAGATGCTCTGCTCTGACGCATTTACACAGACCCCTAAGGCTGACTCAACAGGGGGAGCTGCCAGATTTTGAAAATAAAAAACAGGATACCCAATTAAATTCAAATTTCAGATGAATTCACATAATATTTTAGCATAAGTATTTCCTATGCAATATTTGGGACAAAATTCTAAAAAATTATTCCTTGTTTATCTGAAAAACAAATTTAAGTAGGGGTTCTGTTTTATCTGGCAACCCTACAGATACAGGAAAATAAGAGCTTCTTCAGCTGCAGTCAAGAAATGCAGTTGCAGCTGTGTACAGCAGCTCATGCCTATAATTCCAACACCGGGAGGCCAAGTTGAGAGGATCGCTTAAGCCCAGGAGTTGCAGACCAGCCTGGGCAAGACAGGGAAAGCCTGTCTGTTTTTTTTTTGTTGTTGTTGTTGTTAAGCCAGGCACGGTGGCTCACACCTGTAATCCCAGCATTTTGGAAGGCCAAGGTGGGTGGATCACCTGAGGTCAGGAGTTTAAGACCCGACTGGGCAACACAGTGAAACCCTGTCTCTACTAAAAATATAAAAATTAGCCAGGTATGGCAGCGAGCACCTGTGGCCCCAGCTACTCAAGAGGCTAAGGCTAGAGAATTGCTTGAACCCAGGAGGCAGAGGTTGAAGTGAGCCAAGATCAGACCACTGCACTCCAGCCTGGGCAACAGAGTGAGACCCCATCTCAAAAATAAATAAATAAATAACTAAAAAGAAAAATTGAGTTTCTAATTCCTTAAATGTGCTTTAATTAAAAGGCAAGAAAAGAAAGTCTACATATAGAAACTTCAAGTTCAAAAGCAATTTATGTTGGAGGTAATCCAAGTTGGAGGTAATCAAAGTGAATTCTTGGAAAAATCAGCCTGGCTTGATACTTTGGGGTTAAAAGCACCTAGAATAGCAATGTGGTTATTTGCAGAGGTTCTATAGGAATCAACTCTCCTTTTTATCAGGATAGAACTGGAATAATTGTGCGATCAAGCCCATACCTGAAATGTCACACTTCAGAATAAACTTCCCACTACATGACAACCTACCCCGAGGGAGTAATGGGTGAGCTTTCTCTGTGGCCCCTACATTCACAAAGCCACCGAGGAAGGCACCTCCAATCTGTTCTGCGATTTATAGGGCTCCTGCTTCAAAGGTAGAAAGGAAGGCCTCTCCCCCAGCAGGCCAACAACCTTTGCAAATTTAAGGTGTTCAAGGACACAGGAATTCTGTAAACCCAAATTTACGCTGGGCGGGGTGGCTCAAGCCTGTAATCCCAGCACTTTGGGAGGCCCAGGCGGGTGGATCACAAGGTCAAGAGATCAAGACCATCCTGGTCAACATGGTGAAACCCCGTCTCTACTAAAAATACAAAAATTAGCTGGGCATGGTGGTGCGCACCTGTAATCCCAGCTACTCAGGAGGCTGAGGCAGGAGAATTGCCTGAACCCAGGAGGCGGAGGTTGCGGTGAGCCGAGAACGCACCATTGCACTCCAGCCTGGGTAACAAGAGCGAAACTCCATCTCAAAAAAAACAAAAGCAAATTTACAGGTTTCTCAGTCCAGGATGAATTATTTAAATTGGAATCGTCATACAATGCTGAGGGGATGTAAAGTGGTGCAGCTGCTTCAGAAAACTCTCTGGCAGCTCCTCAAATAGTTAAACATAGAGTGACCATTTGACCCAGAAATTCTACCCATACAACCAAGATAATTGAAAACATACTGAACATACACACAAAAACTAATGCATAAATGCTCACAGCAGCCCTATTCGCAATAGCCCCGAAATGGAAACAGCTCAAATATCCATCAACTGATAAACGGACACACACAATATAGTCTATTCATACAATGGAATTTTTTTTTTTTTGAGACGGAGTTTTGCTCTCGTTACCCAGGCTGGACTGCAATGGTGCGATCTCATCTCACCGTCACCTCCGCCTCCTGGGTTCAGCCAATTCTCCTGCCTCAGCCTCCCCAGTAGCTGGGATTACAGGCACATGCCACCATGCCCAGCTAATTTTTGTATTTTTAGTAGAGACGGGGTTTCACCATGTTGACCAGGATGGTCTCGATCTCTTGACCTCGTGATCCACCCTCCTCTGCCTCCCAAAGTGCTGGGATTATGGGCTTGAGCCACCACACCCGGCCTTCTTTCTTTTTTTAAAGAGACAGAGACTTGCACTGTTGCCCAGTGCTGAAGTACAATGGTGTGATTATACCTCACTGCAGCCTTGACCTCCCAGACTCAAGTGATTCTCCTGCCTCAGCCTTCTGAGTAGCCAGGACCACAGGTGCATGCCACTACACCTAGCTACTTTTTTTTTTTCTGTAGTGATGGTGTCTCCCTATGTTGTCCAGGCTGGTCTTGAACTCCTGACCTCAAGCAATCCTCCCACCTTGGCTTCCCACAGTGCCACTACACCCAGCCTATGATGGAAAAGTAATCAAGAGAAAGGAATGAGGCTCTGACACAGGCTGCAACATGGATGAACCTTGAAAACATCATATTTAGTGAGAGAAGTGAGTCACAAAAGACCACATAGTGTATGATTCCATTTATAGGAAATTCCAGGAAAAGTAAATCTGTACAGACCGAACATGGATCAATGGTTGTTAGCAGGTGGGGCTGTTGGGAACTGCTGGCTAAAGGGGTTGGGGTTTCCTTGTGGGGTAATGAAAATGTTCTCAAACTGACTGTGAGGATGGCTGGACAACGCTCAACATACCAAAAGCCATGAGTGAGTTGTGTGCTATATGGATTATGTTTCAGGCAATAGGACTGCTTGAACCCAGGAAGTCAAGGCTGCAGTAAGCTGTGATCATGCCACTGCACTCCAGCCTGAGCAACAGAGTGAGACCCCATCTCTAAAAAAATTAAAATAGGCTGGGTGTGGTTGCTCACGCCTGTAATCCCAGCACTTTGGGAGGCTGAAACGGGCGGATCACTAAGTGAATGAAAAGCACAAAGGAATTGGCCGGGCGCGGTGGCTCAAGCCTGTAATCTCAGCACTTTGGGAGGCCGAGGCGGGTGGATCACAAGGTGGAGAGATCGAGACCATTCTGATCAACATGGTGAAACCCCGTCTCTACTAAAAATACAAAAAATTAGCTGGGCACGGTGGCGCGTGCCTGTAATCCCAGCTATTCAGGAGGCTGAGGCAGGAGAATTGCCTGAACCCAGGAGGCGGAGGTTGCAGTGAGCCGAGATCGCGCCATTGCACTCCAGCCTGGGTGAAAAGAGCGAAACTCCGTTTCAAAAAAAAAAAAACAAGAGAAGCACAAAGGATAAGTGCCTCGTTGGGAACTCCATGTAGCTCGAGGCTTTTGTGATTAAAATAACATCGGTAAACACCTGACATGTGGAAAGACACAAACGTGTAGACCTGGTTATCTCTGACCTTGCACTGATCATGACGTGCATAGCATCATGGCAGAACAGCCAAAAGAGGTGGGGGGTGCTCCAAGTTTCAGTTAGACTGAAGGCATAGGTTTCCAGATCTATTGCACAATGTGGAGACTATAGTTATTAATAATCAATGTATATTTCAAAATTGTAAAAAGATTATACCTTAAATGTTCACATTGCAAAAAATGATAAGGATATAAGGAGATGGATACGTTGATTAGTCCAACTTAATCATTCCATAATGTATACATATATTGAAACATCATATTGGACCCCATAAATATACACAATTTTTTTTTTGTTTTGAGACAGAATCTCACTCTGTCGCCCAGGCTGGAGTGCAGTGGTGGGATCTCAGCTCACTGCCACCTCTGCCTCCCAGGTTCAAGCAATTCTCTGCCTTAGCCTCCTAATTAGCTGCCGCCAGCCACTATGTCCAGCTAATTTTTGTATTTTTAGTAGACAGGAGGTTTCACCATCTTGGCCAGGATGGTCTTGAACTCCTGACCTCGTGATCCACCCACCTCGGCCTCCCAAAGTGCTGAGATTACAGGCGTGAGCCACCATGCCCAGCTAATATATACAATTATTATTAATTGATTAGAAAAAATAACCTGGCAATATCAGGTGATGGCAAGTGTAGTGACTGGCAATCTTATGCATTTCTGGAGAGAATGCAAAATGATATGATTGCTTTGGAAAACACTTTGGCAATGTTTAAATAAAGGTAAACAGGCCAGCCATGGTGGCTCAAGCTTGTAGTTCCAGCACTTTGGGAGGCTAAGGCTGGAGGATCGTTTGAGCCCAGGAGTTAGAAAACAGCCTAGGTAATAATATGAGACTCTTGTCTCTATAAAAAATGAAACATAAATTTAAAAATTAAAAAATTAGCGGAGTCTGGTGGCATGCATCTGTGGTGCCAACTACTCAGGAGGCTGAGGTGGGAGGATGACTGGAGCTAGGAGGTCAAGGCTGCGGTAAGCTATGATTGTGCCACTGTACTCCAGCCTGAGCAATAGAGCCAGACCCTGTCTCCAAAAATAAAATAATATAAAATTGTAAACATATTCATTTTTTAAAAAGAAAAAAATTACTAGAAGGACTAAATGAAGAACTGTCTGCAAAGACAATTTGGGAACCCAGGACAGAAATGGGTGATGGGACACACAGGTAAAGAGGAATTCCCAGGGCTGACCAACTTAAAAAGAAATTTGGGGCCGGGTGCAGTGGCTCCCAGCACTTTGGGAGGCCGAGGTGGGTATATCACAAGGTCAAGAGATCAAGACCCGGCCGGGCGCGGTGGCTCAAGCCTGTAATCCCAGCACTTTGGGAGGCCGAGGCGGGTGGATCACGAGGTCAAGAGATCGAGACCATCCTGGTCAACATGGTGAAACCCCGTCTCTACTAAAGATACAAAAAATTAGCTGGGCATGGTGGTGCGTGCCTGTAATCCCAGCTACTCGGGAGGCTGAGGCAGGAGAATTGC
>CM052668.1:41137759-41170343 GCA_028533165.1 Leontopithecus rosalia
TCATAGGTTTAAATGAAACATTGATTGGTCATTATTAATACCCATTTTTTTTTCAGAATAAAGCAATATTTTCGTTCACCCTCCCTCTCTCTCTTCCTCTTTCTTCCTCTCCTTTACTCATTTTTTTTCTTTCTTTCCCTCTCTCAAAAAAAGAAAGAAATCAACTTGTAAACCTCTAGATCCAGGTCGGCAATATCTCATTGCTTGATTTCCTTCCTTCCCTTCCCTCCCTCCCTCCCTTTCTCCCTTCCTTCCTTCATCCCTTCCTTCCTCCCTCCCTTCCTTCTTCCCTCCCTTCCTGCCTTCCTCCCTTCCTCCCCCCCCAGAAAAAAAAAATTTCAGGCCGGGTACAGTGGCTCACACCTGTAATCCCAGCACTTTGGGAGGCCGAGGAAGGTGGATCACTTGACATCAGGCATTCAAGACCAGCCTGGCCAACATGGTGAAACCCTGTCTTTACTAAAAAATACAAAAAATTAGCTGAGCGTGCTGGTGGGCTCCTGTAATCCCAGTACACTGGAGGCCGAGGCAGGAGAATCACTGGAGCCCGAGAGGCAGAGATTGCAGTAAGCTGAAATTGCACCATTGGACTCCAGCCTGGGTAACAAAAGTAAGACTGTGCCTCAAAAAAAAAAAAAAATTGGGCCGGGTGTGGTGGCTCAAGCCTGTAATCCCAGCACTTTAGGAGGCCGAGACAGGTGGATCACAAGGTCAAGAGATCGAGACCATCTTGGTCAATAAGGTGAAACCCCATCTCTACTAAAGATACAAAAAATTAGCTGGGCATGGTAGCGCGTGCCTGTAATCCCAGCTACTCAGGAGGCTGAGGCAGGAGAATTGCCTGAACCCAGGAGGCGGAGATTGCGGTGAGCCGAGATTGCGCCATTGCACTCCAGCCTGGGTAACGAGAGTGAAACTCTGTCTCAAAAAAAAAAAAAAAAAAAAAATTGAAACCTCTGCTGAACACCCTGGATACCAGGCTGCCTCCCAATGGATCTAGAGTTCAGGTGGCCTATGACAGTGTCTTTGATCCTGACGCTAGAGACAGACTAAGTATTCTCTCAAGGGAGATTTCCCAAGTGGGTAGCAGTTACAAATGCACATATGAGCCTTTGCTTCCCCAAAGGACTAGGCCAACTTCTGCTACCAAGAATACGAACCATGTCATTACAAGTGCCTAATTTTCAAGAAGGAGAATAATAGCCTTTAGCACCCTGATTTGATTTTCCCATAGTGGTTTCTCCATAGTGTCATTCACACACAACACTCTAGGGACCAGCTGCCAGCAGGAGAAGATGCACAGTCAGGGCTGTGATTATCCAGCTGAGGCAGCCCCTAACTGACACTCCTGGGACTTTTTTTTTTTTGAGATGAAGTCTTGGTCTCTTGCCCAGGCTGGAGGGCAGTGGCAGGATCTTGGCTGACTGCAACCTCCACCTCCTGGGTTCAAGTGATTCTCCCACCTCAACCTCCAAAGTAGCTGGGATCACAAGCATGCACACCACACCTGGCTAATTTTTTGTATTTTTAGTAGAGACAGGATTTCACCATGTTGGCCAGGCTGGTTTTTTTTTGTTTTTTTTTTTGTTTTTTAAAGATGGGGTTTCACCATGTTAGTCAGGCTGGTCTTGAACTCCCGACCTCAGGTGATCCGCCCGCCCTGGCCTCCAAAGTGCTTGGATTACAAGCATGAGCGACCGCGTCCGGCCTGACCAGGTTGGTCTTGAACTGCTGTCCTCAAGTGATCCACCTGCCTCAGCCTCCCAAAGTGCTGGGATTATAGGTGTGAGTCACCACACCTAGCTATCACTCCTGGGACTTTTAATCTCCAGACCCTTTTATTTCCTTCTAGGTATTTATATTTCCAGGAAGCATCTGCTTTGTTTACTGGTAAATGCCCCCTGAACATGGGCTTCCAAAAGGCTAAAACCATATCAGTCCCTGGTACACAGAGACCCTCAATAACCAGCTATTCAGCAGAGAGCAGGTGCTCAGGCTCGGGTCCCTGGAGGTGGGTCCTTCTCTCCTTCCTTAGCTCACATAATCCTGCTTCCTCTTCAGCAATGGGCAGCTTCAGCTACCCTGAGCTCAGTCCCAGAGCTGAGGACCCTCCTTGCCTCATGATCTCACCCCCATCTGATTTTCAAATACAAAATGAATATTTTTTTAGTCTATTCTCAAATACATGATTGGAATGTACTTATACTATACCATTCATATTTAGAAGATAATTTGGCATTAGAATTCAGTATAAGTTGAACGTATTTTGCATATGAGGACATAAAATAAAAAAGAATCCAGTATAAGTATGTTGCAAATACGTGTTGCGATATAATTATAAGATATGCTGTTAGTATTTAATGTTTAGTACAAGGGTGCCTCAAATACACTGTTGAAACATATTTTTGTTTTGTTTTTCAGACAGGGTCTCACTTTGTCACCCAGGCTGCAGTAGTGTGAACACGGCTCACTGCAGCCTCAGTTTCTTGGTCTCAAGCGATCCTCCCACCTCAGCCTCCTAACTGGCATCACACATGTGCACCACCACCTGAGGGTCATTTTTGTATTTTTTCTCGAGATGGAGTCTTACCATGTTGCCCAGGCTGTCTCCAACTCCTGGGCTCAAGTGATCTTCCTGTCCTGCCTCGGCCTCTCAAAGTGCTAGGATTACAGGCATGAGCCACCGCCAGGCCTGGGACATGTTTACACTAAAACATTATTCATCATTTATCTGACATTCAAATGTAACTAGATATTGTCCTATATTATTTGCTAAATATGGCAACCTCATTCTGGCACATGGTTATACCGTAGACAAATTAATATTAAAATTATCACTCCTTCTAAAGAGGGGGCATTTGGTGAAAAATTATTTACATGCAATGTACTTATATAATGTTTGTTTAAAGTATGTGAAATATAGAACACATTGATACTAAAAACGTATTCCTTGTTTTTATTTTTATTTATTTAGAGACAGAGTCTCACTCTGTTGCCCAGGCCAGAGTGCAATGGTATGATCTCGGCTCAGTGCAACCTTGGCTTCCCAGTAAGCGATTCTCTTGCCTTGGGATTACTGGGGCGCACCACCATGCCTGGCTACATTTTTGTGTTTTCAGTAGAGACGGGGTTTCACCATGTTGGTCGGGCTGGTCTCACAACACCCAACCTCAGATGATCCACCTGCCTCAGCCTCCCAAGTGCTGGGATTACAGGTATGGGCCACCGCGCCCGGCGTCCTTGTTTTTCTTTGAGTTTACATATGACTGAGCTTTATTTTTTTGCGTACTAAATCGGGCAATGCTACTATGATACTATGGGACATAATTACAGTGGAAATTACTTACACTCATGTATTTATATCAAGAAGTTTTTTAAATACCCTAAATATGAAACAGTAATACTAAAAGTATATTCACTGTTCTCCTTAATTCAAGTCTAGCTGGACGTCCTGTATTTTTACTTGCTAAGTCTGGCGATCCTATTCTGAAACATACTTGTACTAAACATATTTATTTATTTATTTATTTGAGACAGAGTTTCGTTCTTGTTACCCAGGCTGGAGTGCAATGGCGCGATCTCGGCTCACCGCAACCTCCGCCTCCTGGGTTCAGGCAATTCTCCTGCCTCAGCCTCCTGAGTAGCTGGGATTACAGGCACGCGCCACCGTGCCCAGCTAATTTTTTGTATTTTTAGTAGAGACGGGGTTTCACCATGTTGACCAGGATGGTCTCACGAGGTCTCGCGCCCGGCCAACTAAACATATTTATATTAAAAACAGTTTCGACATATCACTCTTGGACACAGTAAAAAACGGTTGCGTGGGCCGGGCGCGGTGGCTCAGGACTGTCATCCCAGCACTTTGGGAGGTCGAGGCGGGCGGATCATGAGGTCAAGAATTCGAGACCATGCTGGCCAACATGATGAAACCCCGTCTCTACTAAAAATACAAAAATTAGCCGGGTATGGTAGTGGGCGCCTCTAGTCCCAGGTATTCTGGAAGCTGAGGCAGGAGAATCGCTCGAACCCGGGAGGCGGAGGTTGCGGCGAGCCGAGATCGCGCCAGTGCACTCCAGCCTGGGCAACAAGAGCGAAACTCCGTCATAAACAAACAAATGACCATTGCGTGCGTGGAACGCCTGCGTTTTGCCCAGCGGCCGCATCGTACTTGCGCATCCCCGCAGCGGGCCCCTGCTCGGCTCCCCTCAGCAGTGCCCTCCCAGCAGCGCGAGCGGTTGCCAAGGCAACACGAGCCGGAGCGGGAGGTTACTGGAGGGCGTGGCGAAGGCGGGGGCGCTCGTCCCAGGCGGCTTCCGATTGGCCCCGGCCGCCTAGTGCGTCACAGCCCCACCCCTGCCCGGGAGTCCCGCTACGCGTGACGTGACGCTAACGCGCGGCTCGCCCCAGCGGACCAATGGCGGACGCCCGCGGCGCGGGGGGTGCCGGGAGGGGGTCCGCCAGCGGCGCTGGGCGCGCTCGCCAGCCCAGGGGTCGCCATCACTGAGCGGCCCAGGCCGGAGCGGAGCCCGCGCGCGGTGAGTCCGCCGCGGCCCATCTGTTCCTCCACCCGCCAAAGCGCCCATCTCCCCGAGGGGCGCGGCGCCGCGTCGGCGGGAGCTGGCCCAAGATCGCGGTCCCTGGGCGCGAGTCGGGGGAGGCTGGCCTGGGCGGGGGCGGGCCGGGCCGGGGTCCCAGACCCCGTCGGGAGTCGCGAGGTCGCTGTGGGGGAGGGAAGGGGAGAGGCTAGAGCCCGCGCAGGGCGGGGGTTTGGGGTGTTGGGGCCGCCCCTACCGCAGGGACCTCGACCCCCGTTGGCATCCGCCTGTCGGTTTGAGGCAGAAGCCCCTCTACGAACCCCCATTGCCCGCCTAGACCCCGCTCGGCCGCGATCACGTTCTCCCTTCACCTGATCTGCATCCCAGGACCCATCTCCCTCCCGACCAGCCACCCCCATCCCGTCTCCCTCCTGAACAGCTGCCCCCGAACCCATCTCCCTTCCAACCAGCCGCTTCGAACCCATCTCCTACCCGAACAGCCGCCCTGGATCCATCTCCCCCGACCCATCCCCCACCCAACCACCCCATCCCCCAGCCGACCCCCAACCTGAGTCTCCGTCCCTGCCCCTCCCCCGTATTCCTAGTGCGCTGCCCTGGCATACTTCCCCAGCCCACTGATTATGGAGCTGCCCTGTGTGGCATAGTAAGCCCCCTTCCCAGAGCCAGAGCCATTCACTGACTTGCGCAGTGAGGCGTCTCCCATGTCCATTAGCATCGGCATCAACGGCAAAGCCCTTCCGCCCATCCCCCCAGTAGAATTTGGGGCCTGGGCTGCAGATCTCAGTGCTCCTGCCGAGTGAACCCGGCACTTCCACCAGGCACTCAGCCCTCCAAGTGACACTCTCTCACACATCCCCAACACTAACCCCAGACCCCTACCAAAGTAGACCTCTAGGACCCCAGGGCCACCATAGCATTGCCCATGGAGGGGTCCAGATCCTTCTTAGCAGCTGTGTAGACTTCAGGACTCTCCACATCATCCCAGGCCCTTTGCATCTTCCAGAAACGGCCCCCACCATCAGTCCAGGACTCTCGTGAGCTCAGGCACGCCCGAGTTTTCCCATAGACGGCAGACACACCTGCGGACCCTGGTGCCCTCTGCTAAGAACTCTTTACCCTCATCCCCGATAAACTTAGCCTCTCCTCTCACAGACCTTAGCCCAGGACCCTGGAAGATGCGGAGGGGCCACAGCCCTCCCTGCAATCTCCAGGGTGAGCTGCCGTGAGCCCCTGAGAGAGTATAAGGACTGAGGCCCCAGGGCCAAGGGACTTCTTGGACCTGTGGAGCTTCAACATAGGCCCCTTTTCCTTATTCAAAAGTGTGAATACAATGTAAGAGACTATATTTGCCTGTGGTCTCGGCAGGGGAGACCAAGCTGTAGTCTCCCAGTCAGGGTGCAGGTGGCCGGGTACGAGACTTGAAGATTGCTGGTGGGGCACAGGCCTGGTGAGTTGCCTTTTCTGCCACCCTGCACCTCTCCTTTCTCCTGGATTGTAAAACCCCTGCACAAGAACTGTAGGGTGTACGAAGAATGCAGCAGAGGATGAAGAGGGAAAATCCCATGGAATCTCTCCTTTTCACTTGTCATCAGCATTTCCCGTGTAGTTACAAATCCTTCCTAAAGATTTCTTGTTTTGTTTTTCCATGTTGATGAAGGTCACATGGGATCCTGACACCATTTGGAGGACATTCAGAGAAGTATGACGAACACAAAGCACTTGGCTGGCCCCCTGTGGGCCTGTGCCCAGCACCCCTTTTCTATGACACTCATGCATCATCCTGCATCCCGTGTTCTCTGTGCCTCATGTCATCTGAACATCATGTGTATACTCCCCATGGTCATGTCATGGTGTGTGTTGTGCACATGGAATACTACCATCACATGGGGGGGGGAGGTACTTGATCCCACCACATTCAACAGCTGGGCACTTTTGTAGTGAATCTTGCATCCTGCATGCAATCTCCCAAGTGTTCTTCATATATAAGTGTCCATAATGCTTTCCAGAAAGGTCATGCCAATTTATATTCTCACCAGCAGATCAGCCCAGAGTACAGTTGTTAAAGACAAACAACCAAAACCTCCCTGTTTATTTTTATTTTAATAACTTTTAATGTTTTCTTCAGTTATTCACCATAGTAGGCTTGGAAATGTACAAAAGGTGTTGTGTTTTTTTTTTTTTTGAGACAGAGACTCACTGTCGCTCAGGCTGGAGTGCAGTGACAGAATCTCTGCTCGCTGCAACCTCTGCCTCCTGGGTTGAAGCAATTCTTCTGTCTCAGCCTCCCGAGTAGCTGGGATTACAGGCACATGCCACCACGCCCAGCTAATTTTTGTATTTTCAGTAGAGACAGGGTTTCACCATGTCAGCCAAGCTGGTCCCGAACTCCTGACCTCAGGTGATCCACCTGCCTCATTCAGCCTTCCAAAGTGCTGGGATTATAGGCGTGAGCCACTGCACCCGGCCACAAAAGGTTATTGGTTCATTGCCCTCTACTTTCCGTCTCTTTTCAGTCTCCAGTCTCCCTTGCCCTCTTCCTGCCCTCCTCTACCGGCTTGGATTTGGCAGGAAAAGCATGAAGGCAGCAAAGATACCATGGGCAGAGACTGCTGCTGCTGCCACTGCCGCCACTACCATTCATTATTATGTAGCCCACCTGGCTGCTTCCATTTAAATTTAAAATTCAGTTCCTTATTTCAGGTGTTCCCAGCCACATGTTGGTGGCTGCATGGGTGGACAATGTCTGTATCCCTGTTGGAGCTTCTGTTGCGCAGCGCTGGCTACTCCACGGGGGCAGGCACTCTTGCTCCCGCAGCTCCTCAGTCGATGGGTGTTGAATGACTAAATGAGAGGGAGATAGACTCTAAGGGAAAAAGATGTGTTCAGAAAGGCACGGGGGTTTGGAAGATGGCCGGGACATCTGGGAGGGGAGGGGCTGGGGTTTGATGGCAGGTGCAAAGGTCCTCAGGCAGCCAGTGGCTTGAATTCAGCGCAGAGTAGCCTTTGAGAGGCATGTGGAAGATGAGGTCAGGAGGTGGGAAAAAGTCAGGTTAGTTCCTTGGGGTGCTGGAGGCCAGGACTAGGAAGTGAGGAACTGAGGGGCATCCTGAGCAGGGAGGGCCACCATCTGATGTGGCCCCTCTGTCCCTGCCCCTCTCTGCAGGCCCCTGATTGCTGACTCCACCTGCCTGCCACACCGGCTCTGTCTGGAGCCACCGAGACTCTTGGGATCCAGTCCACACACACCCTTCAGAGGGCACTCTGGCCAGAGAAATGCTCCCACGGCCCAAAGCCCCTGCCTCCCCCAGACGTCCCCAGACCCCAACCCCGAGTGAGCAGGACGGGGACCATGGGCCAGCAAGCCCCAGGGACACCGAAGCCCAGCGTTTGCGGTTCCGACAGTTCCAGTACCACGTGGCGGGCGGGCCGCACCTCGCGCTGGGCCAGCTCTGGTCGCTTTGCCGCCAGTGGCTGAAGCCCGAGGCGCGCTCGAAGGAGCAGATGCTGGAGCTGCTGGTGCTGGAGCAGTTCCTGGGCGCGCTGCCCAGCAAGATGCGGACCTGGGTGCAGTCGCAGGGCCCCCGAAGCTGCAGGGAGGCCGCCAGCCTGGTGGAGGACCTCACACAGATGTGCCAGCAGGAAGGTGAGAGGCGCAGGCTCGGTGCCCCGGGACGGGCGAGGGGGCCTGACGTCTCCGAGGACCGAACCGCCCTCCTTCCCGCCCGCGTCGCTCCCACCCCTGCCTGGCCCCTCCCGACCAGCAAACCTCTCCTGCCCCGCGCCTGTGTTTTTAATTATTTTTACATATAAATGTCGTGCTGCACGCCTCATCTGCCTCAAATTTCTCACTCAGTCGGTTATTAAAGATCCCTCCATTTCCCATGTGTCCATCTGTCTTGTGGCTTTGTGTCTGCTGCTCCTCACCAGCTGCTCTCTGGGAGGGACCCTACCCAGCCACGTCCTCCAGCCACCTGCAGTGCCTCCTGCAACACGGCGGAATCCCAGAGATCTTTAAGGCTTCACTGGGCACAGGCCCCACCACTGGCTGATGGTGGGGAGAGGCTTAGGTCTGCACCCCGACTCTGAGAGCTGGGGAATTTGGGGTGGAAACTGGGCTCCCTCCCTCTCTCCTCTCTCAGCTCCCCCTTCCCCTGAGAGGGCTTTGTCCTCCTGCATCTTTGCCCCTGTGACCCCCACATCGAGATTCCGTCCACCCAGAGCCCAGTTCCGTGAGTGGGGCTCTTCTAGTGATGAAAGTGCAGGGATTGGACAGTGGGAGGCCAAGAGAGAGTGGTCATGGCACTGTGGACTAGGGAGGGCTTCCCCAGCAGGTCCTCAGTGAGGAGGGTGCACCAGGCAGCTGTGCTGCGGGAGCAAAGGCTGGGAGTGCGAAGGGCCTGATCAGAGCTCAGAGAAAAGGGGCTGGAGCAAGGGAGAAGAACACATGCTCGCCTGCCCGCTCCCACTACGGCTTTCACAGGTCGCCGGTCTCCATACTGCCCCAGGGCAGCCGGTGCCATGCTTGGGAAAACTCCGAGAGTTGAACTTTCCAGAGGTGCAATGGTAGCCCCGTAAGCTGCGAGGCAGAAGCCAGATGAATTAACCTTTGAACTCTCTGCTCCTGGGGCAGAGGGCCCAAGAGCACCGGCTTCTGGTGCTCTATGGACCTCAGCTATCCCAGCCCAGAGGCACCCTTGCTAGGTTTAATGCTACATGGTCACTATCAAAATTCTCCATCCTTTTTGAGCAAAGGGCTCTGAGATTTGTCTTCCATAGCGGTGGTCTTTTTACATTCTGTATTTTGAGCCTATGAAATGGTGAAGCAAGTATAAAGAACAGCCCCGCACCCGACACCCCGCCCTATCAAAGCCTAACCTCCGGAAAGGCTGGCTTGGCGTTGTTTTACAAGAAATACCGATGGCGAGGCGCGGTGGCTCATGCCTGTAATCCCAGTACTTTGGAAGCCTGAGGCGGGCGGATTACTTGAGGCCAGTTCAAGACTAGCTTGGCGGAGATGGTGAAACTCCGTCTCTACTAAAAATACAAAAAATAACGGTGTGGTGATGCATGCCTACAGTACATCCCAGCTACTCCAGAAGCTGAGGCAGGAGAACCGCTTGAACCCGGGAGGCAGAGGTTGCAATGAGCCAAGATCACCGCTGCTGCACTGCAGCGTGGGTGACACAGCAAGACTCCATCTCACACACACACACACACACACAAAACCAGCGGAGTTGGCTGAACCCCCATTTCGTGTCTCCTAGTCATGTTGTTCCCCGCTCTGCCTGACACCCCAGAAGTGGCTGTGGTCTTGAATTTTTCTTTGCTTGTTTTGTTTTGAGACGGAGTTTTGCTTTTGGTGCCCAGGCTGGAGTGCAATGGCACAATCTTGGCTCATTGCAACATCTGACTCCCGGGTTCAGGCGATTCTCCTGCCTCAGCCTCCAGAGTAGCTGGATTACAGGCACACGCCACCACGCCCAGATAATTTTCTGTATTTTTATTAGAGACGGGGTTTCACCATGTTGGCCAGGCTGACCTTGGAACTCCTGATCTCAGGTAATCTGCCCGCCTCAGCCTCCCAAAGTGCTGGGATTGTGGTGTGAGCCACTGAGCCTGGCCGAATTTTTCCTTTTTTTAATCAAAAAATAGAGGTGGGGGTCTTGCCGTGTTGCCCAGGCTGCTCTCAAATTCGTGGGCTCAAGCAGTCCTCTTACCTCGGACTCCTAGAGTGCTGGGATTGCAGGTGTGGGCCACCGTGATGGCTGGTCTTGAATTTTTTTTTTTTTTTTTTTGAGACGGAGTTTCGCTCTCGTTACCCAGGCTGGAGTGCAATGGCGTGATCTCAGCTCACCGCAACCTCCGCCTCCTGGGTTCAGGCAATTCTCCTGCCTCAGCCTCCCGAGTAGCTGGGATTACAGGCACGCGCCACCATGCCCAGCTAATTTTTTGTATGTTTAGTAGAGACGGGGTTTCACCATGTTGACCTGGATGGTCTCGATCTTTTGACCTTGTGATCCACCTGCCTCGGCCTCCCAAGGTGCTGGGATTACAGGCTTGAGCCACCGCGCCCGGCCCTGGCCTTGAATTTTTTCATTGCATCTGTGTCTGTGAACGTTTCCTCCTACTGGATCCATAACAGTGCATGCTTCTGGTTCCCATGTCTTTGTGTGTGTCTGTGTATGTGTGTGTGTGTGTGATGGAGTCTTACTCTGTCACCCAGACTAGAGTCAGTGGTGTGATCTCGGCTCACTGCAACCTCCACCTCTAAGGCTCAAGAGATTCTCCTGCCTCAGCCTCCTGAGTAGCTTGGGATGACAGGTGCCTGCCACCACACCCGGCTAATTTTTGTATTTTTGTAGAGATGGGGTTTCACCATGTTGGTCAGGCTGGTCTCAAACTCCTGACCTCGTGGTTCACCTGCCTTGGCCTCAGAAAGTGCTGGGCTCAGATGCGAGCCATTGCGCCCGGCCTGGTTCCCACGTCTTGACCCTTCTGTAAATAGTGTCCTGTAACTGGCTTCCTCCTTGAGCAGTCATTCTCTCTGTGCACAGCAACCCCGGGGGCTTGGGGAGCAGAGGGCTCATGGTATCCAGGCCTCCCTAGTTGGTCGGTGCTGCAGTGTCCTCGTGGGCTTCTGGAGGACCACAGTAGTGTGGAGCGTGAGTAAAGAGGGTACTTGTCCTCAGCGGCCCTTGGTGTCACCACAGGTTCCTGCCCAACAGCCACGTGGAGGGACAGAATGACCGCCCTGCTTCCTCCCTTGCCTGAGACTGAGGGGTGCTGCAGGGACGTTCGGGGAAAGTCTGCCCCCCCCAAAGGTCTGGAGAATTGGGGGCTCTGGGAAGAACAGGCCTCTCTCATGATCCCTTTCTCCCGCACAGTTCTGGTATCTCTGGACTCGGTCGAACACCAGGACTGGAGTTTCGGTGAGGAGGAAGACGGGAAGAGCCCAAGGTCTCAGAGAGAACCATCCCAGGTGAGCCCGGGGCCCCCAGCTCCGTGCTCCTGCACCCCAGGGTATGATTGCTGCTCCTGGGACGGCCTCAAGGACGCCCCATTCAAGGACTGTGTGAGGTTGTCACCAACACTCCCAGGACGCCCGGCCTCTGAACTCCTCACCTATCCCACAGGTTCCCCAAACTTCCTGGGCTCAGTTCTGGGCAAGGGCAGTGAGTGCAGGTGTGTGTATGCTGTGCGCCTCTGGGCCTCACCCCAGCCCCTCCAGTCCTTTCTGAGCTGCGCAGTTAGGGCCCATCCTCCTGTGTCACCTGCATCAGATGCTGGGTGTGTTGAGAAAATCCAGGCACTGCCCCTGATCCTCTCCTCTCAGTTAACCCAGGATTCTGGGTGGGGCCGGAAGGAAACGCCGCCCGGGGGGGGGGGGCTCCCCAGCAGCTAGACCTGCTCTTGTGCAGACCTCAGAGCGACGGGTGGGGCCGGCTCATTGGGAGCTAAGCGGACCTTGGTGTGGCTGGAGAGATTAAAATCGGGTCGGGCCACGCGGGCGCATGAGAGAAATTCAGTGGTAATGGGTATATCACAAAAGAACAAAAATAAGAACCGCTCGGCGAATAGCATGTATGCTCAGGGCTGCTGTGAGTTTGAACACTTTCTGCCCCTGGATCTTGATATTGGAGTCTTCAAGGGAAACAAAGCACAGCTGCGCAATGGATGGAACAAGGTTTTGCTCACAGAGCCAGAGCACCATCCGTCCATGTGGCTGTCAGCCCCAGACCAGCAGGTCTCTTCTAGAGGGAGCCTGACCTAACAATGGGGCAGTCTAGGTGCCATGTGAAGCACTTGCCTGAGCAGAGCAAAGGGGCACACGGTGGGAAACAGAGTCCCCTACACAAGGCACTATGCCCAGCACAAACTGTGAGGACCGCTTATCTCTTGGTAAGGAAATGTTCTAGGCCCAGGGTCCACTCTCAGCCGATAACAGATTGAAAGATGGCACATGTGTCTCTCCCATGGTCTTAGTCCATTCTGGGTGCTATAACAAAATACAACTGGGTGTGATGGCTCATCCCTGTAATCCCAGCACTCTGAGTGAGTCCTCACTGGAAGCTGAGGTGCGAGAACCACTTGATCCCAGGAGTTAAAGAGCAGCCTGGGCAAAATACCAAGACCCCACGTCTAAAAAAAAAAAATTAGCCAAGTGTATGGGCATGCACCTGTAGTCTTAGTAACTGTGGAGGCTGGGGTGGGAGGATCACTTGAGCCCAGGAGTTCAAGGCTGTAATAAGCTATGATCATGTCTCTACCCTCCAGCTTGGATGACACTCTAGAGTAAGACCCTAACTCAAAACAAAACAAAAAAATGCCACAGCTTGGATGGTTTATAAACCACAGAAATTCTGGGCAAGGTGGCTCATGCCTGTAATCCCAGCACTGTGGGAGGCTGAGGCAGACCGATCATGAGGTCAGGAGTTCGAGACCCATCTCTAGTAAAAACACAAAAATTAGCTGGGCGTGGTGGCACACACCTGTAATCCCACCTACTCGGGAGGCTGAGGCATGAGAATTGCTTGAACTTGGTAGGCGGAGGATGCAGTGAACAGAGATCATGCCACTGCGCTCTAGCCTGGGCAGCAGAGCAAGACTCCGTCTGCGGGGTTGGGGAACAGAAACTTATTTCTCACGGTTTGGAGACTGGAAAGTCCCAGGTGAAGGTGCCAGCAGATCCAATGTCTGGTGAGGGTCGTTGCCTCATTCACAGGTAGTGCCTTCTCCCTGTAACCTCGCAGGGTGGAAAGGGCAAGGGAACTCTCTGGGGCTCTGTTAAAAGGGCACTAATCCCAATTATGAGGGCTTTAACCTCATGACCTGATCCTCCTCAAAGGCCCTAACTCCTAATCCCCTCTCCTTCGGGGTTAGGGCTTCATCACATGAATTTTATAGAGATACAAACAGTCAGACCAGAGCGGCAACAAAATCGAATCACAGGCCTGGCGCGGTGGCTCACGCCTGTAATCCCAGCACTTTGGGAGGCCAAGGCGGGTGGATCACAAGGTCAAAAGATCGAGACCATCCTGGTCAACATGGTGAAACCCCGTCTCTACTAAAAATAGAAAAATTAGCTGGGCATGGTGGCGCGTGCCTGTAATCCCAGCTACTCAGGAGGCTGAGGCAGGAGAATTACTTGAACCCAGGAGGCGGAGGTTATGGTGAGCCAAGGTCGTGCCATTGCACTCCAGTCTGGGTAACAACAGTGAAACTCCGTCTCAAAAAAAAAAAATACAAAAATTAGCTGGGCACGGTGGTGCGTGCCTGTATTCCCAGCTACTCAGGAGGCTGCGGCAGGAGAATTGCCTGAACCCAGGAGGCGGAGGTTGCGGTGAGCCGAGATCGCGCCATTGCACTCCAGCCTGGGTAACGAGCGAAATTCCGTCTCAAAAAAAAAAAAAAAAAAATCGAATCACTTTCCCTTCCCTCTGGCACTGAACAGACAGGGTCATGTCCTCATTCTTCAGACCACAGGCCCCTCTCTCCCCTTCTCTGAATGATAACCTTGTCTCTCTCCTCTGTCCTCTTGAGCAATAACCCCCAATCCCTGGCTGTCGGGACCTCAATCCCTCCAGCACACTGTTGACAGCTTGGGCGGCCCCAGGACACCCCCACCTCTCTTCAGGGCCACCCAGCCTTCCTCATCCTTGACTGAGGTTGTTGGCCTCCCCTCCACACACCCTCCACATCACCCACTCACAGCCTCGCAGCATCTTTGGTTCCCTCCGTGTTTTCTATTTTTTTGAGGATGGGTAATCTCACTGTTGCCCAGGCTGGAGTGCAGTGGTGCTCACAGCTCACTGCAGCCTCGAACTCCCAGGCTAAAGTGATCCTCTCACCTCACCTCCTGAGTAGCTGGGACTACAGGTGCGTGCTCCACCACACCCGGCTAATTTTTGTATTTTTAGCTGGGATGGGGTTTTGCCATGTTTCCCAGGCTGGTCTTGAACTCCTGGACTCAAGTGATCCACCTGCTCCAGCCTCCCAAAGTGCTGGGATTACAGGTGTGAGCCATTGTTCCCAGCCTGGTTTTCTCCTCTTTTCTGTGTGCACACTTAAAAGGCAGACAAAAATCTCATGTTTCCCTTTTTCCTTTTTTTTTCTTCTTTTTTTTTTTTTTTGGAGACGGAGTCTCACTGTTGCTCAGGCTAGAGTGCAAGGGCGCGATCTCGCCTCACTGCAACTTCCTGCCTCGGCCTCCCAAGTAGCTGGGAAATTTTGTGTTTTTTTAGTAGAGACGGGATTTCACTCTGTTGACCAGGCTGGTCTTGAACTCCTGACCTTGTGATCCACTCGCCTCGGCTTTCCAAAGTGCTGGATTACAGGCGTTGAGCCACCGAGCCCAGCTGTAATGTTTACCTTTTCTTTAATTCTTTTGTTTGTTTTTTGGAGAGGAGGTCTTCTGCTCTCACCCAGGCTGGAGTGCAGTGGCATGATCATAGCTCACTGCAGCCTCAAAGTCCTGGGCTCAAGCGATCCTCCCATGCTGGCATCTCCAAGTGCTAGGATTACAGGTGTGAATCACTGCACCTGACTGGCCATGTTTCCCTTTCCAAAGTGAAAATGTTTTTGTGAGCAGATGAGAAAAGTTAAACACCGTTAGCTGCCAGGGACATGTAAATTAAACACAGGATGAGATGTCACTCCCTACCTGTCAGGATGGCTGTTGTATGCCACCAATCCGATCTGAGGCTGGAGTCTCCCAGAGGCATGGCAGGGGAGTGAGTTTCCACCGGGAGTTCGCGAAGATGGGTTGCTTGGTTGTCAGATGAGTCTTCTTGAAAGAGAATGTGATCCATGTCCTGTCATACCTGTGTTACCAGAGGAAGGTGAGATCAAGATCTTGTCTGCAAAGACTGTGTGGTGACAGCTGCTGAGGGCGGGCAGCCTGTCGAAGGTCTTTTGTGTCCTCTGAGGTGAAGGCAAATTGTGATTGAAAGGGTGTTGAAATAGGCACAGAATTGAACATGTCAGCTAATTTGTATCAGCAAAATACTTAACAGTTGTTGAGTGGAATCAGTAATTTTAATAATGTTGGGTATTGGGTCTAGGGGCTGTTTTAATTTAGGATCTTTACGATGTAGAGCACTTCTTCAGTCATTAGAAGAGACACACCATGAAAATAAAGACTGTATCACTTATAGGTGCTGAGGGATAATGGCACCCTCAGAGACCCATCACTCACACACACATGCACAGAGGTCAGGGAGGTGTGGAGAGTGGGCAGCGCCTTGGAGAGAGCCTAGGGTTGGGGGTATAAGTATCTGAGGAGCGCAAGGGTTGGGGGTATAAGTATCTGAGGAGCGCACACGGTTGGGCAGTTTACCCCAAGTGGCCGCGAAACTGGGACAAGAGAATCGGAGCCTGACACCCACAGCAAGCGTTCTCCAGAGGGTCCCACGGTCTTCTAATAGGGAATGTGGGAGATCTGCTGACCCAGGAGACCAAGGTGGGAATTTGGCCCTTAGCTAAATGGCCACAGGCAAAACAGATGCTGAGGCAGCAATTGATTTTAAGACTTATCTTAGCCTTTTTGCATTTTTATACATGCAAATGCTAAGGAAATACCTGAGGCTGGGTCATTAACAAAGAAAAGAAGTTTAGGATGGAAGTGGTGCCTCACACCTGTAACCCCAGCATTTCGGGAGTCCGAGGTGGGCAGATCACAAAGTCAGAAGATCAACACCATCCTGGCCAACATGGTGAATCCCATCTCTACTACAAATACAAAAAATTGTAGCCGGGTGTGGTGGCACGTGCCTGTATTCCAAGCTACTTGGGAGGTTGACGCAGGAGAATTGCTTGAACCTGGGAGGTGGAGGTTTCAGTGAGCTAAGATCATGCCCCTGCACTCCAGCCTGGCCACAGAGCTAGACTCCATCTCAAAAGAAAAAAGAATGGAAAAGGTTTGTCTGGCTTACGGTTCTGCACGCTGTACAAGAAGCATGGTAGGCACCAGCATGTGCTTCTGGTGAGGCCTCAAGTCACTCCCACTCGGGAGATCTAGCATGTGCAGACCCAGTGTGTGCCAAGCACTGGCTAGAGAAGGAGAGAGAGGGAGGGAGGGGGCTCCAGGTTCTTTTAACAACCAACTATTATGAAAAGTTAACAGAGTGAGAACTCAAGTGAGGGATCCACCCCCTGACCCAAATACCTCCCACCGGGCCCCTCTCCAACAGTGGGGACCACATTTTAGTGTGAGGTTTGAGGGGAAAGGCATCCAAACTAAAGCAGGCCTCAACACAAGGCTTTGGTGGATGGAGTACAGAGCCAAGGTTGTAGTAATCCATCATAAGCCACCCTTAGTTTTCCTGATTTGAAAACAGGAAAAATTGGGCTGTTAAATAGAGAAACAGTGGGGATCTGCACCCCCTTATTAATTCGATTTTTTCTTTTTTGAGACGGAGTTTTGCTCTTGTTGGCCAGGCTGGAGTGCAATGGCGCATTCTCGGCTCACTGCAACCTCCGCCCCCTGGGTTCAGGCAATTCTCCTGCCTCAGCCTCCTGAGTAGCTGGGATTACAGGCACGCACCACCATGCCCAGCTAATTTTTTGTATTTTTAGTAGAGACGGGGTTTCACCATGTTGACCAGGTTGGTCTCGATCTCTCGACCTCGTGATCCACCCACCTCGGCCTCCCAAAGTGCTGGGATTACAGGCTTGAGCCACCGCGCCGGCCTAGTTTTGTATTTTTAGTAGAGATGGGGTTTCACCACGTTGGCCAGGCTGGTCTCGAACTCCCAACCTCAGGTGATCTCCCTTCATAGATTTTTTTTCTTTCTTGGCCTGTGGCCAACTAAAGCAGGAGCCTCTTGGCTTTTCATCTTTGGGGCTTTTTAAGGCTTTTTATCTACCTAAAGCCACAATGCTTAAGTTTTCTTTCTGTGGCTGATAAGAGGAAAGGGCCAGGGGAAGGCGCTGGAGTCTCCAGGCAGAAGCCTCTCTGCAGGGATGATCAGTACCTTTTCCCGTGCCCCCCTTTCCCCCTTAATTACAAATTTTAGTATGTCCCCCGTATTTCTAGGCAGCTACATTTGTTTATTTTCTCACTGAGTGTAAGCCTGACAGGCTCCCAGGAATCCAGGGAGCTCTGCACTTGAGGTCGCAGCCCTCTCTGGGGAGCCCCTGAGACGCCCCTAGGATTGGGTTTGGTTCCTCAAGCGGAGGCGGCAGAATTCCAGGCAAGGCCCCAAGCCCTCGAAGAAAAGGGCAGGGTTTTAGCACCGCTCAGCCCGGCCCAGGTGCTGTGGGAGGTCTTTTGCATTTCTTTAGTAGTTTAACCTCCTGGGGGTCTTGGGAGCTTAGGGGAGGTGACGTTTCCGTGTTTTAATTTGAAAGTTAAAAAGAAAAAAAACAACAACGGTGTTTGGCTTGCCGAAGACTTTTTTGAGGCTGGAGTCACCCCAAGAGTGGCGCAGGGGAGTTCCCACAGCGAGTGCCCCGAACCCTCTGGAGATGGGGCCGATTAGGATTCCAAAGAAGGAAGTCCTCAGTGCAGGGTGATTGGCCCAGAGCCTGCAATAGGGGAACTGAGAGAGGGCTGCCATGATCCTCTGGATGGACAGCGAGAGAAAGGGGTGTTCCACCCAGGTATGCCCACAGCGAGGGGGTCAGGGTGTGGAGCGTTGGTGAGGATTAAAGGAATTTTGCTCAGGGCCGGGGTCGGCTTCTTTGAACGTCTGGGCAGCAACCTGTGTGCCTTTGTCAGGCCTGGGAGTGTTCAAGGCCCAGGTTTGGGTTCAAGCCTGCTGGGAAAACCCTGCAGTAGGCTGGTCAGAGTGGTCAAGACACGCTGCGATATTCAGTCAGGATGCAGAAAGCTGGGAGAGCTGCGGGCCCCTACAGTCCAGCCCCCAGCCAGCTCTTAGGACACACAGGCCCACCTCTCCCAGAATGTTCACTGAGCTGGCAGGAAACGGTGGGATCACCTGCAAGGTCCTTTCCTCTTTTAGGGAACACTGCAGACGGAACCCCAGTCTGAGATTACAGTGTTGATAACCTGTAGTCTCAACATTTTGGGAAGCTGAGGTGGGCAGATTGCCCAGCCCATTCCTCAGGAGTTTGAGACCAGTCTGGGCAACACAGAGAGACCTCATCTCTACAAAATAGAAAAAAATTGGCTGCGCACAGTGGCTCATGCCTGCAACCCCAACATTTTGGGAGGCTGAGGTGGGCAGATCACCCGAGGTCGGGAGTTTGAGACCCGCCTGACCAACATGGTGAAACCCCGTCTCTACTACAAATACAAAGTAGCCAGGTGTGGTGGTACATGCTTGTAATCCTAGTTACTTGGGAGGCTGAAGCAGAATTGCTTGAACCCGGGAGGCGGAGGCCAACACAGGTGCACACCTGGAGTCAGGATTCCCCAAAAGCGGAGCTGAAACCAAGGAACCCTCCTCCAAACAATGGGTTTTGGGATTTGTGGTGGTTGTTTTGAGACGGAGTCTTGCTCCGTCACCCAGGCTGGAGTGCAGTGGTGTGACCTCGGCTCACCCCAACTTCTGTTTGCAGGCTCGGGCGATTCTTGTGCCTCAGTCTCCTGAGTAGCTGAGACTCCAGGCATGCGCCATCACACCTGGCAAAAATGGCACCAATCCAGCCGGGCAATACTTTCCACCCCAGATCCTTCTCAGGATTCCCAGCCGATGCCCAGGCGTTTCGGGACCAGGGGAGGGCAAATCAGGGGGTTCCTGATAACAAGGAACTGTTTTCCAACAGGGCATAGCATTGCTTGGCCCCCTGAGCAGCTTCGGCCAGAAGCCAGTGGACATGTGCTAGTTACCACCCGCTCTGTCAGAGGGCCCAGCCCATTCCTTCCTCAGTCCCAAAAGCAAGTAATCCGAGCAGTGTCCCAGGTGACTGTCTTCAGGGAGGCCTTTACCTGAGTACACGCTGCTGCTGCTTTAATGCCCCAGCCCGTGGTGTACCCCCTTCCTTATCACGTGGTGCGGTGGCCAAGTGGGGATAAAGCTTCTCCAGTGTCCCGGCCAACCTGCAAAGGTTTGTGATTCGTTAACTGTTTGGGGCCCTGTAGATTCCTGCATCTCGGCTGTTGGCAAACCTCCCTTACTTAGGGGCCTGAGGCTTGAGGATCACTTGAGCCCGGGAGGTCTAGGCTGCGGTGAGGCAAGGTTGCACCTCTGCATTCCAGCACTCAAGCCTGGGGGACAAAGTGAGACCCTGTCTCAGGAAAAAAAAAATTTTTAATTATATATTTTATCATCACGCTGGTATAAAGGTGAATACACTGCAGGCTGCAATAGTCTTTATGTTCATTTTTTCCATTTAACTTGAAAATAAATTTAAAAATCATCATGAGAACCCCTCTTCTGCACCAAAACAAAGTTTCGTGGGCCGTGGACTGTTTCTGCATCTAACGGAGGCATCTCCCCAGGGTAGACCACAGTTGCCAACCACGGGCTTCCTCAGCCTCTGCGGCATATGTACTAATCTGACTCCCTCTCCCATCCCAGCCTTCCCTTGGAAACCACAGCTGCATTCACAGGCCATCCCCTCACCACATGGCAACTCAAAGGGAGTTTTAGGGGAGGTCTTAAGTGGGAAAGGTTGCTGAGGTCCTCCCACCCCTCTCCCACCAGGTCCGCTGTGGCTGAGAGGATCCCTGTCGGTGCTGGTTGTGGCTGTGGGGCTCAGCCTCATCTCAGTGCCCCAGCGTCCTTAAGCAAGGGGCACTTGTGGAGGGGCCTTAGGGCCAAGGCTCAGCGCTCATGTGGAGGGATGGCAGCTCCAGGATGGGGCGCTGATAGTGCTGGTTCCCTGGCCCAGGCATTCCTGTTGCCAGGGGGGTAACACTGCATGAGGCACACCTCTGCTTGTGAAGCCTGGGGCGGGGGCGGAGGAGGGAGTGGAGCGCAGGAGAAAAGGAGCACAGGTGAGGGAGAGGTGGAGACACTCTGGGCGGGGCAGCCCAGCTTGCCTAGAGGTGCTGTGGAGTGGGCACAATTGGCGATTGCTGAGTGGTGCACAACTGCTGAGCCGTCAGGACACCTTTTGAGAAATGCTTCCTAAGGCGGTTTCGTCATGTGTGTACATTGCCGAGTGCACTCACACACCTAGACGGCACAGCCCAAGGCTCCTAGGCTACAGACCTGCGCAGCCTGGGACTGTACTCAATACTGTAGACACCTGTAACACAGGGGTAAGTATTTGTGTATTTAAACGTGCACTTACCAGGAAGGGAGCTTGCAAGATGGGAAGGTGCTCTGGGCGAGTCTGAGCGGTGAAGTAAATGTGAAGGCCTGGGACATATTTTCCCTGCTGTAGACTTTAGAAACATGGCGCACTTAGGCTACACTAAATTGGCAAGTATATTTCTTTCTTCAACATAATTTATCTTTTTTTGAGATGGAGTTTCGCTCGCGTTACTCAGACTGGAGTGCAATGGCGCAATCTCGGCTCACCATAACCTCCGCCTCCTGGGTTCAGGCAATTCTCCTGCCTCAGCCTCCCGAGTAGCTGGGACTACAGGCACTCGCCACCATGCCCAGCTAATTTTTTGTATCTTTAGTAGAGACAGGGTTTCACCATGTTGACCAGGATGGCCTCGATCTCTTGACCTCGGGATTCACCCGCCTTGGCCTCCGAAAGTGCTGGGATTACAGGCGTGAACCACCGCGCCTGGCCCAATTTATCTTACTGTAAGTTTTTGCTTTACAATTTTTTTTTTCTTTCTGAGACAGAATCTCACCGTTACCCAGGCTGGAGTGCAGTGGCACGATCCCAGCTCACTGCAACCTCAACCTCCTGGGCTCAAGTGATCCTCTCACCTCAGTCTTCTGAATAGCTGGGACCATAGTCACACGCCAACACACTGGCTAATTTTTATATATTTAAAAAATTCTTTAGTTTTTGTGTAGATTGGGTTTCACCAGTTGCCCAGGCTGGTCACAAAGTCCTGGTCTCAAGTGATCCTCCCTCCTCAGCCTCCCGAAGTGCTGGGATTACAAGTGTAAGCCACTACACCTGGCCTAAAAATCTTTGATTATTTTATAACGACATATTAAAATATGAACAAACTGGGCATGGTTGGCTCATGCTTGTAATCCCAGACCGCGCCCGGCCAAACATTTTATTTTATTTTTTTTTACTTTTTAAACTTTTTTTTGTTAAAAAACAGACACAGCTGGGCGCGATGGCTCACGCCTATAATCCCAGCACTTTGGAAGGCCGAGGTGGGTGGATCACGAGGTCAAGAGATCGAGACCATCCTGGTCAACAAGGTGAAACACCGTCTCTACTAAAAATACAAAAATTAGCTGGGCATGGTGGCGCGCACCTGTGGTCCCAGCTAATCGGGAGGCTGAGGCAGGAGAATTGCCTGAACTCAGGAGGCGGAGGCTGCGGTGAGCCGAGCTTGCACCACTGCGCTCCGGCCTGGGAAACGAGCGAAACTCCGTCTCAAAAAAAAAAAAAAAAAAAAAAAAACTAAGACACAAACACATACATTAGCCTAGGCCTGCACAGGGTCAGGATCATCCATATTGCTGTCTTCCGCGAGCATATCTTCCACTGGAAGGTCTTCAAGGGAAACACATTGAACTATCATCTCCCGATGAAGTGCCTTCTGGAAGTCCTCCTGCAGGCCTGAGGAGTGCACTCTAAAGTGACAATATATAGTGCTCTCAGCCATCACGCTGATGAAAGGGTCCGCTAGGCAAGTGGCCCACCTCACACTGCGGTCTAACCAGCACTATCAATGCAGGACCAATGAGTAGCCCTGGACAGCTGATGGATTTATCCAGGAGCTGTTTGCCGACACGGGGACGTGTGGGGACATGAGGACGTCCACACCATCCACTGCTAAGGGAAGATTCCCAGCGAAAGCAAGGAGTCCATCCAGGAGTCCCGACAGGTGCTGCTCATCTGCATGCCGGCGGCACCAGGACTGGGACTGGATAGCGGACCAGGCAGGGATCCCTGTCAGCCTTCCGGTCCAGCCACAAGTAGTGCTGCATCCAGCGAGACCAATTCTGAGGACAGGGACCCGTGGCCCCGGTGGAAGAAATGGACAAAGCTGATGGAATCAATGGAGTGCGCTGGTACTGCCGTTCTGATTTACCCCGTGTCTGTCCTGTGTACCATGCGCTTTGGCTGTGGTTACCAGGGAGAAAGACCAAGTTGTGCTGCTTTATCATCAGGGGCTTCTTGGGGAAGCGGACGGTGCTCCTCACAACGGCCACTCTGGTACTGAGAGAACCCTGCGGCTGGAGCCTGGAGAAAGAGCTGCTGGTGTGTCCAACTAGTTGCTGTGGCAACTTCTTCAGCAGCCTCTTCTTCAAGTACAGCAAGAAGGAGGACAAGAGGCACAAGGTGCTTTCTGCTGCAGCTGCTGCTGGGGTCTCTTTTGCCTTTGGTGGTCCAGGTGGGGATGTGCTTTTCTGCCTAGAGGAAGTCAGGTGAGATGGATTTATGGCTTCTGCTTATCATCTAAGCAAATTGGAAGGCTAAGACGGGACAATCGCGTGAGCCCAGGAGTTCAAGACCAGCTAGGAAATGTAGCCAAACCTCCTCTAAAAAATCAGTAACCATTAACTGGGTGTGCTGATGTGTGCCTGTAGTTTTAGCCACTTGAGGCTGAGGCAGGAGGACTGCTTGAGTCCAGGAGTTCAACACCACCTGGGCAATGTATCAAGACCCCATCTTTTTTTTTTTTTTTGAGATAGGGTCTCTCTCTGTCACCCAGGCTGGAGTGCACTGGCGTGATCTTGGCTCACTGCAGCCTCGATTTCCCAGGCTTAAGCTATCTTCCCACCTTAGCCTCCTGAGAGCTGGGACTACAGGCATGCACCACCACATCTGGCTGATTTTGCATTTTTCCTAAAGACGAGGTTTCACCATTTTGCCCAGGGTGGGTTGAATTCCTGGGTGCAAGCAATCTACCCGTCTCAGCCTCTCAAAGTGCTGGGACTACAGGCGTGAGCCACCGTGCTCAGCCCTTAGCCATGGCTCATGCCTGTAGTTGCAGCTACTTGGGAGGCTGTGGCAGGAAGATTGCATGAGTCCAGGAGTTCCGGGCTGCAGTGCAGCTCACAGAGCAAGATCTCTCTCTATTAAACAAAATGAAACAAAACAAAATAAAAAATAGAGGAGGTCAGTTACTGTCTCACCTTGAGGAGATATGGAGGTTATTTTTTGCAGCCCTAGTGGTGTCCCTCATGGCGCCATCCACCAATCTCTTTGGGAGCAGCCAGACACTTTCCCTTTTTCATGGAATACATCAGGACATGGCCAAAGACTTCCCCTTCGTCCTGCTTGGGGTCTTCGAGGGCTTGTGAGGAACCCTTTTCATCCACTGCAACATCACCTGGTGCAGAAGCTGCACGACCACCAGGCGGGGAATTACCCAGTGATGGGGTCATCGTGGTGAGCGTCACCACAACCTGTCCTATTCCACACGTGCCAGAGCATGACTGAGCTCATTTCTGAGCTGCTCAGTGGCCACGGGGCCTTCGAGTCCTCTCAGATCTGTGACTACATCACCAACCCTAGCATGACCTGGCCTGCATGCAGATGGGCCACCAAGGTTGGGGTTTACGTGTCCTGTGGCAGCTGGCCCCGGGAATGATCTTCAAAATCACATTTACTTTGGCATTGTCTCATCGGGTCTCTTAATCACTCCCCACGATGGGGCGATTTGCTCAAGCTGTTTCGAGGATGATGGTCTACAGTACCTTGACCGGCAAGGGGTGGCCAATACTTGTGGGAAATAAAGCATCTGTAAGGCCCATGTCCAGGTAAATGGTACCTGTTTCTCTATATGAGGACACATTCATCCACCACACGCTGGCCACTGATGTCAGGCGGCCAGGCAGGGAGAGCCACCGCTGTCTACGCACCCAGGACGGCACAGCCATTCAGGATGTGGAGACGTCCATCACGGACACTGTGGCTCTCACAGGGTGTCCAGAGCCTGAGTGCCTCATCTGATTTCCCCAGAGCAGGGAACTGATTCCGATAGTGAACAATGCCAGAGCGTTAGAGGGCGTGAGCAATTCCATTCTGTACTTCTCGGATGAGTCCCCCCAGCTGTCTGCCAATAGCCCGCACCCTACGAAGCTTCACGCATCCTAAATCTCAGCCCTTCAGGATCCCAGACCACTGCTCGTGAAGATGTGGTGAGTGGCTGCAAACGGCACAGGTAGTGCCTGGTCAAACGAAGTAGGAGATTTCTTAGCATCATCATGAAAAGGGGGGTTCTGAGGCACACGGCCCAGGTGGCAAGGCACGACCCCTGAACACATTATGTTTAATTAGCAAGAAGTTGGCAAAAATAATTTAAATTTTTTGTGTTGCAATTTTCTCAGTTTTCAATTGAGAAAAAGACTGTCTGGGCCGGGTACAGTGGCTCATGCCTGTAATCCCATCACTTTGGGAGGCTGATGTGGGTGAATCGCCTGAGGTCAGGAGTTCGAGACCAGGCTGGCCAACATAGTGAAACCTGTCTGTACTAAAAATACAAAAAAAATTAGCCGTGTGTGGTGGCAGGCGCCTGTAATCCCAGATACTTTTAAGGCTGAAGCAGGAGAATTGCTTGAACCCAGGAGGCAGAGGTTGCAGTGAGCTGAGATCCTGCTATCGCACTCCAGCCTGGGCAACAAAAGTAAAACTCTGTCTCAAAAAAAAAAAAAAAAGACTGTGTCATTTTAAAAGAAATAAACAAATAATACATCATTATCCCAAAGAAGGAAGATAATGCTCTGGGGGCAGCAGAAGCAAAAGCTTTTGTTTGAAAGAATCGGAAGAGGGCCAGGGGAGGTGGCTCAAGCCTGTAATCCCAGCACTTTGGGAGGCCAAGGTGGGGGATCTTGAGGTCAGGAGTTCGAGACCAGGCAGGCCAACATGGTGAAACCCCGTCTCTACTAAAAATACAGAAGTTAGCTGGTGGTGGTGTTCGCCTGTAATCCCAGCTAATACTCGGGAGGCTGAGGCAGGAGAATCGCTTGAACCTGGGAGGTGGAGGTTATAGTGAGCCGAAATCATACCACTGCACTCCAACTTGGGTGACAGAGCGAGACCGTGTCTCCAAAAAAAATAAAGAAGGAAAGAAAAGTGGAAGAAGGAGGCCGGGCACGGTGGCTCACGCCTATAATCCCAGCACTTTGGGAAGCCGAGGTGGGTGGATCACTAGATCAAGAGATCGAGACCATCCTGGTCAACATGGTGAAACCCCATCTCTACTAAAAATATAAAAAATTAGCTGGGCACGGTGGCGTGTGCCTGTAATCCCAGCTACTCGGGAGGCTGAGGCAGGAGAATTGCCTGAACCATGGAGGCGGAGGTTGCGGTGAGTGGAGATCGCGCCATTGCACTCCAGCCTGGGTAACGAGTGAAACTCCGTCTAAAAAAAAAAAAAAAAAAAAAAAGGAGAAGGATTAAACCTTTTTAAAAAACAAAAACATCCATGAATAGGTATTTTATAGCTTTAACCCTGCAAGTTCTTCAAGCTGTGTTACTTAATGAGTATACTAACTGCCCTGGGGCAGGTAGGTAAGTGTAAAAGATGTGATTTGAGCCGATCTTTCTTCTGTAATCCAAGTGCTTGGGGTGTCCAAGGCAAGAGGATCACCCAAGCCCAGGAATCAGAGAACAGCCTGGACAACAGAGAGAGACAGTGTTACTTATTTATTTATTTGAGACAGAATCTCACCCTGTCACTTAGGCTGCCTCCTGGGTTCAATCGATTGTCCTGCCTCAGCCTCCCGAGTAGCTGGGACTACAAGCGCATTCCACCATGCCTGGCTAGTTTTTTGGTATTTTTAGTAAAGACAGGGTTTCACCATGTTGGTCAGGCTGGTCTTCAATTCCTGACTCAGGTGATCCACCCACCTCAGCCTTCCAAACTGCTGGGATTACAGGTGTGAGCCACTGCACCTGGCTTTTTTTTTTTTTTAACTGGTTTGCTCACGGACAAATGTAACAATGTAAACCACTCTTGCTCTTGGCTGATGTTTTTAATTAAGAAAATTTGAGGCCGAGGCGGGTGGATCAGGAGGTCAAGAGATCGAGACTATCTTGGTCAACATGGTGAAACCCCGTCTCTACTAAAAGTACAAAAAATTAGCTGGGCATGGTGGCATGTGCCTGTAATCCCAGCTACTCAGGAGGCTGAGGCAGGAAAATTGCCTGAACCCAGGAGGCGGAGGTTGCGGTGAGCCAAGATCGCGCCATTGCACTCCAGCCTGGGTAACAAGCGAAACTCCATCTCAAAAAAAAAAAGAAAATTTGAGGCCGGGCGCGGTGGCTCATGCCTATAATCCCAGCACTTTGGGAGGCTGAGGCGGGTGGATCACGAGGTCAAGAGATCGAGACCATCCTGGTCAACATGGTAAAACCCCGTCTCTACTAAAAATACAAAAAGTTAGCTGGGCATGGTGGCGCGTGCCTGTAATCCCAGCTACTCGGGAGACTGAGGCAGGAGAATTGCCTGAACCCAGGAGGCGGAGGTTGCGGTGAGCCGAGATTGTGCCATTGCACTCCAGCCTGGGTAACAAGAGCGAAACTCCGTCTCAAAATAATAATAATAATAGTAATAATAATAATAATTAGCAATAGCCAGGTATGGTGGCAAGTGCCTGTAGTCCCAGCTACTTGGACGGCTGAGGTGGGAGGATCACTTGAGCCCAGGAGTTGGAAACCAGTTTGGGTGATATAGGGAGACCCTGTCTAATAATAAAATAAGTAGAGTAAATCCATAAACCAGTAACATACTTGTTTATTGTCATTAGCTAGTACACTAGCTCCTCACTTATCAATAGGCTCTTGTTAACAGTGACTCGAAGCCAAATGATTTCAGTTTTTAGTGAAGAAATCAGTGAGTGACAACGGTGAGCATGGTGGTGGGTGGTATAAAAACATGGCCAGGGTGCTGAATGCTTTGGTACTGCGTCATTAAGTGCTGTGCGTTTGTATAATTATTGCATACTTTACGAATTTTGTTTTACAAGAATTTGTATTATTCGTTTTCCAACCCGCTTATTTCAGTTCAGGGTAGCAGGTGGCTGGAGCCTGTCCTGGCATCTCAGGGTGGAACCCTGGCAGGAAGCACTCACTCACACAGGGACCGTGTGGACACGCCAGTTCACCTAACAGGCACATCTTTGGGATGCGGTAGGGAACTGGCATATCTGCAGAAAACCCACGCAGACATAGGGAGAACGTGCAGCCTCCAGATTGCGGCCCTGGCCTATACGTTTATTCTCTCATCGTTCTTAAAATGACATTGAACGGGCCGGGCGCGGTGGCTCAAGCCTGTAATCCCAGCACTTTGGGAGGCCGAGGTGGGTGGATCGCAAGGTCAAGAGATCGAGACCATCCTGGTCAACATGGTGAAACCCCGTCTCTACTAAAGATACAAAAAATTAGCTGGGCACGGTGGCTCGTGCCTGTAATCCCAGCTACTAAGGAGGCTGAGGCAGGAGAATTGCCTGAACCCAGGAGGCGGAGGTTGCGGTGAGCCGAGATTGCGCCATTGCACTCCAGCCTGGGTAACAAGAGCGAAGCTCCGTCTCAAAAAAAAAGACATTGAACGAAATTATGTTATTAGAGGGTGTGCTTCGTTACATACAGCACATAATTGTGTGTGCCGTACTTTATATGATTGGCAGCAGAGTGAGTGCATTGATGCCAGCATCACCACAAATGTGACATTAGGACAGTTAGAATAGGCGATAGAAAGTTTTCACCTCCACTATCAAGTAGCATTCGAGGTTTCACATGAAATCCCCCAAATAAAATGTGTATAAACGCAAATCTACATCGAGTCACAACACGGATGGCAAAGGACAAAGGAAAGATAAAACGAGTTGGATTAACCGTGATGGAAGGAAGTGCGGGAGGATGCATGTCAGCAGGGGGCTGGCTTCTCCTGCCACCAGCTACCAGCAGAGAACTGGGCACATCTCCTCTGATTCCCAACACAGGCAATTCCCCTCTGGCTTCCAGGAATGCCTGTTGTAGCAGCTGCGGCTTCTGCCCGCCCTGCTTAATGTCCACACCTTCACCGCCCACAGAAGGCAGAGATGACCCCAGAAGACTGGGGATAGCCAGCCCTGCTGGTGCCAATGTGCATGCAGGTACGTCCCCCGACGAGTACCTGACAGACACAGAAGCTACTTACTGCCAGGTGCTGAGCTGCCATGCACATCGCCCATAGCACTGGTGGCTGCTGCTGCACTGTCTACAGTGCTTTGCCAAGGCCAGGTCACAAGTCTGTCCTAGTCTACTCTGTCACCAAGAAGAAACCCTAGAAAAGCTGAAGATTTTCTACCAGTTGATCCACAAGATCAGAGGTAATCACCTGGTAATCCCCATTGTGCCGGTGAGCTACAAGAGCTATGAGAACGGCTAGGGGTGGCCCTGAATGACGGTGCCACCTCTGAGTTGCAGCGGAATTGTGCCCTCACAGAGACCTCGGCACAGGCAGATGTCAATGATCAGCAGCTGTTCCAGAAGAAATCCCAGATGCCAAGAGCACTGAGAAGCTGGCTGGAAAGTGCATGATCATGTGAGCCCTGGGCCTTAGGAGCCAGATCTTACTATCCTGTCATTTGCAGAAAACTAAATGTCTCTGTATGTGTCACCTGTATACGGGTGATTTTTCTGGGGCTGTGGTTTGGACTATAACAAATAGATGTTGCCAGGCGCGGTGGCTCATGCCTATAATCCCAGCACTTTGGGAGGCCGAGGCGGGTGGATCACTAGGTCAAGAGATCGAGACCATCCTGGTCAACAAGGTGAAACCCCGTCTCTACTAAAAATACAAAAATTAGCTGGGCATGGTGGCACGTGCCTGTAGCCCCAGCTACTCGGGGGGCTGAGGCAGGAGAATTGCCTGAACCCAGGAGGCAGAGGTTGCGGTGAGCCGAGATCGCACCATTGCACTCCAGCCTGGGTAACAAGAGCGAAACTCTGTCTAAAAACAAACAAACAAATAAATAATGTCAATAAATGTACCTTTTAAGTTGATAAATTTTTCCCAGGAGAGAATTCAAATTGTTAAAACATTGGCATTTGAGGAGCACAAACAAAGCATCATTAATTTAAAGTAAGATTTTTAATTATAAACTTATCAGGAGAAAATGTTTTAAGAGGAATAAAACACCTAAATAAAGTGTGCTGTCTCATGCCTGTAATTCCGGCACTTTGGGAGGCAGACACAGGAGGATCGCTTGTAATCAGGAATTCAACACCAGCCTAGCCTGGGCAACACGGCAAAACCGTGTTTCTATTTAAAAAAAGAAAATTAGCTAGGCATGGTGTTGCATGCTTGTGGTCCCATCTACTCATGAGGCTGAGGTGGGAGAATCACTTCAATCTGGGAAGTTGAGGCTGCAGTGAGCTGTGATCAGGCCACTGCACCCCAGCCTGGGCACAGAGCGAACTCCTGTCTCTAAAATAATAAAAAACGAAACGCAAAAATGAATCAAAAGATGCCACAGTCCTTTTCGTTATCCCAATATTATGTATTATTTTGTGTATTTATTTAAGAAATGTTTTGCAACAAAAGCTTTGACAAATTGCCGTGAGACAGATAAACTAAACAAGAAAAAAATGAATATTTTACTGCTGATTATTGTGGAGTAGGAGAGGTGAAAATTGTGAAAGTGGACGTTGCTCACCAAAGATGTTAGTTTTTTCCTACATTTAAAATTGTTTCTGACTTTAAAAATGTTTGGGTATTCTACACGGCAGTTTTTTACAAGTGTAACAGTGCATTGATTTTTTTTTTTCCCCAAGACGAAGTCTCCCTCCGTTGCCCAGACTAAAGTGCAATGGCACGATCTCAGCTCACTGAAAACTCTGCCACCCGAGTTCAAGCGATTCTCCTGCCTCAGCCTCCCAAGTAGCTGGGACTACAGGCATGCGCCACCATACCCGGCTAATTATTTTTGTATTTTTAGTAGAGACGGGGTTTCACCTTGTTGACCAGGAGGGTCTTGATCTCTTGACCTCGTGATCCACCCGCCTCGGCCTCCCAAAGTGCTGGGATTATAGGCGTGAGCCACCGCGCCCAGCCTTTTTGTTTTTCTTTAGATGGTGTCTCGCTCTGTTGCGAGGCTGGAGTGCAGTGGCGACATCTCGGCTCGCTGCAGCCTCTGTCCCCCGGGTTTGAGCGATTCTTGTGCCTCAGTCTCCTGAGTAGCTGGGACCACAGACGAACGCCACCGCACCCGGGTAATTTTTGTACTTTTAGTAGACACGGGGTTTCACTGCATTAGCCAGGCTCCTGACCTCAAGTGATCCACCTGCCTCGCAGAATGCTGGGATTATGGCGTGAGCCACCACGGCCGGCCCTTTTTTCCTTTTTTTTTGAGATGAGGTCTCACTCCATCACCCAGACTGGAATGCAGTAACACAGTTACAGCTCACTGCAGCCTTGACCTCCCAGGCTCAAGCAATCCTCGAATCTCAGCTGGAATTACAGGCGTGAGCCACAGTGCCTGGTAATTTTCTAATTTTGTAGAGACAGGATTTAGCTGTGTTGCCTAAGTCTTGAATTCCTGGTCTCAAGCAATTCTCCAGCTTCGGCCTTCCAAAGTGGTGAGATTCTAGGTGTAAGCCACTGCACTTGGCCTTTAATATATCTGATCTCTCCAAAGCCTCCAAAATATTCTTTCGTTAGTTCTTCAGAAGTATCTGGGCTCAGTCCACCAATGAAAACCTTTTGGCGGGGTCCTTTCCGTTTTAAAGTTCTGTCTCTTTGTGGCGGGGGTGGGAGGTGGTCCTATTAATTTGCCATCCAAATTCTGTTCTTTCAGTCCCAAGGTCTTAACAGCAGTAGCAGCATTTTCCAAAAGCACAAATACAAATCCCCCTGATTTTCCAGTAACCGTTTTAACGGTGCAGTCTGCAACTTCCCTAAGTCAAGACAAGTACTCAGATCTTTTTGCTTGTAACGTTGTACCATCATCCTGCAGATTCTTGCTCGAGATGATCTTGGATCCCTCTGCGATTTCTCTGTATTGCTTACAGGGCTCATTCAGGTGCTTGCTGGCGGAGGAGCTGTGGGCAGGAGGGTGCTGGTGCAGACTCAAGGTCAGGCAGCAGCGTATCTATGGAGATGGATTTCAAATGGTGGTGGAAGAGAGTCATAATTTTACGGCACCGCCGTGGTATATTCGGTCCCGTCCGTTGTTGACTGAAACGCTATTACCCATGCGGGTAGCTGTCTGAAGCCCTTTGTGGGTAGCACACTAAGGTCCTAGCTCCCTGAGACGCTGGCGGGAATGCCTGTTATAACCTCGGCAAGGAGTGATGCAGTGTCCACTGCAGAGCAGATTGCGGGGGTCCCTGGTGGTTCCCACTGCGTAGCTGATACTCGTGGCTCCTGCTTTTCTTCTGTGTTCTTAGTGGTTTCCAGACAGCTCAGTATGCATTACCTCACCAGTGAGCTTTTTCATGTGGACGTTCTTGGGTCTTTTTCGTTTTGCTGCACGGTGTTGCTGCAGATCTTCGATGCGCCCTTGAGCATTTTGGTCTGTTCCGGCTTGTGAATATCTGTCTGTATTTGATTTGTGTGTGGGTGGGGGCAGGGAGAAATGAAGGCTGGCATCTCCTACTTCACCATCTTGGTGATGTCACTTCACTCTCCTGTGTTTTTTCAGAATAACCTATCACCACTGCCCCAACTAAAGCCATTAAGACAATTTCTGGCCGGGCGCGGTGGCTCACGCCTGTAATCCCAGCACTTTGGGAGGCCAAGGAGGGCGGATCACTTGAGGTCAGGAGTTCAAGACCAGGCTGGTGAACAGCGTGAAGCCCCGTCGCTACCAAAAAATTAAAAAATTGGCTGGGCGCATTTGCACGTGCCCATAGTCCCAGCTACTTGGGAGGCTGAGGCACAAGAATAGCTTGAATCCTCGAGGTGGAGGTTGCAGTGAGCCGAGACTGTGGCACCACACACCAGCCTGGGAGACAGAGCGAGACTCTGTCTGAAATAAATTAATTAAATAAAGCCATTAAAATAATTCCTCTGGGCCGGGCGCGGTGGCTCAAGCCTA
>CM052668.1:41185930-41235123 GCA_028533165.1 Leontopithecus rosalia
AAAAAAGTTATACACAGATTTTCTTTTTCTTTTTTTTTTTTTGAGACAGAGTCTCACTCTCACCAGGTGCCAGGCTGGAGTGCAGTGGCGCAATCTTGGCTCACTGCAATCTCTGCCTCCCAGGTTCAAGCAATTTTCCTGCCTCAGTCTCCTGCATAGCTGGGACTACAGGTGCGTGCCACCAGGCTTAGCTGATTTTTGTACTTTTTTTTTTTCCCCTCTGCTGTAAGACTGCTGAGGTGCATTTGTATTTTTTAGTAGAGACGGGGTTTCACCATGTTGTCCAGGATAGTCTCAAATCTCCTGACCTCATGATCCGCCCACCTCGGCCTCCCAAAGTGCTGGGATTACAGGTGTGAGCCACCACGCCCGGCCCACAGATTTTCTACTGCACTGGAGTCAGTGCTCCTAGTCCCCTCATTTTTCAAGGTCAACAATACTACAAACTTCGTAGCATAAAGCAAAGTGAATTATCTTAAAGTTCTGGTTTTTTTTGTTTTTTGTTTTTTTCTGGAGACGGAGTTTCACTCTTGTTACCCAGGCTGGAGTGCAATGGCGCAATCTCGGCTCACCGCAACCTCCGCCTCCTGGGTTCAGGCAATTCTCCTGCCTCAGCCTCCTGAGTATCTGGGATTACAGGCACGCACCACCATGCCCAGCTAATTTTTTGTATTTTGAGTAGAGACGGGGTTTCACCATGGTGACCAGGATGGTCTCGATCTCTCGACCTCGTGATCCACCCGCCTCGGCCTCCCAAAGTGCTGGGATTACAGGCTTGAGCCACCGCGCCCGGCCCTATCTTAAAGTTCTGGAGATCATAAATCCAAAATAGGTCTCGCTGGGATACAATAAAGATGTTAGCAGGGCACTATTCTTTCTGGAGGCTTTGGGGAAGGGAAAATCCATTTTTTTCTTTCTCTCCTTTTTTTTTTTGAGACAGAGTTTCGCTCTTGTTACCCAGGCTGGAGTGCAATGGCGCGATCTTGGCTCACTGCAACCTCCGCCTCCTGGGTTCAGGCAATCCTCCCGCCTCAGCTGCCCAAAGTGTTGAGATTATAGGCATGAGGCCCTGTGCCTGGCTAGTAATCCATTTCTTTGCATTTTTTCAGCTTCTAGAGGTACCCACATTCCTTGGCTATGGTCTTGTCCATCTTCACAGTCAGCAAGGGCTGATCAAGTCTCACATCATATGCACTGACTCAGACCCTTCTGCCTCTTTTCCACATGTAAGGACCCTTGTAATTACACAGGCCTACCCAGATAATCCAGTATAATTTCTCTATCTTAATGTCAGCTAATATTAGCAACCTTAATTCCTCCCTCCCATGTAATTGGAAACATACCGGTTCTAGGGTTAGGATGTGGGCATCTGGGGAGGCCACTATTCTGCCACTCATTCCTGGCTTAACTTTTTTTTCTTTTTTAATGGAATTTTTCCCTGAAGCATAACAATATGGGGAAGGTGCCCATATCACACCTCTGGGCCACTGTGGTGTCAGGGTAGGGGCAGCTTGTACCTAGATCGTGGCTGTGCAGAGAGGGCTGGGTACCAGGGCAAAAAGGGAGTCCTGCCAGGAAGGAGGAGGAGGAGGGAGTGCATTTGTTCATTCAGTTAGCATGTATATTGAGTTCTTGCTGTGGGCTATAGATAGTGGTGAGCAAGGTGGATAGAAACCCCTATCCTCAGGGGGTTGACAGTGAAACAGACAAAATAAGTGGATCAGAGCACTCAGATACACCATGGGTTATCTATCCATCCTCCTAGTGATGCATGTTGCAGCTATTTGTGTTTGTGGGGAGCTGATAGGTTCCTTTACATCTTGAATGAGGTGGCACAACCAGCGTATGCTGCCAGGAAGAAGCTGGGTGTCAGCAGACTTTCCCCATGCAGCACCTTTTTTTCCGTTGCCACCTGGCATTGTGGAGGCCACTGTAACTGGGGCCTGGCTGCCACACGGCTCCTTCCAAGTCCAGTGCATCTGTGCATCTCTGAGTGCTCTCTCCTGGGCATCCCCTCTGGACCCTCCTCTGTGCTTCCCTCACAGACTCCATCCATACTCCTCGTCCCAACTGTTTTTTCCTCCCTCTCTTCTTCCTTTCCTCTTTCTTATTCTGTTTTTCCCTCTCTCCCTTCCTTTCCTGGTTTGCAAAACTGTATTTTTAAATGGTCAAAGCCACTTGTACCTTGAACTTTTCAAAATCATTAATTTTATCCTTCGTCTTCCCATCTCACCACAAACTCTTTTGCCCTGGAACAGAGATGAAGGAACATTTTCAGTTTTTGCTTCTTTCAGACCTGGAATCTAGACCCAGAGTCAAACCATCAGTTCTAAAGCAAGGCATCTCTGAAGAAATATCCAACAGTGTCATCTTGGTAGAAAGATTCCTGTAGGCTGGTCTGTGGTACTGCAGGGGTGAGGACACTGAGGGCCACTGGGAATGGAGTTTTGAGAGCCTAGAGAGCCTGGCAGTGCCGGCAGCCTTCACGCCTGTGAAGACACCTGTTCAGCAGCAGTGGCAGAGGAATGGGTTTGGAGAAAACTTAAGTCTGAACTCTGATCTCCCACATCAACCAATGACTCCTGAAAGACAAGGCCCCCACACATGGGGAGCACGTGGAAAAAGGGAGAAGCCACACCTAAATGTTCTACGGAAAACCTATGTAAAAGAGAAACCCTACAAATGTCAGGAATGTGGAAAGGCCTTTAGTCACAGCTCAGCCCTTATTGAACACCACCGGACGCACACAGGAGAGAGACCTTATGAATGTCCCGAATGCGGAAAAGGCTTCCGAAATAGCTCAGCACTTACTAAACACCAGAGAATCCATACTGGGGAGAAACCCTATAAATGCACTCAGTGTGGGAGGACCTTCAACCAAATTGCCCCACTTATCCAGCACCAGAGAACTCACACAGGGGAGAAGCCCTATGAGTGCAGCGAATGTGGGAAATCATTCAGTTTTAGGTCCTCCTTCAGTCAACATGAGCGAACTCACACAGGTGAGAAGCCCTATGAGTGCAGCGAGTGCGGGAAAGCCTTCCGGCAAAGCATCCACCTCACCCAGCATGTGCGAATCCATACTGGGGAGAAACCCTATCAGTGTAGGGAGTGTGGCAAGGCCTTCAGCCACAGCTCATCCTTGACAAAACACCAGCGAATCCACACAGGGGAGAAGCCCTACGAGTGCCATGAGTGTGGAAAAGCCTTCACCCAGATCACACCACTGATTCAGCACCAGAGGACCCACACGGGAGAAAAGCCCTATGAATGCAGCGAGTGTGGGAAAGCCTTCAGCCAGAGCACACTCCTGACCGAGCATCGGAGGATTCACACAGGAGAGAAGCCCTACGGATGCAATGAGTGTGGGAAAACTTTCAGCCACAGCTCCTCACTCAGCCAGCACGAAAGGACACACACAGGAGAGAAGCCCTATGAGTGTAGTCAGTGTGGGAAGGCCTTCCGGCAGAGCACACACCTCACTCAGCACTTGCGAATTCACACAGGAGAGAAGCCCTACGAATGCAACGACTGTGGCAAGGCATTCAGCCACAGCTCGTCCCTAACCAAACATCAGCGAATCCACACTGGGGAGAAGCCCTACGAATGCAATGAGTGTGGCAAAGCCTTCAGCCAGCTTGCTCCCCTCATTCAGCATCAGAGGATCCACACAGGAGAGAAACCCTATGAATGTAACCAATGTGGCAGAGCCTTCAGCCAGAGTTCCCTGCTCATTGAACACCAGAGGACTCACACCAAAGAAAAGCCCTATGGCTGCAACGAGTGTGGGAAATCCTTCAGCCACAGCTCCTCACTCAGCCAGCACGAAAGGACTCACACTGGGGAAAAGCCCTATGAGTGTCATGATTGTGGGAAGTCCTTTAGGCAGAGCACCCATCTCACTCAGCACCGGAGGATCCACACAGGAGAGAAGCCGTATGCCTGCAGGGACTGTGGAAAGGCCTTTACACACAGCTCCTCCCTTACCAAGCACCAGAGAACTCACACTGAGTAAACCCAACTTCACGTGCTGGGGACATAGGAAGACCTGAAGCCATAGCTCACATCCCTTTCTAGATTTGACCCAATCATACACATGAGAAATGTATATTCATACACAAGTCTTTTTTTTTTTTTTTTGAGATGGGCTTTCAGTCTTGTTGCCCAGGCTGGAGTGCAATGGCGTGACCTTGGCTCACCAGAACCTTCTCTTCCAGGGTTCAAGCAATTCTCCTGCCTCAGCCTCCCAAGTAGCTGAGATTACAGGCATGCACCACCACACCCAGTTAATTTTGTATTCTTAGTAGAGACGGGGTTTCTCCATGTTGGTCAGGCTAGTCTCAAACTCCTGACCTCAGATGATCTGCCTGCCTTGACCTCCCAAAGTGTTGGGATTACAGGCATGAACCACCATGCCTGGCCCATACACAAGCGCTTTCACATAGCACAGCCCTCAAACACTCTCAAAGAGTTCACACTGATGAAAAATGACTGTGGGACCACCAAGCTCTAGGTCATCCATCCCTGCATCCAAAGTGTAGGGAAACGTGTAGATAATCAACACTCAGGACCTTCAGCCTTGAAGAGCCATTAGTACTACATTATAGAACCTACAAAAAAGGAAATGGAACAAATGCAGTAGATCCAGGGTTGACTTTTGTCCAAGGATTCACCGTATTCCAAACCAGAGATGTTCAAACTGGGGAGAAACCCAACAAATGGCTTTCATATACAAGAACGAAATGAAGTCAGAATTCGCCATTATTGCACATTACATTGTTCAGAGGAAAGTGCTTATGAATGGTGCAGGTTGACTCTGATAGCCCCAAATGACAGTATGGCAGAGTGTTCTAGAAATGAGAGTGGCATCTTTATGGAATCACTATGGATACTGACTGTCTCAGTAAAAAGCTGTCTGATTTGATCAGGGTATGTGATCAAATATGTATCAGCCAGTCAGGTATGTATCAGCCAGTCACAAATTTGAATTCTATATGACAAAGTATCAGTGTACTATAAACAGGTTTTTAGTTATCCCTGCTTTATTTCTGCAATCTTTATATGCAATGAGATCGAAAAGCTTTGTATGGGAAGACTCTAAAGCTGCTTCCATAGACTCTCACTAATTCTGAGATGGCTTTTGCTGCTCTGTTCTCCCTCATTTCTCTGCAGAACTTGCATTAGAAACACAGATATTTGTTTTGTTTTTTTTACTAAAAGGAAGAATTTTCCTTTGTTAAACCATCATCTTAGAAGCAATAGCAAATTCATGTTAGAAACTTTTGTAAGATTCATCTTTGGGAAATGTTCAAGTTAATCCTTTTGAACTGTGTTTTCATTGATTCTGCATCCTACTGTTTAGTAAGGTTTTGTTTTCATACAATTTAACATTTTGTTGAACCCTGAGTCTACAAATGGTCATTCTGACAACTATAACCTTTAAATGGTGACTTGCTGCCCTCATTAGAAATTACATTGGCTGTTTTTGGTTATCAGCTTTGGTTACATCCACCAATTTGATTTTTTTAACCCAATGCTGGGATATACATTTCTAGTTACTTAAAATTTCTCTCTTGGGGAAACCATGTTGCAGATAGTCTTCCAATACTGCATCTCAGTATGATTGTGGAGTGCCTCTTGGATTAATGCCTTTGTCATTTAAAAGCCACTGAAGAGTCAGGCGTGGCTGCACCTGCCTCTAGTCCCAGCTGCTTGGGAGGTTGAAGTGGGAGGATCGCTTGAACCCAGGAATTCTGGGCTGTAGTGTGCTATGCTGATCGGTGTCCACGCTAAGTTCGGCATCAATATGATGACTCCTTGGAGCAGATGACCACCAGCTTGCCTAAGGAGGGTGAACCAGAGCAAAACTCCCATGCTGGTTGGGCTCACACCTGTAATCCCAGTACTTTAGGAGGTCAAGGTATGCAGATCACCTGAGGTCAGGAGTTCGGGACCAGCCTGGCCAACGTGGTGACACCCCATCTCTACTAAAAATACAACATTAGCTGGGCACAGTGGTGCATGCCTTTAATCTCAGCTACTTGGGAAGCTGAGGCAGGAGAATCACTTGAACCCAAGAGGCAGAGGTTGCAGTGAGCCTAGAGTGTGCCAGTGTACTCCAGCCTGGGTGACAATAGTGAAACTCCATCTTAAAACAAAACATAACACTCCCATGCTGATCAGTAATGGGATTGTGCCTGTGAATAGCCACTGTGCTCCATCCTGGGTAACACAGTGGAACACCATCTCTTAAAAGCCACTGGAGAAAGCCAGGGTACACAGTACGTAGCAACACTGTCCCACTGAAACAGTGCACGTCACATAAATTAATATTCTGGTAGCCCCATTGAAAAAGCAAGAAAAGGCCAGGCGAAGTGACTTACACTTATAATCCCAGCACTTTGGGAGGCCGAGGCGGGTGGATCATGAGGTCAAGAGATCAAGACCATCCTGGTCAACATGATGAAACCCTGTCTCTACTAAAAATACAAAAATTAGCTGGGCATGGTGGCGCAAACCCATAGTCCCAGCTACTTGGAAGGCTGAGGCAGGAGAAATTCTTGAACTCAGGAGGCGGAGGTTGTGGTGGTCTGAGATTACACCATTGCACTCCAGCCTGGGTAATGAGTGAAACTCCGTCTCAAAAAAGAAAAAGAGAAAGCAAGAAGAGGGCCAGGCACAGAGGCTCATGCCTGTAATCCCAGCATTTTTGGAGGCTGAGGTGGGCGGATCAGTTGAGACCAGTCTGGCCAACATGGAGAAACCATGTCTCTGCTAAAAATACAAACATTATCCAGGTGCGGTGGTGTGCACCTGTAATCCCAGCTACTTGGGAGGCTGAGGCATGAGAATTGCTTGAGCCTGGGAGGCAGAGGTTGCAGTGAGCCAAGATTGTATACTCTAGCCTGGGTGACAGAGCGAGACTCTTTCAGAAAGAAAAAGCAAGAAGAAACAGGTGAAACTAATGTTTACCCCTATATATCCCAAATGTTAGCAGTTTCACATGTCAATATAAAAAGTTATTGAGATATCTGCATTGTTTCTGTTACATCTTCAGAATCTAGTCTGCATCTTTTGCTTGCATCACACCTCTGAGCTCACCATAGCCACATTTCAGTGCTCACCTCACACATGTAGCCAGCTGGTGGCTGTACTGGTGCCGTTCAACAGCCTTGGTCTTTGGTCAGCTGTTTTGTCCTCCCTCCCTCTACTACATATGTCTTCCTGCCTTTCCCTGTGTTGCTATCCTTGTGTAGCTTCTTGTGCTCTAGGAAACCAAATGGGCTAGGAAGATCTGCTGCTTTAGGTTATTGGAATGACAGGTGCCTACTCATATTTCAGGCTCTCTAGGATATTCTTATCACAGAACATTACATTCAGGGAAGAGATTATGGCCACTCTGTTCCAATTCGTGTCAGTAAAACTGGAATCTAGCACAGGCTCTTTTGAAGTCCTTTGAAAGTGCTAGATTGGCATCATCACAAAAAAAACAGTAATGTAGGCCGGGTGCGGTGGCTCACGCCTATAATCCCAGCACGTTGGGAGGCCAAGGCGGGTGGATCATGAGGTCAAGAGATCGAGACCATCCTGGTCAACAAGGTGAAACCCCGTCTCTACTAAAAATACAAAAATTAGCTGGGCATGGTGGTGTGCACCTGTAGTCCCAGCTACTCAGGAGGCTGAGGCAGGAGAATTGCTTGAACCCAGGAGGCGGAGGTTGTGGTGAGCCGAGATCGCGCCATTGCACTCCAGTCTGGGTAACAACAGTGAAACTCCATCTCAAAAAAAAAAAAGAAACAACCAAAAAACAGTAACATGAGTTCCTTCCTCCCCACACAGCCCCTCCTCATCAGGCCTTCTTCAGCGACACAAAGGTAATACAGCAGGGATTGGGAACTGTGGAGAGGTGCCCATAGTATCATTTCTGTCCTAAGCCAGGGAAAGAGATGAGATTCCCCTCTGGTGGTGCCAAGGCAGTGGAAAGGTACTGTGGGAATTACACGCTCCTGAGTCTAGAGGACCTTGCTTGGAATGCTTCAGTTGTTGGCACACAAGTAGATCAAGTAGGAAAATGTGAATGCAGGTTAAATAAGAATGAGGGAGAGTTCTGAGGCTAGTTCATAAAAGGCCATATAGCTTCCATCTTTTTTTTGCTGGAACACTTGTCCTTGGAGCCCTGAGATACCACTTGAGAAACCCACTGACCCAAGGCTACCATGCTGTGAGGATGAAGCCACCCAGACTCTGCTTAGGGTGTCCCTTCGCTCCTAGTCTGAATCTTCCCAGGGTCGTCAGGCACGTGAGAGAACAGTCTTCAGATGATTCCAGCCTCCCAGCTTTCAAGGTACCTCAGCCTTCAGGTTCCCAGCTGAGGTACCCAAACATTGTGGAGCAGACAAAAGACATCCCTGAATCTTTTTTTTTTTTCTTTTTGAGATAGTGTCTAGCTCTGTTGCCCAGGCTGGAGTGCAGTGGCATGATTTTGGCTCACTGCAACCTCTGCCTCCCGGGCTTAAGCCTCCCAAGTCACCAGAATGTTGCCCAGGCTGGTCTCAAATTCCTGGGCTAGAGTGATCCTCTTGCCTCAGCCTCCCAAATGCTGGATTATAGGCATGAGGCACCGCGGCCAGCCAAGTGGAAGAATCTTAGTAGAGAATTAACCATCCTTTGGCTTTCCATCGTGTTTCCGAAAAAAAACTCAGGAAAGCTGGTGCAATGCTTTGGATATATGTCTCCTCCAAATCTCATGGTGAAATGTGATCCCCAGCATTGGAGGTGGGGCCTAGTGTGAGGTATGTGGGTTATGGGGTGGATCCCACATGAATGGCTTGGTGCTGTCCTCATGATAACGAGTGAGTTCTCACTTTATGAGCTCACCCAAGAGCTGGTTATTTAAAGGAGTCTGGTACCTCCTCCTCCTCTCTCTCGTTTTGTCTCTCACTATGTGATATACCGGCTCCCCCTTTGCCTTCTGCCATGACTGGAAGCTTCCTGAGGCCTCCTTGTAGTGCAGATGCGAGCACTAGGCTTCCTATACAGCCTGCAGAACTGTGAGCCAAATAAACCACCTTTCATTATAAATTAACCATCCTCAGGTATTCCTTTATAACAATGTAAACAGATTAACGCGGCCCTTGGAAGTTTCATGGAAGCACTGGATAGGGCTGATGTGTGGTGGTCACTGTCCCTCCTGAGCTTCTGTTTATACTGTTTGTGAGACAGAGATTCTTTCAGGCAGCAAGTATTTTCCAAGGACCAACTATATAGGTCAGGTCTAATTCCAGACTCTGACAACCAGAACAATGAAACTTGTGGCCTCAGGAGCTTATATTTTCGTGGGGAAATGGAAAATAAAGAGAAATGAGGATATATGGGCACATTACACAGTAAGTGTTAAGTAGAAACAGAAAGATAAAAGAAGGGAAACCGGGCTGGGGGCGGTGGCTCGAGCCTGTAATCCCAGCACTTTGGGAGGCTGAGGCAGGTGGATTACGAGGTCAAGAGATCAAGACCATCCTGGTCAACATGGTGAAACCCTGTCTCTACTAAAATACAAAAAATTAGCTGGGCATGGTGGCGCATGACTGTAATCCCAGCTACTCAGGAGGCTGAGGCAGGAGAATTGCCTGAACCCAGGAGGCGGAGGTTGCGGTGAGCCGAGATTGTGCCATTGCACTCCAGCCTGGGTAACAAGAGCGAAACTCTGTCTCAAAAAAAAAAAAAAAAAAAAGAAAGGAAACCCTGGGCCAGGTGTGGTGGCTCACAGCTGTAATCTCAACACTTTGGGAGGCCAAGGTGGTTAGATCTCCTGAGGTAGGGAGTTCAAGACCAGCCTGACCAACATGGAGAAACCCCGTCTCTACTAAAAATACAAAATTAGCCGGGCATGGTGGTGCATGCCTGTAATTACAGCTACTTGGGAGGCTGAGGCAGGAGAATCACTTTAATCCAGGAGGCGGAGGTTGCGGTGAGCCAAAATCACACCCTTGCACTCCAGCCTGGACAATAAGAGCGAACGTTCGTATCAAACAAAATAGAGAAACTTTAATTCCTCTGGCCTTTTTTTTTCTAGACAGGGTTTAACTCTGTCACCAAGGCTGTAACCTCAACCTTCTAGGCTGAAATGATCTGTCTCGCCTCAGCCTCCTGAGTAGCTGGGAATACAGGCATGTGCCACCACACTGGGTTAATTTTTAAATTTTTTGTAGAGATGAAGTCTTGCTATGTTGCTCAGGCTGGTCTCAAACTCCTGGGTTTAAACAATGCTCTTGCCTCAGCCTCCCAAATGCTGGGATTCTAGGCATGAGCCACTGCACCCGGCCTCTCTGGACTTTTCAGTTACCGGAGCAATAAATTCCTTTTTGACTTAACCCCACTGCAAGTAACAGGAAATTTAACCCAATTAAAGAAATACAACTGGTAAGCTGGGTGTGGTGGCTCACACCTGTAATCCCAGCACTTTGGGAGGCCAAGGCCAGTGGATCATTTGAGGTCAGCAGTTTGAGAGCAGCCTGGGCAACATGGTGAAACCCTGTCTCTACTAGAAATACAAAAAAGAATTAGCTGGGCATGGTGGTGCATGCCTTTGCTCCCAGCTATACTTGGGAGGCTGAGGCAGGAGAATCGCTTGAACCCAGGAGGCAGAGTTTGCAGTGAAGCAGGATTGGGTCCACCATACTCCAGCCTGGGCAACAAAGTGAGACTGTCTCAAAAAAAAAAAAAAAAGAGAAACGTGAGTGGTAAATTACCTCCCCTTCAATGTGCAGTGATAATTGAATGAACTCTTGGAATCCCAAAGCATGTAGCAAAGTATAAAGTGAATGTAAAACATCTGTTCATTTGCATCACTTGGAAAACTGTCATATCCATTAAATGCCCAACAAAAGAGACTTTCTGAAGACAGTCTCTGTTATAGCACACACATACTTTATACAGCATCATACATTATATATATATATATATATATTTTTTTTTAGAAATCGCACACATTCATATACAGAGGAGGAGGTTAAAGCTTTAGCTGTCTGAAGCCAGGAGTGACACATGAAACCACCTGTCACTGTTTCTAGCCTACATCTGAACTCATTGAATCAGATTTCTGCTGGGAGGCTTTCCTGCCTTTGAAGGCCGCTCCATGCATTTCTCTTTCTTCCTTTCCTCTTTTTCTTTTTATCCTTAGGGTCTTACTCTGTCACCCAGGTTGGAGTGCAGTGGTGTGATCATAGTTCACTGCAGCCTCGAACTCCTGGGCTTCAGCAATCCTGCCTTAGCCTCTTTAGTAGCTGAGACTACAGGCACACACCACCATGCCCAGCTAATTTTTTATTTTTTGTAAAGATAGGGCCCACTATGTTGCCCAGGCTGGTCTTCAACTTCCAGTCATTATTTTGAGACAAGGTCTGTCTCCCAGGCAGGAGTGCAGTGGCTTGATCTCGGCTCACTGCAACCTCGACCTCCCAGGCTCAGGCCATCCTCCCACCTCAGTCTCCCAAGTAGCTAGGACTACAAGTGTGCTCCACCATGCCCAGCTTTAGCCTCCCAAGTGCAGCTTGTAAGGCTGCATCTGGCCCAGTTAATTATACGGTGGAAAAACTACACTCTGACCAGGTGAGCAAAGAGAACATCACTGACAGGAGGAATGTGGACACTGTATAGCCTGGATGGGGTGGGGGAAGGTGCACACATGCAGGCCATGGGGTAAGCAGGGTTGAATGTTAATAGGTGGGTCTGGGTGAAGCTGTTTGGATGATCTGTGCATTATTTTAATTCTTATGCCTTTTAAAAAATATGTTATTTCCAAATTTTAAAAAAAGGCATAGACATCTAAATAAGACAGGAAATGGGAAACTCAGGATGGAGGGCAGGGCTCTAAATAACAAATGACCATCACCTGCAGCCTGAGAGCTGACAGGGACACATCATAGGGGATGCTCCCTGTGGCAGTGCAAGAAGGTGAGCTCACAGGTTCAGCTGAGAATGAGTTGAGAGGGTGGAATTTAGCCTTTTTCTTACCAGAGCCACACTCAGATTGGGGTTTGGGGTGGACAGGCTAAGAGGGGAACTAAGCTTAATAACTGTTGCAGAGACAGGCACTCCAGGTGACAGTTCCCAGGCCCAAGTGACTGGGGCCATGGGATGATTTCTCTCCAAGAATATGTGAGTAGTGTGTCATCTCCCAGATGAACAGGTGTGGCCTTCCCCACATGCTCCAAGGGTACAGTGAAAAATGGAGCTACAAAAGGGATGGAACCTGGATCCCTGAATCACTGCATGGAGCAGAGTGCAAACCAATATATAAACAGCAACACTAACACAGGACAATGGACTGTGACTGAGAATGTGTGTGTGTGTGCGCGTGTATACATACATATATATATATATATATATATATATATATATATATATATTTTTTTTTTTTTTTTGTGAGACGGAGTCTCATACTGTTGCCCAGGCTGGAGTACAGGGGTGAGATCTCAGCTTGCTACAACCTCCGCCTGCTGGGTTCAAGTGATTCTCCTGCCTCGGCCTCCTGAGTAGCTAGGACTACAGTTGTGTGCAACCGTGCCTGGATAAGTTTTTGTATTTTTAGTAGAGAGTGGGTTTCACCATATTGGCCAGGCTGGTCTTGAACTCCTGACCTTGTGATCCATCCACCTTAGCATCCCAAATTACTGGGATTACAGGTGTGAGCCACCACACCTGGCCCATGAATAAATATTTACGTTAAGCCTTTGTGATTTGGGGGTCATTTCAACAGACTGCCTGCTTGAACACAGTGGCAGAAAAGAGGCACCAGTATCTGTATCTATAGGGAGTAATTAAGTTTATGCGCAGGCAATGGGAATAATACTGTAGTCTGAGAATAAATGCAATCAATCAAAAGATCACCGTACGTAGCCCAAAGAGTTTAGTCTCCTTTGCTCAGACAGACAGATCTTTATTGGTGTTTTCAACCATTTTGATTACAACTTCCCAGCAAGAAATACGTCGTACATTGCAACCAGTTCTCTTTAGATGTATGGCTGAAAAGTTTCACAAAACAGTATTTGCCTTATTACATGATGCATTCTAGCCTATTTTATTCTGCCTCATTGCTGTGTAATGCTGGTGGCCACCTGATAATTGATTTCACAATTTATTAATGGGCTGGGACCCAGGGTCTGAAAACCCTGTCTTAGGCTACAAGCATTTCTGTTATCTCTGAGAGCTACTCCACACAGGTAAAGACACGTGAGGTAAACTAGGAAACAGCTTCTGCTTTTGCAGATTAGAAGTGAACTTCGACATCACGCAGGGAAAAGGCTAAACAGATGACTAAATTTCCACTTGAGCAACCCTGGGGAGCGCAAACAGGAGGAATCAGGGCAAGGGTGACTTCAAGAAAGCACTGGCAGATCACGCACTTTAAGGCAACTCTACACTGCACGAAGTCAAGTAACCTAGCATGGGGTGGCACTAAATGGCTGCAGGAAAGCGGAGTCTTCTTCCACATCCGGCGGCTCCCCTCGGATGTGAGCACTGGCCCAGGGTGTGTTTACAAAGAGGTGAGGACTTCCCGTGGATCCTTCTCGTTGGGAGCGCTTAGCCTCAGGAGCTGATTCGGGACACAGGCAGATGACGTCCACAGACACCACAGGAAGCCGCCACCCAGGGGCGTGGAAGGGCCTGATGACTCTTGGGATTCTCGGCTGGCAGGGTGGTCCCTCCGGGACAGCACAGCGGCTCACCTCTGCGCCTCTGGGGGTGCGGGGAGCGCCTCACCCTCCCTGCTCTCTGGGGGCCCACCCACCCTTGCCCCCACCTGGACTTCACGGGTGGGCGGGTAGGGGCCCAGGGTGCCACCCAGCACGTAGCCTTTCTCCTTCTCGTGGGTCTTCTGGTGCTCGGCCAACGCCAGGCTGAAGTGGAAGGTCTTCCAGCAGCCCTGACAGGCATAGCGCTTCCGGCCGCTGTGGCTGCTGTGGCTGCTGTGGTGCTCCATGAGGTGCGAGAGCCACGCAAAGGCCTCCCCACACTCGCTGCAGGCATAGGGCTTCCCGCGGGACAAGCCTGGCTCATCAGACCCTGGGCCCTGCCCTGCCGTGAGCCCCGAGCTGTGGCTGGCGCTGGAGACACCCTCAAGGCTCTGCCCATCCCCATCCTCGGGGTGTGGCCTCTTTGTTCCCAGCCTTGCCGCACCCCTGTCCAGGGCTGGCTGCCGGATGACTGACTGCCTCTGCGCTCCGGAGGCAGAGCCAGACTCTGCATCCTGGGGGTCCTGGGAGTCCTGGGGGTCCTGGGGGTCCTGGGGGTCCTGAGGCTCCTGAGGGTCCTGGGGGTCCTGAGGCTCCTGAGGGTCCTGGGGGTCCTGAGGCTCCTGAGGGTCCTGGGGGTCCTGAGGCTCCTGAGGGTCCTGGGGGTCCTGAGGCTCCTGAGGGTCCTGGGGGTCCTGAGGGTCTGGGGCCTTCCCAGGTTGCTCTTCCTCTTCCTCAGCGGTGCTGGACAGGGGCTCTGCAAGGGCATCCCCTGGGTGCGCCTCCGTAGGCAGCTCCTGCGTGGGGGCAGCCTCCTTGCAGGGGCACCCAGCACTCTCCTGATGCCTCCCACCTTCTGGAACCAGGTCAGAGCCATAGCGTCAGTGGCCCTGCCAGGGCCCTGGGGCGGAGGACTCAGTCGAGCCTCAGCCACTGAACAGGGCACAGGGGTCCATGCTCTGGACCCCCGTGGAGCTCAAGCTCACAGCTGTTTGGAAGCACTGCTGTCCCTCCCAGCTTGCCTGGAAGCGACGCCCCATGCCTGCTGCTTCGTGTGGGACCTGGAGGCTTCCAACAATGGATGCGACCGACAGGACAGGAAGGACAGCCACACTGAACGCAGGCGCTGGAAACCGTGCCTTTGGAGGTCTCCACCCTGGCTACTAGCTTGGCCACAGATGAACGATGCAAGCAGAGCCAGCTCAGAGCGCACCCTCTTGGAGGGCTCCCTGGGGCCCCGCTGCCAGTGCAGGGCCAAAAGAAACGGCCAAGTCCCCCAGCAACAAGCCCCCTGGTGACAGGCACCTGGGGCCCTCCAGCCCAAGTCCAATCTAGGTGTTCTCATTTGTGTGGTAACAAGAGCCTCCAATGGGGCAGAACGGCCACCCCCGGGACCAGTCACCCACAAATCCTGGCAACTAACATCGCTGCTGCTTCTGCTGACCAAGACTTGGGGTGGTCTGTCATGCAGCAAGATAGGATGGACGTAACTGGATTCCTGCCTCACTCTGACTTGGTGTGGGAGAGTGGTGAAGCCGTCATCACTGAGGTCTTTGCGAGGACTGCTGGCACTGTGTGGGACCCCCTCTGCCTCTGAAGAAAGAGTGAACCCTACCGGCCCCAACACCAATTCAACCCAGCCTCACCTGGAAGGCTGCTTCCTTGTGGATCTCTTTCCACCAACCGGAGCTCCTCAGTATCCAGCCTGGAGGCAGCGTCAGGCTGGGAAAGCTGATACCCTGAGTGGGGTTAAAAACCAAGTAAGTAAAAGAGGCACCAACACAAAGTAACTAATGGTCCTCATGTGTCGTGGGCCAGCCAGGGCAGGCTGCAGCCCACCTCCTCTTCTCTGCACTGGGACCCCCACCAAAGCTAAGTCCCTGTCAGGCCCATGGACAGTGGAGCAAAGATGGCAAGGCTCGAAGGGTGGCAGAGCAGGTGGAGGCAGGACTCAGGGAAAGCAAAGCTAAAGATGTGACATGAAGAGTCTGAGCGGAGGGCCTCCCTACAAGGAGGGTTTCTGGGGCTAGAACATCTACAAAAGAAGAGACCCTTCACCACACCATGCAGATGAGGCTGTCTCTGGCAAGGAGGGTGAGAATGTCAGCGCCTTGTGGCCAGGAGGCCTTGCGAAATTCCGAGGCTTCAGTCCTACAGGCAGGGCCAGGGCAAAACTCAGATGCTTAGACCAGAAAAAGTGGGGGCTTTGGCCAATAAATTCAAGCTCAAACACGGGGGAGTTCAAATCCATGTAAGACATCACAGTGTCCCAGCCAAAGCCCCTGGGGTCAGTGTCCTGTACCAAACCCTGTGGAAGGGGATGGGGAGTGTGGCATGAGCCTGAGGCAGGTGAGTCTCACCCCACAGGAGCAGCTTCCGGTAGCTCTTCAGGTTCTCCTCAGCAGGGTCCAGGTGGCCCCACTCCCCCAGGTTCTGAGGATCCTCTGGAAAGGACTTCAGCTTCTGAAATAGCAGTACAGCCATGGCTGAGACATTCCACCTGCCCTAGAGAAGGGTGGACCCGCCACAACCCCACAGCCACAAGAGCAGGCTAGAAGCCAGCCCCAGCCAGGGGCCCAACCCAGGTGCAGTGCAGGAGGCAGCCCCCTTTGCACCCGAAGATTCCGCCCTCGAGCTCCCACCAGGGTGGGTTCTGGGCCACAGCCCTCTGCTGAGTACTGGTGACGGGGATGGGGATGCCTCTAAGCTGAGGCCAACGCCCCTTACCCTTGGGCTCATGCTGACCCACCTGCTCGGCGTTGGCAGGGCTGGCTTCTTCAGTCCTTGCTTCCCCAACCCTCCTCTGTTCCAGAAATAGGGGGTCCGGAGAAAGCCAGGCTAGGGAGAATGAAAGGCAGAGCTGAGGCAGCGAGCTCCCGGTGGCCAGGTACCCCGAAAAGGGTCAAGGAGCCTCTGCTGCCTCCCACACAGGCCCCAGTGTACTTATGTGACAGCAGCACCCAAGGCTCAACAGACAGTGCATCTGTCCCTGATTTACAGCATGGCCACAGGGTTTGGGTGGTCCCACAAATGCCTGTTCAAGTCCCACTAGATTCGTGGAAGTCTTTTTTTTTTTAATAAGATGGAGTTTTGCTCTTTTTGTCCAGGCTGGAATGCAATGGTGCCATCTTAAATCACGGCAACCTCCGCCTCCTGGGTTCAAGCAATTCTCTTGCCTGAGCCTCCCAAGTAGCTGGGATTACAGGCACGCGCCACCATGCCCAGCTAATTTTTTGTATCTTTAGTAGAGACGGGGTTTCACCATGTTGACCAGGATGGTCTCGATCTCATGACCTCGTGATCCACCCGCCTCGGAAGTCTTTTTTTTTTTTTAATAAGATGGAGTTTTGCTCTTTTTGTCCAGGCTGGAATGCAATGGTGCCATCTTAAATCACGGCAACCTCCGCCTCCTGGGTTCAAGCAATTCTCTTGCCTGAGCCTCCCAAGTAGCTGGGATTACAGGCATGCTACACCACACCCAGCTAAATTTTGTATTTTTTAGTAGAGACAGGGTTTCACCGTGTTGGTCAGGTTGGTCTCAAACTCCTGACCTCGTGATCCGTCTACCTTGGCCTCTCAATGTGCTGGGATTACAGGTGTGAGCCACTGTGCCCAGCCTGGTTGTTTTTTTAAAAACAGGGTCTTGGTGTGTTGCAGGCTGGAGGGCAGTGGCATGATCTTGGCTCACTGAAATCTCCACTTCCTGAACTCAAGTGAGCCTCCCACCTCAGCCTCCTGAGTAGCTGAGACTACAAGTGCACACCCAGCTAATTTTTGTATGTTTTTGTAGAGACGGGGTCTCCCTATGTTGCCCAGGTTGGTCTCAAATACGTGGGCCCAAGTGATCTGTCTGCCTTGGCCTCCCAAAGTGCTGTGATTACAGGCATGAGCCACCGTGCCCAGCCTTTGTGGAAATATTAAAAAGTACCACCACACAGTGCTGGCCTGTAGGCGGGCCAGTGGGTGCCCCTCACGCTGGTAACGAACAGCCACAAAACTTCTGGAAAACCACAACGGTTCTACTAAATGTGAAATGTCAAATTCATACGCCATTTGCCCAGTGGCCCTGAGGACCCCACTCACAGTGACCAGAGCCCCACATATGGGCATGTAAGTCAGGAGGTGTCATGGCAGCTTCACTCCAAGGGGCAGAGAGTCCACCTCTAGGATGGGGATGCTGGGCAATTAAAGAGCCAGACCCAACTACAGCACCCCATTTGAACAGCAAGCACTCAAACACAGCACATCACACACAGGGAGCCCAACCCCAGGCTCTGAATGTGCATGTGTCATGTGCAGGCAGACATGAGGGAATGCGCACCAGGACACCTGAGACCCTTTATTTTTAGACGGTGCACGGTGGGGGGTTGGGAGACTCCTTTTTTCTTCATGTATTGATGCTTTTTCACTATTTGTGTTATGTATGGATGATCTGCATAATCTCTGGAGACTAATTTAATAAACAATTATGTCTAACGTTCAGAGGAACTACAGGAGGAAGTTCCAATGACAGCATGGACCTTGGGGCCCCTGCCTCCCTGGGTGCCCTCCTGCCCTCTCCCAACCATAGGCCTCTGCCCACCACCCCACCTACGGCCCAGCAGAGGCTGCCAGGCTGGCTGGGCACTCACGTGTCTCAGAAGGTGGTGGGATCTCCCCAGCTCCGGGCTCCTGGCTGGGGCTTTCGAGCTCGCCTGGTAGCAGCAGGGGGTCCATGTGCCTTTCATACACTCCATCGCTAAAAATCGAGGATGAGCCCGCAGGGGAGCCCAGCAGCATCCCTGTCAACAGTGAAGGGACCTGTGACCCCATGAGGTCAGGACATGTGTCAACAACAATCACACAGTTAAACCACAGGGACCTGCAGGCTTCAGCGCCCCACCTCTACCAGTCCTGCACCTCATCCTTGGACCAGGAGATCTCCAGCCTGCTAAGTACCTAGAATATTTACTCAGTTAAGAGGCTGGTCCTTGCCCTTGAATGCCTTCCCTCAATCTTCCAGCTTCCTTACATCTAGAAGGCAGATGTGAAGGCAGGAGCCTAAGCAACTGTCCTGGCCCCTGAGGCAATCCTGAGAGTGATGCCATTGGGTAGGGTGGTAGGGCCTGGCTCACTGAGGACCAAGAAGCTGCCTCACCAGTACGGGGAACTTAACTTATCTCAGGCAAGCCATGGCTGGAGCTTGGGCTTTCCAGGACGCCCTCCCCATCTCCCCTGAGCCATGCTTCTTCTCTGGGGCAGCCCACCTGGCTCATCCAGAACATCAGCTAGGCCCTCTACCAGGGAGGCTGCCTTCTTGCAGCTCTCAGGGTACTGTGCCACGACCCAGGGCCGGACCTTATCAGGCAGGATGCCCAGGAACTGCTCCAGCACCAGCAGCTCCAGCATCTGCTCCTTGGAGCGTGCCTCAGGCATCAGCCACTGGCGGCACAGCTCATGCAGGCGGGCCAGGGTCTGGTGGGGCCCGGCAGCCTCCTGGTAGACAAATTCCCGGAAGCGCAGGCGGGAGAACTCCAGGTCAGCAGGGGTCCTCTCATGGATGGTCTCAGGTTCCTCCTGCTGGACTCCAGCTGCTAACCCCGGCGTGGGCAGATCCGGTGGGGTTGGGGAGCTCCGAGGGGAAGCAAACGCCTTCTCCAAAGGCAGCATCTTTCCAAAACTGCACTGGAAAATGCGACTGTGTCTAGCCAGGGACAAGGTGGCTCCAAAGGAGAGGTGTCAGCAATGACCAGATGCCCAGGGGGCTTAGGTGGTGCCAGAACCCACAGACCTGCAGAGGACAGGGACAAGACAACAGCCTTGCATAAAGCCAGAGCAGAGCCACCCCAGCTGCAGAACAAAGCCACCACACCCAGACTTCACACAGAATTATTTCCAGGAAATCCACGTGTTAGACATCAGCAGAACCACAGTGTGGAACTTGAGTAGATAAAACATAGCATCAAAATGGAGGGTAACTCATTCTGTGCATTAGCACAATTTTTTTTTTTTGAGACTGAGTCTCCCACTGTCACCCAGGCTGGAGTGCAGTGGCTCAATCTCGGCTCACTGCAACCTCTGCCTCTTGGGTTCAAGTGATTCTCCTGCTTCCGCCTCTCGAGTAGCTGGGATTACAGTTGTGCACCACCACGCCCAGCTAATTTTTGTATTTTTAGTAGACAGGGTTTCACTGTGTCGGTCACGCTGGTCTCAAACTCCTGACCTCAAATGATCCACCTGCCTAGGCCTCCCAAAGTTTTGGGATTAGAGGCAGGAGCCACTGTGCTCAGCACCATTACCAGAATTTTAAAAAATCAGTCACGAATAGGATGAAAATGAAAAATTACTTGACAATCTCTATATAAACCTAGATGTAAAAACCTTACAATATTAATAAACACATCATAACCGTGCATGCTTTATGCATCCTACTGGATTTGTGTTTATCTCAGAAATGCAAGATCTGTTTACATTTAAAAGATACATTATGTGGGCTGGGTATGGTGGTTCGTGCTTGTAATCCCAACACTTTGGGAGGCTGAGGTGGGCGGGTCACTTGAGGTCAGGAGTTTGAGACCAGCCTGGCCAACATGGTGAAATCCTGTCTCTACTAAGAAAACGAAAATTAGCCAGGAATGGTGATAAATGCCTGTAATCCCAGCTACTAGGGAGGCTGAGGCAGAACTGCTTGAACCCTGAGGCAGAGGTTGCAGTGAGCCAAGATCGCATCACTGTACTCCAGCCTGGACGACAAGGTGAGATGGTCTCCAAAAAAAAATAGATATTAGTTCCTAATAACATGAAGGAACTAGCTGTCAAGATTGCTCCTCCAGTTAAAACCACAAACCAATCTGAAATATAATTATTTAGAAAAAAGCATAGGGAGTGGGGGGCCCACACCAGAGGCCAGTGGACAACCCTCATTTCTGAAAATGGTACAGATGGCGGGCCTCCACCAAAGCATCCACAGAACCAGGTGGGAGGGGCAGGAAGTACCCAGGAGCAGGGACAATGGGGTGGAAATCACACTGACTGCGAGAGTTCAGGTCCTGTCAACCCGTGCCCCCCCCAGCTGAATCCCCACATACAGGGCAGCCCTATCATTCAAGTGGAGTCAGAATTCAGGATGAACTCTCTCGATTGTAATTACGCACCAACAGTGAGCTCCCTAAACAGAACCCAGTGGGTCACAGCTGCCCAGGCCTCCGCTCGGCCTCAGGCTCTGATGTCACCGGCACATAAAGGTGTGAACTGCAGTTGTCCAGCTTCTCCCAAGATTCACCTGGGTCTGAAGGTCCAGAGCCAGCTGGGAGGGGACTTCCCACAGCTGCAGCCAGAATGTGTCTGAGCAAGCCCAGTGTGGTTTTTTTTTTTTTTTTTTTTTGAGACGGAGTTTTGCTCTTGTTACCCAGGCTGGAGTGCAATGGTGCAATCTCAGCTCACCGCAACCTCCGTCTCCTGGGTTCAGGCAATTCTCCTGCCTCAGCCTCCTGAGTAGCTGGGACTACAGGCACGCACCACCATGCCCAGCTAATTTTTTGTATTTTTAGTAGAGATGTGGTTTTTTCACCATGTTGACCAGGATGGTCTCGATCTCTTGAGCTCGTGATCCACTCGCCTCGGCCTCCCAAAGTGCTGGGATTACAGGCTTGAGCCACCGCGCCCGGCCTGCAAGCCCAGTTTTATAGGGAAAAATCATAGAGTAAACCACCCAAGGCTAGGTGCTGTGGGCTCTTCTCGGTTGCCAGGTTCTGCTCTGACTGTGCTACACCAGGATATGGGGTACACAGACCTCACAGCTATGGGGTGGGGTGTGTGATTCCACAGAAATGAAACATCCAGAACAGGCAAATCTAGATACAAAATGTAGATCAGCTGTTTCCAGCAGCTGGGGTTTGGGGGAATGACGAGTGACCGCTAATGGGTACAGGTTTTCTTCTTCGGGTGGTTAAAATGCTCAACTGAGTACTGCATATTAAAAACCAATCAACTGTCCACTTTAAATAGGTCAACTTCATGGTATATAAATTACACTCAATAAACTTTAAAAACAAACAAACAAAAAAGGGCCAGGCACGGTGGCTCATGCCTGTAATCCTGGCACTGTGGAAGGCCAAGGTGGGCAGATCACCTGAGGTCAGGAGTTGGAGACCAGCCTGCCCAACATGGTGAAACCCCCTCTATACTAAAAATACAAAAATTAGCCAGGTGTGGTAGTGGGCACCTGTAATTCCAGCTACTCGGGAGGCTGAGGCAGGAGGATCACTTGAACCTGGGAGGTAGAGGCTGTAGTGAGGGAAGATCGTACCATTGCTGCATTCCAGCCTGGGCAACAGAAAGAGACTATCTCAAAACAAACAAACAAACAGGCAACCCCCCCCAAAAAAATAGAAGTTTGCAGATAATCAACTATCAGCCTCTCCCTCTGGGCTAGTAGCGTTTAAAGGAGGTGATTATGAATGCAGAACTCTGAAGTGCCATTGTAGGACATTCTACACAAGCTCCACACACCTCAAGCAAAACAGACCCATATCATGCCATCATTACCACCACACCTCTACCTTTTTTTTTTAGAAAGGGAGTCTCGCTCTGTTTCCTGGGCTGCAGCGCACTGGCATGATCTTGGCTCGCTGCAACTTCTGCCTCCAGGGTTCAAGCGATTCTCCTGCCTCAGCCTCCCAAGTAGCTGATATTACAGGCGCCTGCCACCACGCCTGGCTAATTTTTGTTCCTTTAGTAGAGATGCAGTTCCACCATGTTGGTCAGGTTGGTCTTGAACTCCTGACCATGTGATTCATCTACCTCAGCCTCCCAAAGTGCTGGGATTACAGGCATGAGACACTGACCCAGCCACACCTGGCTAATTTTTAATTTTTTGTAGAGACAGGGATCTCACTATGTTGCCCAGGCTGGTCTGTAACTTCTGGACTCAAAGGATCCACCTGCCTTGGCCTCCCAAAGCACTGGGATTACAGGCGAGAGCCACTGCACGCAGCCCCACCCTTTTGCTACCTCACAGGTCTGAGCTGTCAACTGGCGCCTCCGGGAGGCTTTTCCTCTCCACTCCTTGTACGCCCCCACCTGACACCTGCTCACTGCCTCCACCTTTTACTCACCTACTGACTGCCTTCCCTACTGGAATAGGTACCCAGGACAGCAGGGATTCTTCACAGGCAGGTCCCTGGGCCTGGGTAGAGTTGGCTCAGTGTGTGTAGACTGCACAAAACAGTGCAGTTCTGTTGAGCGGTGTGCTGGCTGTACCTCATTTGTTTTTGGCTGCTGTGGACCCTCATGTCCATCTCTGTGGGGTCCTTTCTGATCTATCTAAAGGACATATGGAGAAGCAAGATAGCTGGGGCACAGGGGACAATCTGACAACCGTCACCTACTTACGGCAGCCCCCACCAGGGTGCCCTCTCCTCATATACTCCAGCCCCTGCCAGAGACCCTTAGACCTGAGCATCTGCCCGTTGTGTGGCTGAGCACTTTTTCATGATTTACTTTCTGAGAGTGGGTAAACTGCCCACTCTCCAGTGACTTTTTATTTTATTTTATTTTTTAAAAATAAAGATATGGTTTCATCATGTTGGCCAAGCTGGTCTTGAACCCCTGACCTCAGGTGATCCACCCAACTCAGCCTCCCAAAGTGCTAGGATTACAGGTGTGAGCCACCACACCCGGCTTTTTTTTTTTTTAAAGAAGGGGGTTTCACCATGCGGGTCAGGCTGGTCTTGAACTCCCGACCTCAGGTGATCCGCCCGCCTTGGTCTCCAAAGTGCTTGGATTACAGGCATGAGCCACATTGCCCGGCCTTTTTTTTTTTTTTTGACTTTTTCTTTACAGCTGTTTCTGTGAACTAGTTAACGAGTTCCCTCCTCTGGCTCCATCTTGCCACTGTCCCTATCTGTGCCTTGTCTTTTCACTCCGTGCTGTCCTCTGGTCACAGGCAATGTCCTAATGTTTCTTACTATCTAATGTAACCTTTTTTTTGGAGATAGTCTGGGCCTGTCACCCAGCTGGAGTACAGTGGTAGAATACTGGCTCACTGCAACCTCTGTCTCCTGGGTTTGAGTGATTCTCCTACCTCAGCCTCCTGAGTCGCTGGGATTACAGGCGCCTGACACCACGCCCAGCTATTGTTTGTATTTTTAATAGAGATGGGGTTTCACCATGTTGGCCAGGCTGGTCTCGAACTGCTGACCTCAAGTGATCCACCTGCCTCAGCCTCCCAAAGTGCCAGAATTACAGGGATGAGCCACTGCACCCAGCCTTCAACCATTTTTTAAACTGAACTTCTGAGTTCAGAAACCCACTTAAAAAGGGTTTCTTACCCTCAGGATTAGAAATACGTATTCTTGTTTATCCTCCTAGGATAGAGGGTAGCAGATTAAAAAAGCCAGACAGTCTCAGTTTCAACTACTCAACTCTTTCTTGTGGCAAGTAGGCAGCCAGAGCCGTGTGCACCCACAGATCTGGCATGTTCTTACACAACCTCATTTCCAAAAACAGGTGGCTGGGTATGGTGGCTCACACCTGTTATCCCCACACTTTGGGAGGCCAAGGTTGGGGGATAGTTTGAGCTCAGGAGCTCGAGATAGCCTGGGCAATACGCCAAAACCTTGTCTCTACAAAAAATACAAAAACTAGCTGGGCACAGTAGCGTGTGCCTGTGGTCCCAGCTTCTCTGTAGAATGAGGTGGGAGGATCACCTGAATCCAGGAGATCAAGGCTGCAGTGAGCTGTGATCGCAAAACTGTATTGCAGCTTGGGTGACAGAGTGAGACCCTGTCTCAAAAAAAAAAAAAATTAGCCAGGCATGGTGGCATACACCTATGGTCCCAGCTACATGGGAAGCTAAAGTGGGAGGACCCCTTGATCCCAGGAGTTGGAGGCTGCAGTGACCCATGACTGTGCCACTGTACTCCAGCGTGAGCGACACAGCAAGACCCTTTCTCTAATAAATACAAACAAAACAGGTCACTGCTGGCCTACAGGTGGGTATGCTGGCCAGCTGGAACCCCTGTATCAGGCTACCATCAGCTGGAGCCTCTCCGGATAAGAGGCATGATGCCAGTTCCACCCCATTGGTAATGGGGGCACAGAGCTCTACTTGGTATATGGACAGAGGTATGGTCCGGCAGGTATGTAATTTTGGCTTTCTTAGGATGCCAGAGGCATGCACTCCTTGCAGAGAACCTGTCTCCACAAAGGACACTGTGAGCTCCATAATGTGTGTGCACAGAACCTTCCCTCATCAGAACCTCACAATGCCAGGGGGGTAGGAAGCAGGAGTAGCCCCAAGGTGCAGGTGGAGAAACAGAGGCATGAGGCAGGCAAGCACTAAGGCTGGGACCTCACCTGCAAAGTGACGCTGTCATTCATCCTTCCTGCTCCAGGCTTATAAGCCCTCCTTTTAAGAAGCCTCCTGACAGCTACCCCTCTAGCCCTCATGGCCTCCACAAGGGCCTGGCAGATCCCAGCCAACCCCCCACCCCAGCCCCTCTCCTCCTGCTGCAACTTCCCAGCTATGAGTATGGTGGGAGCACCAGGGTCTCAGTAGAATAAACAAGGGTTCTCAGCCACTGGCGGGGTGGAGTGGGGGTGGGGAGGACGGGACACACTCTGGCTGGGCAACTGGCCATGTCAGTGGGGGACAGCCCCTGGGGACAGGCATGGGACCTCCTCTCCTCTGTGCCCTTCCCCCTCACCATTGCAAGCTTGGAGCCTCTCTGGGAAGCCACCTCTGCCTCCCCTTACATTCACCTGCAGAGAAAACCAGAGGCTTCCATGGCACCAGGGTCTCCTAAAATGCTCAACTGCAAGAAAGCTGCTTCGTCCTGTAAAAACAGCCTCTCCATGTTCATCTCCCTTCCTACGGGGACCCTGAGGTTCACAGCCAGGAGGACAGGACCATCTCAGGAGCCTCCAGAAATCTCTGGCCCTGTGTTTGTCTTCTTGCCTCCTTCAGCCCCATCCTTGGCCAAATTGTTACGAGGGAGGACACTCAGATTATCACCAGGGCAGGGGTGGCGGCACATCTATCATCCCACAGCTTGGGGAGTCTTAGGCAGGAGGATCCCTGGAGCCCAGGAGTTGGAGGCTGTAGTGAGCTATGATTGGCTACTGCACTCCAGCCTGAGCGACAGAACGAGCCTGTGTCTTAAAAACAAGAGAGATACCATTGGGACCCTTTCCTGTCCACAGCCTTCTTGAATGAGGCCACACCTCATTGGAGTCTGGCTTGGTCACTGGGCAAACCTCCACCCCCACCCCCAATCTTGGGACTGTCCAGAATTTTCCTCAGATGGGATTTTCCTAGAGCCCATGCTCCCCATTCTCAAAAAATGAAGCAGTCTGCACAAGTCTTAAGCCAGTCCTGTAGGCGTTGTACCCCCAGCTTGGAATGCATAGGCCGAGGGACAGAGAGTCAGAGGGTGAGGGGTGGCTGACCTGAGGGGTCCCAAGCCTGGCAGGCCCCAGAGTCCTGCAGCAAATCCCCATCATCGGGGGCTGAGCAGAGCTCAAGACTGGTCTGGCCCTCCTCGGGCCCAACCCTGGCCACCTAAGGATTATTCATCATGACTCTCTATCCCGCCCCACTCATTGGGTCTAGCACACCACCCCATGGCCTCAGGCCTGAGGATCAGACGGGGAAGCTCAATGCATGGGGCATAGGCCGGTATCCCCAGAGACTGCCCTGGCGTCATCCACAGATCACTTACTCACAAAAAGGAGAAAAGGTGCTTTTAAAAGAATGGAAAAACGTGAAGTCAGGGTCTTCGTCCATATCTCAGCTGCCTTTTGTGGTCCCTGATCCACTCACCAGGACAGACAGAACCAGAGAGATGTCCTGCACAACTGGCCAAGGCTCCCACAAAGCCCAAGGCCAGGAATGCCCAGGAAGTCACAGATTCAAGTATCATTCAGAGAAAACAGCAACTCCCTGTGACGTGGACCTGCTCTGACTCCAGAGCAGGAAACCATCTGCAGGACACAACGGGATGGGAGAGGTGACATGGAACCAGGTATGGTGTGACTGTGCCACTCAGCCTCTCCCAGCAGTCAGCAAGGACACAGGTGAGTATATGGGAAAGTGGAGGGAGAACACACAAAATTAAGGACGGAGCAGGGGCACGGAAAGCCAGATGACAGGACGGGTTGGGAGGGTATGCTGGGGAAAGGAAGGAGCGGGGAGTGTGAGAGAAAGGAGATGGGGGAAGAGTGATGGGAGGTTGAGAGTCAGGCTTGAAGCCCAGTACTCCCACTCTTGCCTCTCTCACGAGAGGGGTCTTGGGGTGGGCGCAGGCACCAACTCAAACAGAACCCATCCCCAGGTGACTGGGGAGAGGCGGGATGTCCCAAGGGTGGGGGCAGCAGAGACAATGCCCATCCCAGGCACCCCTTTGGTCCCCATGCCCTCTACCTCTTCCCTGCTCCAGCCCAAGCGGCCATGGCCTGACCAGCTTCCCCCCACCAGACTCCCTCACACCCTAAGACCCGTTTCCTCTCCTCCTCTTCCTCTAAGAAGCCTACCCCTCCCTTCTCCCCGTTCAGGAGACTTCCCCTTCTCCCTTCCTCCCCCCTCAACAATGTCCCCCTCCCCTTCCCCCACTTCCCCATCAGGAGCCTCCCCCTCCATATTCTTCCCCTCATCAGGAGCCGCCCCTTCCTGGTATCCCACCGACAGGGTGCCCTAAGTGCCTCCTCTCCCCGAGCCTACAAGGGGTGGGGTTTCACTAGTTCCCTACCTGCCTGCAGGGCCCCCTAGGCCCTCCCACTCCCCAACCCCCAGGAGGGGGCCTCTCACCGACCCAGATGTCAGCCCCACCCCTGGGGGACCCAGCCCCTGCCCCGCACTCCACGGGAAGGGCTCTCAGACCCTCGGCCTCCTGGACGCACAGCGGGGGTCTCGCATCCCAACCCCGAGGATGCCCCGGCCCCTTCACCCCACGCTGCTCCCTGAGGCATCCTCACCGTCTGCCCCGTCCGGGTCGCTCCCTGACCCCCAAGCTGCGGTCCCGGGACGGACCCACCTGCTGCGCAGCTACCCGAGACCGGTCCCAGCCGCCTGGAGCCCCAGAGCGCGATGGCGGCTGCCAAACTGCGCCTGCGCGCTGGGCTCGGCCGCGGACTACGGTTCCCACAATGCCGCAAGCCGGTGCCCGGGTAGCGGGGAGCAGGCAGGGGAGCCGGGACAGGGTACAGGGCCCTGTCAGACGCGAGTGTGGTCCCCCGGCGTCCCGCCCACCCGGCGCCTGTGTCACTTTCGGCACCACGGCAACAAGGTAAACAGGCGCATAAATAATAGACCCCTGACAGCCAGAGACCCAGAGAAACAAAGACCGTGAGAAACAGAGAAACAGACAAAAAGACGCGCAGACGGGAAGGGAGAAGCATGAAGACCCACAAACACGGAAAGGAAGGGGGAGACCAGCTCAGGCCCAGGAAAGGAGACCCAGAGAATGGGACAGAGACCAGCCCGGGCTCAGGAAAAGCAAGCCCCAGAGAAGGGATGTACTCGAGGCTAAGACAAACCTGAACAGAGATACAGAGACAGAGGCGGGCAGACCAAGTACTGGGGAGATAAGAGGCGGAGACCCCGAAACACCTGAGCGCTAAAATGGGTTTTGCAGTTTCAGGGAGTGGATAGAACTCAAAGATTACTCACGCCAGGGCTTTGGGAGCTGCTGAAATGAGGGCAATGTGAGCGACAGCCAAGGTGAGGGCTTTGGTAAAGCCCCTTACACGTGTAACCACCTGGAAGGCAGGGCAGGGCCAGGAGCTGCTTCCCAGATAGAGTTTTCCAGATAGAGGCGCTTATGAGGAAGCCATTTTGGTCGTTTTTGTGTGACTGATTTTTAAAACGTTTACCTCAACAATTTATATATTTTATTTTAAATTTACATACATTACACACACACTTTTTTTTTTTTAACGGAGTTTCGCTTTTGTTACCCAGGCTGGAGTGCAATGGCACGATCTCGGCTCACCGCAACCTCCGCCTCCTGGGTTCAGGCAATTCTCCTGCCTCAGCCTCCCGAGTAGCTGGGATTACAGGCATGCGCCACCCCGACCAGCTAATTTTTTGTATTTTAGTAGAGACGGGGTTTCACCATGTTGACCAGGATGGTCTCGATCTCTTGACCTCGTGATCCACCCGCCTCGGCTTCCCAAAGTGCTGGGATTACAGGCGTGAGCCACCGCGCCCGGCCTTGTCACACACACTTTTCTGGTATTCAGTTCTATGAATTTTAACTCATATCCACGAACAAACTCGGACAAAGAATAACTCCATTGCCCAAAAGTCCTCCTGCTACCTCTTGGTAGTCACTCCCTCCCCACCCATAACCCCAGACAACAGCTAATCTAAGTGGTCTACTGCTTTTGCCTTCACGGTGTCATTTAAGTGGGATCATACAGTGTGTGGTCTCTTCAGATTGGCTTTTTCACTGAACACACCTTTGAGATGCACTGAAGTAGTATCTATCAACAATTCATTCCATTTTATTGATAAGTGGTATTCAGTGGGATACAGCAGTTTAAACATTCTCCCACTGAAAGACGACATTAGGGTCGTTTTTAGCATTTTGCTATTAAAAAATAAAGCTGCTATGAACATTCGTGTACAGATTTGTTTGTTTGTTTCAGGAAACTGAATATAAGTTTTCACTTTTCTGGGATGAAGGCCTAAGAGTCCAACTGCTACGTTACACAACAAACACGTGCTTATTAATGTAAGCAGCTGCCATACCCTCATCCAGAGTTGCTGGACCCTTTTACACTCCCACCACCAATGTATGTGTGAATTCACTTCACTTTTTTTTTTTTTGAGACCAAATTTTGCTCTGTCACCCAGGATGGAGTGCAGTGGCTCGATCTCAGCTCACTGCAACCTCCATCTCCCGGGTTCAAGCAATTCTCCTGCCTCAGCCTCCCAAGTAGCTGGGACTACAGGTGCCCACCATGCCAAGCTAATCCACTTCACGTTTTTATCAGCATTTGTGTTTTGCTGTTTTTTATTTTAGCCATTCTGATAGGGATGTATTGATATATCATTGTGGTTTCAATTTGCATTTCCCTTAATTGCTAACAAAGTTGAACACATTTCCATGACTTTTTGGCAATCTGTATATCCTCTTTATTAAAATATCTGTTCACATCTTTTGCCCATTTTCTAATTTTTAAAAAAATTGTTCAGTTTTGAAAGTTTTTAATTTTCTTTTTTGACACAAGGTCTCACTCTGTCACCCAGGCTAGGGTGCAGTAGTGTCATCACGGATCACTGCACCCTTGATCTCTCAAGCTCAAGTGATCCTCACCTCAGCCTCCAGAGTAGCTGGGACTACAGGTGTGAACTACCATGCCAGGCTAATTTTCTCTTTTTAAGAGATGGGATTGCAGCCGTCTCTACGAAAAATACAAAAATTAGCCAGGTGTGGTGGTGGGTGCTTATAATCCCACCTACTCAGAAGGCTGAGGAAGGAGAATCACTTGAACTAGGAAGGCAGAGGTTGCAGTGAGTCAAGATGGCGCCACTGCACTCCAGCTGGGCGGCAATAGTGAAACTTCATCTCAAAAAAAAAAAAAAAAAAAAGGCTGGGCGAGGTGGATCATACCTGTAATCCCAGCACTGGGAGGCTGAGTCGGGTGGATCACAAGGTCAAGAGATCAAGACCATCTGGCCAATATGGTGAAACCCCATCTCTACTAAAAAATACAAAAATTAGCTGGGCGTGGTGGCTTGTTCCTATAGTCCCAGCTACTCAGGAGGCTGAGGCAGGAGAATTGCTTGAACCCAGGAGGCGGAGACTGCAGTGAGCCGAGACTGCACCACTGTACTCCAGCCTGGCACCTGGTGACAAAGCAAGACTCTGTCTCAAAAAAAGAGAGAGAGATGGGTGCCAAGGCTGATCTTGAACTCCTGGGCTGAAGCAATCCTCCCACCTTGGCCTCCCAAAGTCCTGGGATTACAGGCATGAGCTGCCATGCCCAGTCTTACCAGCTTTATTTAATGGATATAACTCAGGAACTGCTAAATGGAAGAGATCCACAGGGTAAGGTCTGGTTGAGGACACTGAAGGTGCAGCACATCCAAGCACCCTCTGGGTGAGCCACCCTCCCAGCACTTGAATGTGTTCATCAACCTAGCTCTCTCAGTCGTGGGGTAAAGAGTCCATACCTCCTTTACGGTGACTATCACTATCCTGAAGATATCTATGGGTCCCGCTGGCGTCACCTCATTAGCATAAGCTCAGGTGTGATCAACAGGGCTCCTTATGAATTGCAAACCCTACTCCTATTATTCACAAAATTCCATGGTTTTAGCTCTGTGCCAGGCACCAGGGATAAAGATCACATATAGGTTTTATTACACCACAGAGGGCCAATTGCTCTTGTACCATCTGTGGAAAAGGCTACCTTTCCTGTGTTGAATAGCTTTTGCTCCTTAAAACAATCAGTCAGGAGTATCTTTGTGGGCCTATTTCTGGGTTCTTGATTCTGTTCCAGTGATCTATGTGTCTGCCAACACCACATTGGATTACCATGGCTACGGAGTAACAACATTAGGTGCAGTTATTCCTACCACTTTTTTTTCTTTTTCAAAAAATTATTTTAGCTATTCTAAGCCTTGTGCTTTCCCATATACACGTTCGTTCTTTTTTCTTTTTTTAAGTTGGAATCTCACTCTGTTGCCCAGGCTGCAGTACAGTGATGGGATCTTGGCACACTGCAACCTCTGCCTCCTGGGTTACCCTCCCTAACAGCTGGGATTACAGCCATGCACTGCCATACCTGGCTAATTTTTGTATTTTAGTAGCACTGGGATTTCTCCATGTTGGCCAGGCTCATCTCGAACTCCTGACCTCAGGTGTTCTGCCAGTCCCAGCCTCTCAAAGTGCTAGGATTATAGGCGTGAGCCATGGGCCTGGCCTTTTTTTTCCCCTTTTTTTTTTTTTGAGACAGAGTCTTACTCTGTCACCCAGGCTGGAGTGCAGTGTTATGATCCTGACTCACTGCAAACTCCACTTCCTGGGTTCAAGGGATTCTCCTGCCTCAGCCTCCCAAATAAATGGGAATACAGGCACCCACCACCAAGCCTAGCTAATTTTTGTATTTTTAGCAGAGATGGGATTTCACCATGTTGGCCAGGCTGTTCTCAAACTCCTGACCTCAAGTGATCCACCTCAGCTTCCCAAAGGGCTGGGATTCTAGGCATGAGCCACTGCACCCAGCCAATTTTATTAATCTTTAAAAAAAAAAAAAGCTTTAGGTATCATTTTTAAAATTTTATTGTTCTTATCGTATAAAGTTAGAAGTATGTACAAGTACTTGCAAATATGGAATTAAAATGGCAGGAAATTCAATTGAAAGAACAGGGAGTGACTAACTCTGGTAAGAAGTAGTGGCAGGGAGTGGGAATGAGGGAAAGGAAAATGCCATTCCTCCTTATAAACATCATTTGAATTTGTTTTGTTTTGTTTTTCTTTGAGACAGAGTTTCGCTCTTGTTACCCAGGCTGAAGTGCAATGGCGCGATCTCGGCTCATGGCAACCTCTGCCTCCTGGGTTCAGGCAATTCTCCTGCCTCACCCTCCCGAGTAGCTGGGACTACAGGCGTGCACCACCATGCCCAGCTAATTTTTTGTATTTTTAGTAGAGACGGGGTTTCACCATGTTGACCAGGATGGTCTCCATCTCTTGACCTCGTGATCCACCTGCCTCGGCCTCCCTAAGTGCTGGGATTACAGGCATGAGCCACCACGCCCGGCCCATTCGATTTTTTTTATAATGAGATACATGAAAACATTTTTTTAAAACAACACAGATTTTCAAGTCCATGACTACATATATTTGTAGGGAACTATTAACAGAAGCAGTAATTACTGTTTTTTTGAGAGACAAGTTGTCACTGTGTTGTCCAGGCTGGAGGGCAGTGGTGTGATCATAGCTCACTGATGCCTTGAACTCCTGGGCTCAAGTGATCCTCCTGCCTCAGCCTCCCAAGTAGACAGGACTATAGGCACGTGTTATTACACCCAGCTAATTTTAAATTTTCTTGTAGAGACAGGGTCTCACTATGCTACTGAGGTTCCTGGGCTCAACTGATCCTCCTGCCTCAGCCTCCCAAGTAGACAGGACTATAGGCACGTGTTATTACACCCAGCTAATTTTAAATTTTCTTGTAGAGACAGGGTCTCACTATGCTACTGAGGTTCCTGGGCTCAACTGATTCTCCTGCCTCAGCCTCCCAAAGTGCTGGGATTACAGGCATGAACCACTTGCCTGGCTAACAGCAGCAATTCTGTAATGTTTGTTTATATAGCACTGCCAGGTACTGTTTTAAAGACTTTACATACATAACATTTAATCCTCAGAGCATCCTCACAAGATCCTACAACTATAAAATGGCAGACAGCAGATATGAGTCCAGGTAGCCTGACCCTGGAATCCTATTCCTGACGTCCAGGCTGCACTGCCTCTGCATGAAGGTATATACAAGGCATGTAACTGCATAGAGGCAATTATGAAAGGTCCACAGGAAGCTATTAGCACAGTTTAGCTTTGGCAAAGGCATGAGGGTAAAGGCAGAATATGTTTTTTGTTCTAAATACTTCTGTATAGCTACAAATTAATTTTATGTGGCTTTTGTTATAGGATACCTTGTATATATCAAAAAAAGTCACTGTTAAAAGTATGGTATGATATACACACAAAAATAGAGAAATATATCAATGAACTGAGTCCAGGAACAGATTAAAATACACAGTAGAATGTAGATTCTGATAAAGATGTAATTTCAGCCCATTAGGAAAAAGAGTAATTGTTTAATAGATGGTCTTGGGAGAAATGACTACCTCTATGGAAAAAAAATTTGGATTCCAATGCCTGACTACATATACCAAAATAAACTCCAAATGGACATTAAAATTTAAATGTACAAAATGAAATAATGAAGACTTAAAAGGAAACAGACTTTAAAAATCTTCAAAGGGGTTTTTGGCTGGGCATGGTGGCTCATGCCAATAATCCCAGCACTCTGGGAGGCTGGGGGCAGGAGGCAATCACTTAAACTCAGGAGTCTGAGAGAAGCCTGGGCAACATGGTGAAATCCTATCTCTACTAAAAATACAAAAAAAGTAACCGGGCACAGTGTTGCACGCCTGTAGTCCCAGCTACTTGGGAGGCTTGAGGTGTGAGGATCACCTGTGCCCAGAAAGTCAAGGCTGCAGTAAGTCATGATTGGTGATCATGCCACTGTACTCAAGCCTGGGCGATAGGGGCGAGACCCTGTGTCTGTGTATAGGTTTTTGTTAATATCCAGGAGACATTTTATTTTTTTCTTTCTTTATTTTGAGACAGTCTCGCTCTGTTGCCCAGACTGGAGTGTAGTGGTGCAATACTGGCTCACTACAACCTCTGCCTCCCAGGCTCAAACAATTCTTGCCTCCCAAGTAGCTGGGATTACAGACATGCACCACGTCTGGCTAAAGTTTTATATTTTTAGTAGAGACAGGGTTTCACCATGTTGGCCAGGCTGGTTTTGAACTCTTGACCTCAAGCAATTCACAGGGATTAAAGGCATGAGCCTCCACGCCTGGTCTCATCCAGGAGATATTTTGATCCAAACACTGACATTTGCCTTTTTTCTTTTTTTGAGATGGAGTCTCACTTTTCCTCCCAGGCTAGAGTGCAGTGGTGCCATCTTAGTTCACTGCAGCCTCCGCCTCCTGAGTTTAAGCGATTCTCCTGCCTCAGCCTTTAAGTAGATGGGACTACAGGTGCCCACCACCATACCCAGCTAAATTTTGTATTTTTAGTAATGTCACCATTTTCAGAGTGTCACCATGTTGGCCAAGCTGGTTTTGAACTCCTGACCTCAAATGATCTGCTGACCTCAGCCTCCCAAAGTGCTGGGATTACAGGCATGAGCTACTGCTCCCAGCCTTTCCTTTTTGTCTTTTTTGAAACAGTCTCGCTCTGTCACTCAGGCTGGAGTGCAATGTTGCGATCTCAGCTCACTGTACCACCGCCTTCTGGGTTCAAGCAATTCTTGTGCCTCAGCCTCCTGAGTAGCTGGAATTACAGGTGTGTACCACCATGCCTTGATAATTTTTGTATTTTTAGTAGAGATGAGGTTTCACCATACTGGCCAGGCTGGTCTCGAACTTGGCCTTGCCACGTGCTGGAAACACAGTGTTAGCTACCACGCCCAACAGCTATTTGCCATTTATGAGGGCTCCTTTTAGATGAAAGCAAAAAAGAGTTGGCTCACGCCTGTAATCCCAGCACTTTGGGAGGCCGAGGCAGGTGGATCACAAGGTCAAGAGATCAAGACCATCCTGGTCAACATGGTGAAACCCCGTCCCTACTAAAAAAAAAAAAAATACAAAAAATTAGCTGGGCATGGTGGCACGTGACTATAATCCCAGCTACTCAGGAGGCTGAGGCAGGAGAATTGTCTGAACCCAGGAGGCGGAGGTTGTGTTGAGCCGAGAGCGCACCATTGCACTCCAGCCTGGGTAACAAGAGCGAAACTCCGTCTCAAAAAGAAAAAAAAAAAGAGTTGGCTAATCCTAGATGGTTGAGAATCTGGTATGTGGGTCTCACCTTGTTTCCAATGAATAAAGTGAAGTTACAGAGAGGCAAGGAAGGGAGAACTTCTGAGGTTTCCAGCTGCAGTCTGAGTGAGTGAATTAATCTCAATTTCCATGTAGGCAGAACCTGTAAGAGTGGCAAGAGAGTCTTGTGTAGATATTACAGAGACCTAAAGAAGAACTAAAATCCAGAAACCACAAAAAAAAGTGGAAAAAAAAAAGTGGTAAATTTGGCTATATTAAATAGAAACCTCTTCTACAGTAACCAAAACAGCATGATTCTAATACAAAAACAGACACATAGGCCAACAGAACAGAATACAGAGAAGTAAAGTCACACACCTACAACCATCTGATGTTCCACAAAGTTGACAAAAACAAGCAATGGGAAGAGGACTCCCTATTTACTAAATGGTGCTGACATAATTGGTTAGCCATATGCAGAAGACAAACTAGACCCCTCCCTTTTACCATATATAAAAATGAATTAAAACTTAAATATAAAACCTATAACTATAAAAACCCTACAAGAGGCCAGGTGTGGTGGCTCATGCCTGTAATCCTAGCACTTTGGGAGACCGAGGCAGGAGGATCACTAGAGGTCAGGAGTTTGAGGCCAGCCTGGCAAACGTGGTGAAATCCTTGTCTTTACTAAAAGTACAAAAATTTATCTGGACGTGGTGGCACATGCCTCTAATCCCAGCTACCCCAGAGGCTGAGGCAGGACCACTGGAATCCAGGAGGCAGAGGCTGCAGTGAGCTGAGATCAAGCCACTGCACTTCAGCCTGGGTGACAGAGGAAGATTCTGTCTCAAAATATGTGTATATATATTTTGTAGAGACGAGGTCTCCCTATTTTTCCCAGACCAGTGTCAAACTTCTGAGCTTAAGCAATCTTCCTCCTTTGGCCTTCCAAAAGTGTTGGAATTACAAGCATGAGCCACTGCACCCAACCTGTTTTTTGGTTGTTCCTTGTTTTGAGACAAAGTCTCTCTCTGTCACCCAGGCTGGAGTGCAATGGTGTGATCGCAGCCCACTGCAACCTCCATCTCCCAGGTTCAAGTGACTCTCCGGCCTCAGCCTCCCAGGTAGCTAGGATTATAGGCATGGACCACCACACTTGGCTAAGTTTTGTATTTTTAGTAGAGATAGGTTTTGGGGTTTCACCATGTTGGTCAGGCAGGTCTAGAACTCCTGACCTCATGATGCACCCACCCCGGCCTCCCAAAGTGCTGGGATTACAAGCATGAGCCACTGCCCCCAGCTCCAACCAGTTTTTTATTTGTTTTTGAAACAAAGTCTCACTCTGTCATCCAGGCTGGAGTGCAATGGCGTGGTCTTGGCTCACTGCAACCTCTGCCTCCCAGGTTCAAACGATTCTCCTGCCTCAGCCTCCCGAGTAGCAGGGATTACAGGAATGTACAACCAAGTCCAGCTAATTTGGTATTTTTAGGAGAGATGGTGTTTCACCATGTTGGCCAGGCTGATCTTGAACTCCTGACCTTGTGATCCTCCCGCCTGCAACTCCTAAAGTGCTGGGATTACAGGCGTGAGCCACTGTGGCCGGCCCCCAAACAGTTTTAATGTATATACTTTGATCCAGCAACTGTACTCCCACAAATTTATCCAAGTATATCCAGGCATGCCTGCATGTGTGCAAAATATCACAAGGATATTATATTGTATCATTTACAATATCAAATATTTGTTTATAATCCCAATATATAATATAATCTACAATATGTCTGTTGACAGGTCTGTATAACTGGGTATTATCAGTCCATTTAAACAATGAGGAATATACACATTTGCACACATGTAAAGAGACCCTCCAGGGCCAGGCGCAGTGGCTCAAGCCTGTAATCCCAGCACTTTGGGAGGCCAAGGCAGGTGGATCACGAGGTCAAGAGATCGAGACCATCCTGGTCAACACGGTGAAACCCCGTCTCTACTAAAAATACAAAAATTAGCTGGGCATGGTGGTGCGTGTCTGTAGTCCCAGCTACTCAGGAGGCTGAGGCAGGAGAATTGCTTGAACCCAGGAGGCAGAGGTTGCTGTGAGCCCAGTTCGCACCATTGCACTCCAGCCTGGGTAACGAGCGAAACTACGTCTCAACAACAACAACAAAAGAGACCCTGCAGGACACTCGGCACAGAGATCAGCATAGAATACAAAACGTAACACCTCATATGTCCAAAATCAGTACTGTCCCCCACAACCCACTGCCATTAGTTGTCTACAAAAGGTCCTATAAAAAAGCATCAATTGTGGTCTCTGAGGAGGGCACCCTTTTCTCGGGTGAGAAAAGGGCCCATTTTTCTTTCATTTCCTTTTCTATTTTTTAATTCTTTACCACATGCATGGACTACTTTTTCAAATAAAGTAAACATAACTGGCTTAAAAAAAGAACATCACTCAGACATAGGGACAGAGTCAAGGCTTTCTCAGTTGACAAGTGACAGGAACACTGAGCATTCTGAGTGGCCCTTAGTGATGCAGAACCTGCTGGCCGCCTGCCAGGGCAACTCAGAGTGCGTGCAGCCTCCCTCTGGGGGGCTGAGAAGTGCCGCTCTCCACCCTGCTTGTCTGAGCCACTCCTTCTCACTACGAGGTCACCTGACCACTGTCTCCGGCCTTCACTCTGCCTCCTTCACCCTGTGTATGACAGAAAGTACCACCAGGCCAGGTGTAGTGGCTGACACTTAGAATCTCCCAGCACTTTGGGAGGGTGAGGCAGGTGGATTACTTGAGCTTAGGAATTTGAGACCAGCCTGGCCAACATGGTAAAACCCTGTCTCTACTAAAAATAAAAAATTAGCCGGCCATAGTGGCACATGCCTTGTAGCCCCAGCTACTCAAGGGGCTAAAGTAGGATTGCTTGAAGCCAGGAGGGAGAGGCTGCAGTGACCTGAGATTGCGCCACTGCATTCCAGCCTGGGCAACAGAGTGAGACTCCATAGCCAAAAAAAAGGAAAAAACAGACACGTATTTTGTAAGGCTATAGCTTCCATAGATAGTAGTGATTCCTTGGATGGATCCGAGGAAAATAAATTAAAACCTTCTGGAAATGATTCACCATGCTAGATGCCATTAAGAACATTTTAGGCCAGGCACAATGGCTCACACCGGTAATCCCAGCACTTTGTGAAGATGAGGCAAGAGGATCGCTTCAGCACAGGAGTTCAAGACCAGGTTGAGCAACACGGTGAGACACTATATCTATAAAACAAAAAAAATTAGCCAGGTGTGGTGGTGTATGCTGGCAGTTTCAGCTACACAGGAAGCTGAGGTAAGAGCACAGCTTGAGCCAAGAGGTCAACGCTGCAGCAAGCCATGGTTGTACCACTGCACTCAGTGCTGGCTCTGCCTTTTATCAAGCATGAGAAGACCCACATAGGAGAGAAGCCCTGTGAATGTAGTTGGTGTGGGGAGGCCTTCAGCTGCCACTCTTCCTTTGTTTTACATCTCAGAAGACATACTGGGGGAAAACTATTCGAATGTAATGAATGTGAAATTCATTCACATTCAAAAGAATGAGACCATGTCTCAAAAAAAAAAAAGACATCTGTTTTTAAAGAGTAAGACTGGAAGGTCAAAATTACTCCTGATCCATCTGATCCATGATGGGCTGCAGAATACATGTGTTAGCAGGTGTGAGAACAATATTCATCACCTTGTACATCTTCATCAGAGCTTCTGTCAATGAGCAGCCATATTTTGAAAGGAATCTTAGTATTCTGAGGAGGACGTCTCAACAGTGGGTTTAAAATATTTAGTACAGGTCGGGCATGGTGGCTCATGCCTACAATCCCATCACTTGGGGAGGCCAAGGCAGGCAGATCACTTCAGGTTAGGAGTTGAAGATCACCCTGACCAACATGGTGAAACCCCATCTCTTCTAAAAAAAACTAGCATGATGGCAAGTGCCTGTAATCCCAGCTACTTGCTCAGGAGTCTGAGCCAGGAGAATCGCTTGAACCTAGGAGACGGAGGCTGCAGTGAGCCAAGATCGCACCACCGCACCCCAGTCTGGGTGACAAGAGTGAAACTCCGTCTCAAGAAAATGAAATAAAATAAAATAAAATATTAATTATACCATGCTATAAACACATGTGCTCTCATCTAGGCTGTGTTCTTCAATTTACATATGGAAAAACAGATTCATTATTTTCAAACAACATAAATTCTTCAACATGAAGTCTCTGACAATGAATAGGAGTGTCAGATCAGTCACTGCCACTCATACTCACTGAATCCCTATAGGCGTCAGTCCAGTGTGTCAACTCTGGTGTCTAGTAAGAGCACAGATACTTGGGAGACCTTTCCCACAGTAGACACAGTGGTACAAGGTTGCCTGAGCATGTACCTTCTTGTGCTTGGTCAGACAGGAGCTGTCCCTGAAGGCTTTGCCACACCGATTACACTTGTAGGGCCTTTCAACAGTATGAGTCCTCTGGTGTCAGATGATGCCAGTAATGTTCCTGAAAAGTTTGACACTGGTTACAGCCACAGACCATCTAACCAGTATGAATCCTCTTATGCCTGATGAGGTACATGGTCCCAGTGAAGTGTTTTTCACACTATTTAACTCATGAGATTTCAGAATAATTTTCTGATGCACAAGAGGTGACTATTGTGGTTAAAGAATTTTCCACACTCCATACACATATAGGATCTCTTCCTATGTTAACTGTCCCATGTTTAATAAGTTACGTGTGATCAATGAAGGCCTTTCTATACCCAGTACGTACTTCTCTCATGTATGAATTCTCAGATAGACAATAAGGTGGGAGATATCTGAAAAGGATTTTTCATATTCACTATATTAGAATAGTTTTCCCCCAGTATGACTTCTGAGATGCAAAACAAGGGAAGAGTGACAGCTGCAGGCCTTCCCACACCAATTGCATTCACAGGGCTTCTCTCCTGTGTGGGTCTTCTCATGCTTGATAAAGGCAGAGCCAGTATTGAAGGCTTTCCCACTTACTGCATTTACAGGATTTCTCTGTGTGGATTTTTCAGTGCACAATCAGGCTGTAATTCTTGCAGAAGGATTTTCCACAGTCATTACAGGTATAAGGGCTCTCTCCAGTATGAGTCCTCTGGTGACTAATGAAATGAGATTTCTGTCTAAAGGACAGTCCACATTCACTGCAGTCATGGTATTCATTTCCAAAGATTCTTCCATTCTGTTCATAAGGACACGTGTCCATATCAAACACCACATCATGTCCTTCTCTTTCATGTGGTTCCTTTCTCTGACAGTTACATGTTGTTCACTAAGGTGTGCAGAAAGGCTGAAGGAGTTACCACCTTCATTACATTTTGAAGGCTCATCTCCTTGTTAGATCTTCATCAAGGTGGTCATGTTGTCAACCCTGGCAGATGGTTGCTCTACAGTCATCATTTTCCTCAAGGATTGGACCTTTAGAGCCTTTCTGACAATTATATATGTAACTAATATGTTTAACCTTTAAGTCATGTTAACAAAACCTGTTGTCCGAGGACCTCTTTGACATGAAGCTAGGACTGAGCAGATGACCACAATGGTCATGGTGACCACAGCTCCTCACAAGATGCCCTGGGTCCTTGTGGGTAGATTCATTTTGCCTCAAGTGCATCTCTAATTTTTTTTTTTTTGAGACAGAGTTTCACTCTTGTTGCCCAGGCTGGAGTGCAATGGCATGATCTCAACTCACTGCAACCTCCGCCTCCCAGGTTCATGCAATTCTCCTGCCTCAGCCTCCTGAGTAGCTGGGATTACAGGCATGCACAACCAAGTCCAGCTAATTTTGTATTTTTAGTAGGGACAGGGTTTCTCCATGTTGGTCTGGCTGGTCTTGAACTTCTGAACTCAGGTGATCCGCCCGCCTCGGCCTCCCAAACTGCTGGGATTACAGGCAGGAGCCACTGCACCCAGCCTGCACCTCTGGATTTCTATGGAGCATTCCTACGTGGTCCTCACATTCCCAGACTTAATGCAGATAAACAGGAATCATCCCTGATGAAACTTTCCATTTTCACAAAATTGGATGTTGTTTCCCAACATCCCAAAATGATGCTTCAATTTGACTTTTGTTTTTTAGGTTGAAGGGGAAAAGGGGAAGTTTTTTGAATCCTTAGAGAAAAAATTGCTAGAGTTACAATGATAGTGTGTAAATATTAAAATCAGCCAGGCCAGTATCTACTAAATCTGACACTATGCCCATTCTGTGACACCGCAATTCACTCACAAGTGTACATCCAAGAGAAATGTGTATATATGTTCATAGAAACACCATTCATAGTAGGGAAAACACTGACAATTAACATGATGGTCTCGATCTCTTGACCTCTCATGATCCACCCACCTCGGCCTCCCAAAGTGCTGGGATTACACGCATGAGCCACTGCGCCTTGCCTCAATTTTGTCTTAATTTTCTTTTTGGATTATTCATTGTTAAGTATATAGAAATGCAACAGATTTTTCTATGTTGGTTTGTTCTGCAACATTGATGAATGTGTTAGATTCAACAGGTTTGTGCACATGTGTAACTGTGAGCATATTCCTTATATAGAATCATGTCAATTGTCGGTGTTTTCCCTATATGAAATCATGTTATCTGTGAATTGAGGTAATTTTTACTTCCTCCTTTTCTTTTTTTAGATGGCTTTTATTTGTTTTTCTTGCCTAATTGTTCTGGCCAGACCTTCCAATAAATACTAAATTGGGTAGAAGTGGTGAAGGCAGCCATATTGTCTTGTTTCCGATCTTAGAATAAAGGTTTTATTTATTTTGTGTTTTAGACACTGTCTCACGGTGTCGCCAGGCTGAAGTGCAGGACTGCCATCATTGCTCATTGTAGCCCTGGACTCGGCCTCAAGTGATCTTCTTGCCTTGGCCTCCTGAACAGCTGAGGCTACAGATGCATGCCACCATGTCTGGCTAATTTTTTGTAGAGACAGGGTCTCAATCGGTTGCCCATGTTAGTCTCAAATTCCTAGGCTCAATCAGTCCCCCCACCTCAGCCTCCCAAAGCACTGGGATTACAAGCATGAGTCGCTGCACCCAGCCAACCTTTATTAATGTCTTTTACCATTGAGAATGATGTAAGATGTGAATTTTTCATATGTAGCATTTATTATTTTGAGGTAGTTTCCTTCCACACCTAGTTTATTGAGTGTATTTTTTAATTATGCCAGGGTGTTGGGGCTGGATGCTTGGCTGATACCTGTAACCCTGGCACTTTTGGGAGGCCAAGATGTGCCTATCACTTGAGCATAAGAATTTGAGACCAGACTGGGCAACATGGCAAAATCCATCTCTACAAAAAAAATACAAAAATTAACCAGGAGTCGTGACCTGTACACGTAGTCCAAGCTATGGGGATACTCAGGTGGGAGATGCTGTCTCAAAAAAATATATTTTTTAAATGCACTCAAAATAGATCATAGACTTAAATGTAAAACAGAACTATAAAATTTTTAGAAAAAAATTGGAGACTCCTTAGGACTTGAAATCAAAAGCATGATCCATAAATGTAAAAATTGGTAATTTGTACATGATCAAAATGAAAACTTTTGCTCTGCCAAAGACCCTGTTCAGACAATGAAAAATTACAGACTAGAAAAAAAATATGTAAATCACATACTTGACAAAGGATAGTTAACTATACCATGTAAAGAACGCTTGGCCAGGCACGGAGGCTCACGCCTGTAATCTTAGTACTTTGGGAGGCCAGGGTGGGCGAATCACAAGGTCAAGAGTTCAAGACCAGCCTGACCAACATGATGAAACCCTGTCTCTACTAAAAATACAAAAAATTGCCGGGCGCGGTGGCTCAAGCCTGTAATCCCAGCACTTTGGGAGGCCGAGGCGGGTGGATCACGAGGTCAAGAGATCAAGACCATCCTGGTCAACATGGTGAAACCCTGTCTCTACTAAAAATAGAAAAAAATTAGCTGGGCATGGTGGCACATGCCTGTAATCCCAGCTACTCAGGAGGCTGAGGCAGGAGAATTGCCTGAACCCAGGAGGCGGAGGTTGCGGTGAGCCGAGATCACGCCATTGCACTCCAGCCTGGGTAACAAGCGTGAAACTCCGTGTCAAAAAAAAAAAAATTAGCTGGGTGTGGTGGCAGGCACCTGTAATCCCAGCTACTCGGGAGGCTGAGGCAGGAGAATCCCTTGAACCCAGGAGGCAGAGGTCGTAGTGAGCCAAGATCACGCCACTGCACTCCAGCCTGGGCAACAGAGTGAGACTGTCTCAAAAAAAAAAAAAAAACTCTCAAAACTCAACATTTAAAAAAGAAAAAATCCAATTAAACAATGGAAAAGGATATGCACACTAATTTCCTCCAAGAGGACAGAAGATGACAACTAAGCCCATGTAAAGATGCTCAACACCATTAATCATTACAGAGAAGCAAATGAAAAGCACAATGAGAGATCACTCTATACCTATCAGAAGAATTAAAGTAAAAAAGAATGGTGACATCAAATGCTAGTAAGGTTTTACAGAAAATCGATACCTCATATATTGGTAATGGGAAAATGGTAGAGGCACTGTGGAAAATAGTTTGGCAGTTTCTTGTAAAACTAAAAATAAACTACCATATTGAATAGGCAGCAGATGGTCTTAAAAAAAAATAATCTCCATATGACCCAAGAATTGCACTCTGAGGCATATAACCCAGAGAAATAAAGACATACAAAGGCTGACACAAAAACCTGTCCGCTAACATCAAGGTCACTTTATTCATAACACCCAATAACGAGAAACTACCCTGATGTCTTCCAATGAATGAATGGTTAAACAAAGCTTGGTACATTCATACCGTGTACTATGATTTGAATGTATGCCCTCCAAAACTGGAAAAAAATATATATATACACACCTATAGATAGATTAGATAGATAGATAGAGATGAAGATTTTTGTGTTGTTGTCAGAGACTGGCTTGCCCTATATTGCCCAGTCTGGTTTCAACTCCTAGGCTCAAGTGACACTACTACCTCGGCCTCCCAAAGTGCTGGGGTCACAGGTATGAGCTGCCACACCCGGCCCCATGTGTTGGAAACTTAAATTCCCAATGCAACAGTTTGGGAGGTGTGGCCTTTTGGGAAGTGTTCAGGTCATGAGGGGTCTGCTCTCATGAATGGATTAAAGCAATTATAAAAAGGGCTTGCAGGAGTAGGTTTGCTCTCTTTCATCCTTCTGCTATGTGCAGACACAGCAAGCAGGCCTTCACCATATCAAATGCCTGTGCCTTGATCTTGGACTTTCAGCCTCCAGAACTATGAGAAATAAATTTCTATTTTTTGTAAATTATTCAGTCTCAGGTATTCTGTTAAACAGCAGTAAAAAATAATCTAAGATACCATAGAATACTCATCAGTAAGGCCAGGCACGGTGGCTCACGCCTATAATCCCAGCACTTTGGGAGGCCGAGGCGGGTGGATCACGAGGTCAAGAGATCGAGACCATCCTGGTTAACACGGTGAAACCCCCGTCTCTACTAAAAATACAAAAATTAGCTGGGCATGGTGACGCGCACCTGTAGTCCCAGCTACTCGGGAGGCTGAGGCAGGAGAATTGCTTGAACCCAGGAGGCGGAGGTTGTGGTGAGCCGAGATCATGCCATTGCACACCAGTCTGGATAACAAGAGCAAAACTCCATCTCAAAAAAAAAAGAATACTTATCAGTAAAAAGGAAGGAACTACTGATACAATAACTTTGGTGGACCTCAAGGAAATTATACTGAGTAAAAAGAAGCCAATCTCAAAAATATATATACTTTGTGACTCCAATATCCTAACATTTACCAAATAACAATTGCAGAGATAGAGCATTAATATTTGACATGGCCAGGTGTGGTGGCTCATGCCTGTAATCCCAGCATTTTGGGAGGCTTAGGTGGATAGATCATTTGAAGTTAGGAGTTCAAGACCAGCTTGGCCAACATGGTGAAACCCTGTCTCTAGTAAAAACACAAAAAAATTAGCTGGATGTGGTGGCACATGGCTGTAATCCTACCTATTCGGGAAGCTGAGGCAGAACTACTTGAGCTCAGAAAGTAGAGGTTGCAGTGAGCCTAGATTACACTACTGTATTCCAGCCTGGGGGACAAAGCGAGACTCTGTCTCAAAAAACAAAAGAAACAAAACAAAACAAAAAATTGTTGACGGAGGTTAGAGACTGGAGATAGGGAGTGTGAGGATGGCTACACAAGAGGAGCACAAGAGAGTCATGTAGTAAGCTACCATCAAGAATCTTGACTATGGTGGTTACACAAAGCTACACAGCATAAAATTTTGCACAACTACAACATACACAAATGAGTACATGTGTAACTAGTGAAATCTGATAAGCTCTATAGGTTGTACCAATGTCAAGTTCCTGGTTTTGATACAACAAATCACTGCATCACATATGCAAAACGTTAACATTGGGAGAGGCTAGTTGAAAGGTGTATAGTACCTCTCTATTCATTTCTTTGTATCCTCCTCTGAATCTGAATCTGTAATTATTTCAAAATAAAAAGCAAAAACAAAAAGCACAACAGTGCAGAAACCTGGTCAACAGAGGAAAATGATGAGACAAGTCTCAATCATCTTAAGAGATTCATTTGCCAAAGTTAACGACCTGCCCAGGAGACAGGTCTATGCCTTTCTCAAAAAAATGATTTTGAGGGTTCCAAATGTATTTTGTTTTTTTATTTAGAGATGGAGTTTCATTCTTGCTGCCCAGGCTCGAGTGTAATGGCACAATCCCAGCTCACTGCAACCTCTGCTTCTTGGGTTCAAACGATTCTCCTACCTCAGCCTCCTGAGTAGCTGGGATTACAGGCATGTGCCACCACACCCAGCTAATTTTTATATTTTTAGTAGAGACAGGTTTCTCCATGTTGGTCAGGTTGATTTCGAACTCCCAACCTCAGGTGATACGCCCACCTCAGCTACCCAAAATGCTGGGATTACAGGCATGAGCCACCATGCCCGACCCAGAGCTCCAAATTTAAAGGGGGGCTGGGTGCAGAGGCTCATGCCTATAATCCCAGCAATTTGGGAGACTGAGGTGAGTGGACAACTTGAGGTCAGGAATTTAAGACCAGCCTGGCCAAAGTGGTGAATCCCCATCTCTAATAAAAATACAAAAAAAATTAGCCAGGCGTGATGGCACATGCCTGTAATCCCAGCTACTGGGGAGGCTGAGACAGGAGAACCGCTTGAACCCAGGAGAGGGAGGTTCCAGTGAGCTGAGATTGTGCCACTGCTCCCTGGCCTAGGTGACAGAGTGAGATACACCTTATCAAAAAACAATGTTTAGGCCAGGTTTGGTAGCTCACGCCTATAATCCCAGTACTTCCGGAGGCTGAGGCGGGTGGATCACCTGAGGTCTGGTGTTTGAGACCAGCCTGGCCAACATGGTGAAACCCCATTTCTACTAAAAATACAAAAATTAGCTGGATGTGGTGGCAGGCGCCTGTAATCCCAGCTACTCTGGAGGCCAAGGTAGGCGAATCACTTGAACCGAGGTGGCAGAGGTTACAGTGAGGTGAGATCACACCACTGCACTCCAGCCTGGGTGTAAAAGCCAGACTTCATCTCAAAAAAAAGAATTTAAAGGGGAAAGGACAGGATATTGAGAAGCACAGTTTTCACATAAACAAAAGGGGCAGAGGAAAATGTGAGGAATCTGCATTTTACACAACATAACACAGACTAAATGGGGCAGGGGAACAACTGGCTATGTACTTATGTCTGGCAGGACAGAGTGACTAAACTTGTAAAGATAAGCTATCCAATCCCAGCACTTTGGGAGGCCGAGGTGGGCGGATCACGAGGTCAAGAGATGGAAACCATTATGGCCAACAAGGTAAAACCCCATCTCTACTAAAATACAAAAAAGTAGCCAGGTGTGGTGATGGGCACCTGTAGTCTCAGGTTCTCAGGAGGCTGAGGCAGAATTGCTGGAACCTGAGAAATGGAGGTTGCAGTGAGTGGAGATCGCACCACTGCACTCCAGCCTGGGCAACAGAGTAGACGCTGTCTCAAATAATAATAGTAATAATATTAATACCATAATATTAGGAATTGGGAAAATTTGAAAAGGATGGGTTATCACATGATAACGTAAAATTGTTGCTCACTTCCTTAGGTGTGATAATGGTTTAATGGTTATGCAGAAGAATGTCTTTATTCTTTTTTTTTTTTTGAGATGGATTCTCGTTTTATCATCAGGCTGTGCAGTGGCACAATCTTGGCTCACTTCAACCTCTGCCTCCCAGGTTCCAGCGACTCCTGCCTCAGCCTCCTGAGTAGCTGGGATTACAGGTATCTGCTACCACACCCGGCTAATTCTGGTATTTTTAGTAGAGTCGGGGTTTCACCATGTTGGCCAGGCTGGTCTCGAATTGCTGACCTCAAGTGCTACCCCCACCTCGGCCTCCCAAAGTACTGGGATTACAAGCGTAAGCCACTGTGCCCAGCCGAATGTCTTTATTCTTAGAATATATGTCCCAACATATTTATGGGTAAAGTGTCATACTTGTAATAAATATATATACATGCAGACATACATATATATAAATATAAAATATATATGGGCAGATAAAAATTACATATATGCAAATATACATATGTGCATAATATACACACAATATACACATATGCACACATACAAAAACACATATATACATATGCCCCACACAAATATATACATATACAAATATGTATATATACATGTATGCACATATATACATTATTAATACTTAACTGCTATATATTACAGGCATATAAAATATGGCAAAACATTAATTGATGAATCTTGGGTGGGTGATGGACATTCATTATACTCATTTTTCAACTTTTCTGTTAAGAGTATTTTAGAAACCTGTCAAAATATAAAGTAGGCAAGGGAAATATAAATGCCTCCTGGAGAGATATTCCAGGCTCATCATTCATTAACACCTTGGTGACGTGAATTCATAACAGGTTTCTCAAAAGGCATTCAAGAGATAGTTGTAAGTATTCAAGGGGGATAAACATGACGCTAGCTAGAAGCTGTGAAAAAAACAACTATGGAGTTACCACCTAGGAAAATGCTAGCTTGTAAGTCCCTTTCCAGCCAATAGGTTTTGATGTAGGACAGTAAAGGTAGGCCAGAAGTGTCAGCCTCTAAGAAATGGAGTCAGGGCAAGCCAGAGCTGTCCAAAGCACTCACAGGTTCCTGCAGCAAACCCTGGAATCAACGGAATCAACTGGCCCTCTAGCTGCTCCCAGTGGTTGGCAGCTGATCCAAGGTCAATGCTATTTAATTTCTTTGTGAGCTAAGTATGTTTCTGAGTAGACAAGTAAGTGAAAATAGGACAAATATAATTCTACTCAGGATTCAACAAGGGAGCTTGCTATTTAAATAACACTTCAAATTCCATTTAAATATTTTATATTAAAGACATCACTGCAAAATTAATGCATGCTTACTGTAGAAAATCCTGAAAACACAAATAAGTATAAAGATAATAAAAATAATCTGTCATCTCACTGTTGAGACTTAGTTGCATTTACTTCCTGTTTTCTTCACAGAGAATCATTTTGAAACAGGTGGAGTCAACCTGTATATATAACTTGGGACCTTTTTTGTTTTTCCTAGTTAACACTGTATTATGGGTAGTTCCCATAACATTAAATAAAAAAATACCAGGCTGGGCGCGGTGGCTCAGGCCTGTAATCCCAGCACTGTGGCAGGCCGAGGCAGGTGGATCACGAGGTCAAGAGATCGAGACCATCTTGGTCAACATGGTGAAACCCCGTCTCTACTAAAGATACAAAAAATTAACTGGGCATGGTGGCGTGTGCCTGCAATCCCAGCTACTCAGGAGGCTGAGGCAGGAGAATTGCCTGA
>CM052668.1:41241645-41266389 GCA_028533165.1 Leontopithecus rosalia
ACCTCCGCCTCCTGGGCCCTGGCAATTCTCCTGCCTCAACCTCCCGAGTAGCTGGGATTACAGGCACGCGCCACCATGCCCAGCTAATTTTTTGTATTTTTAGTAGAGACGGGGTTTCACCATGTTGACCAAGATGGTCTCGATCTCTTGACCTCGTGATCCACCCGCCTCGGCCTCCCAAAGTGCTGGGATTACAGGCCTGAGGCACCGTGCCTGGCCCCATTATCAGATTCTTTTTTGAGACAGGGTCTTACTCCATTACCCAGCCTGCAGTGCAGTGGTGCGGTAACAGCTCACTGTAGTCTCAAACTCCTAGGCTTAAGAGATCCTTCTGCCTTGTTCCTGACTCTCCCTTCTGAGAAGCTGAAACTAAAGGCTCGTGCCACCACACCTGGCTAATTTTTTTTCATTATTATTCACAGAGATGGGTTGCTCAGGCTGGTCTTGAACTCTTAGGCCCAAGCAATCCTCCTGCCTCAGCCTTTCAAAGTCGTGAAATTACAGGTGTGAGCCAAGTTGCCCATCCAAACATCTTGCTCAAACTGGATCCTACAATGACAGAGAAAAGCCCAAGGTCAGAGGGCTCAAGGGATCATGATTTTCATGGTGTCAAGCAAAGTCTGTGGTACACTTTTCTGTACTGGGTTATACTCAAACACAACCCTCTGGAGAACACAAGTCAGCCTGGTCCCCTTTAGTCCATCACCTTGCCCTGGGACACAGCACAACGCCATCCTGACTTCAGATGGTTCAACAAGGGTCCCTGCTTGTCCTCCATGCCCATGCACCTCTCACCATGAGATCATCTCCAAATGGGTGTGTGTGGTGGGGGCTTTGTCTAAATGCTTTCAGGGCCACTCTTCCCTTCTCCCCTCCCTGCCTCCATTACCTACCTACTCATTCCTCTCTCAGGACTGGCTGCCCTGTGAGAGGCAACAGGGTGGGCCCTGTGACATAGCTAACAGAGGCCCACCCCAACTGGCTGCCTCATAGGAGAGAGCAAGTGCCATGGAGGCCACAACTGATGCCAGACACAAGAAAAGACACACATGGAAGGAGGGATGGCTGCCTGAAGCCCCTCACCAGCTGGGCTGAGAATCCAGACCTTAGAAAACCAGTACCATGGAGACACCAGGTCAATCTTGATCCTGCCAATAAAATGCGCCTGGCTCACTCCAGTCCTGGATTGACTCATCACGAATCTTCACTATCAGGGCATCTGTCCATACTCCCAGGAGAGGAATTTATCTAGAGGCAAAATCCCAAGAGGATCCATTCACAGGCCTTCAAGGATGTGTCATCCACCTTGACTGGTTTCACGGGGCCAGTACTCCACTGCCTCGGAAGGGCCACTCCAAAGTCATCCCAAATTTTTATATGGCTTCCTTTTCCCCATTCTCTGGGACCCACTCTGTCCTCCACACTGACACCCCCTTATGACCCAAGTCCCAGAGAAGGAAGTTATTCTCATGCCCTGGGCTTTGGGATGCTGTTTCCAGAGAAGCCACTGTTGTGAACAGGATGTAAGCCACACTTACATCCACAAAGTGTGGAACTTCCCACTGCCCCTCCATCCATACTTACAGCTTCCCTGTTGCCTGATCCAGTCCCTAACACTAAAGGAGGTCCAGAGAAACCCCATATTAACCTCTTTATGGCTTCACTTTTTAATTCATGACCAAATCATTATGCTAACAAGTATTTGTAACAGAAAAAAAATACCATACAAAATTCCAGTCCCCAAAGAAAACCACATTTTATTTCTCCATCATCCCCTTTCAGTCTACATCCATATGTGCATATATCTTGTATATGGCTGTAATAATAGTACATCTTCTATTTTATGCCTCTTTTTGCCATATTATAAACATTTTCAACATGGCAATAAAACCTTGACAATGGTTCACAGTGGCTGAATTGGAAGCATCCTAAATGAACCACCCTGGTGGTAGTGGTGGGGTGATAACATAACAACTCAGTATTGTTGTTTCAACAACTAAAACAACAAACTACATCTCTTGGAAGCAGCCCTTTCCATCTTAGCACAAGCTTGTTTCAGTCTTTTTTTTTTCTTTTTGGATGGAGTTTCACTCTACCGCTCAGGCTGGAGTGCAGTGGCGGGACCTCGGCTCACTGCAACCTCCACCTCCCATGTTCAAGCAATTCTCCTGCTCAGCCTCCTGAGTAGCTGGGATTACAGGCACATGCCACCATGTCTGGCAAATTTTTATATTTTTTGTAGAGATGGGGTTTCACCATGCTGGCAAGGCTGGTCTTGAACTCCTGACCTCATGATCCAGCTGCCTCAGCCTCCCAAAATGCTCGGATACAGTCATGAGCCACCAAACCCGGCCTGCTTGTTTCAGTCACAGGAGGAACGACTTCACTGTTCATTCACAGGTAATTTATTCATCTAGATGCCCTTCTGCAACAAGTTCTCAGCATTCTTGTAGAGTATAACACAGAAATATACTGAAACAGCAAAATTTCAAACATTCTGCGGTGGTGTGCAGTGCAGCACTCTGTGGACTCTAATTGTACACCATTGTTGATACAGAAAACACTGTAAGAGACACTGCCAAAAGCCTGTCTTCCTGATTACATTTAAAAAGCTTGACTCAGTTGCTTGAAGCTGGGAGGTGGAGGCTGCCGTGAGCCAAGATCACACCACCACACTCCACCCTGGCAACAGAGCAAGACTCCATTTCGAATAAAACAAAAACAAATAAACAAACAGTTGAATCAGGCCAGGCGCGGTGGCTCACACCTGTAGTCCCAGCACTTTGGGAGGCCAAGGCAGGCAGATCATAAGGTCAGGAGTTCAAGACCAGCCTGGTCAACATAGTGAAACTCCATCTCTACTAAAAATACAAAAACTTAGCTGGGTGTGGTGGCACATACCTGTAATCTTAGCTACTCAGGAGGCTGAGACAGGAGAACTGCTTGAAACCGGGAGGGGAGGTTGCAGTGAGTGGAGATTGCCCCACTATACTACAGCCTGGGCAACAGCTCGAGACTCCATCTCAAAAAAAAAAAAGTTGATTCATTGAGAGTCTGCTTATGTACAATAAGGTGGAAACCCCATACTACAGGGCTCCTCGTATCAATCACACTCTGAGTGCATTCACAGGCTCTCTCTAGCTAAGCATTTTGATGTGGAGGTGAGTGAATATCCTAGGTTAGTGTCACGCTCATGGTTTGCATGTTTCATTCCAGTGTATGTGTTGTCATCTCTGGTACAGACTGAATCATCCCCAATAACTACTCTGCATTTACTATCATCCTAAGTTGTCTCCCGAGTTCCCCAATGAGCAGACTTAACACTGTGGCTCAGCAATGTCTCACATTCATCAATTCACTGAATAGCTTAAAGGATTATTTTCTACTGACCAGAGAGGAGTCAGATCTAAGACATGCCTCCTAAACACAGGTGTGAAAACAAACTAGAAGAATCATGTGGCCCCCAATCATTATGTTTCCATGGGTTGCTCTCCCAGGTGTGCTCGTTGATGTCTGACAAGGGAGGAGCTCTTTTGGAACGTTTTTCCACACTGAGGACACTGGCTGGGACCCTCTCTGCTATGCAGTCTCTGATGTACTGCCAGGTGAGAGTTCTGCTTGAAGGACTTCCCACATTCTGGACACTGATACGGGGTCTCCTTAGTGTGAATTCTCTGGTGCTTGGTCAGACAGGAGCTGTCCCTGAAGGCTTTGCCACATTGATTACACTCATAAGGCTTCTCACCAGTATGAGTCCTCTGGTGCCTGATGAGGCCAGCAATGTTCCTGAAAAGTTTCTGACACTGGTTGCAGCCATAGGGCTTCTCGCCAGTATGAATCCTCTGGTGCCTGATCAGGTACGCACTCTCAATGAAAGTCTTCCCACATTCTTTGCATTCATAGGGTTTCTCCCCAGAATGGATCTTTTGATGCACAATGAGATGAGAGTTTCTGTTGAAGGATTTGCCACACTCTGCACACTCAAAGGGCTTTTCTCCAGTGTGAGTCCTTTCATGCTGGGTGAGGTACGAGCCGTCTCGGAAAGCCTTTCCACATTTGCTGCACTCATAGGGCTTCTCACCGGTGTGGATTCGGAGATGGACTGTTAGGTGGGAGATGTCGGTGAAGGGTTTCCCACACTCGTTACATCTATACGGTTTTTCCCCTGTATGAGTTCTTTGGTGCAAAATTAGGGATGAATTTCGGTTGAAGGTTTTTCCACATTCTAGGCATTCATAAGGTTTCTCGCCTGTGTGAATTCTCTGGTGCTGTGTCAGAGCTGACCCATCACTGAAAGCTTTCCCACATTTACTGCATTTATAGGGCTTTTCTCCTGTGTGGATCCTTTGATGTACAATCAGGTTGTAGTTCTTGGAAAAGGACTTTCCACACTCATTACAAGTGTAAGGCTTCTCTCCAGTATGAGTTCGGTGATGTAAAACAAGAGAAGAGTTCCGTTTGAAGCATTTGCCACATTCAGTACATTTATATTGTTTATCTCCTGGGAGATTCCTCTGGTTTTCATTATGTGATGAGCTCAGGGTAAAGATGTCCTCAAAATCCTTACCTTCATATAGTTTCTTGCCTCTTTTCATTATTTTCTGATGACTAAGAGTGGTAAAATGATTAAAAGACTTAACACTTTCAGGGTATTTGTAGGGTTTCTCTCTCACTAGATTTCTTCCATGAATAACTTCCATGGAATGGTTGAAGGCTTTTCCACAGGCATCACTGTCACCAGTTCTCTTAGCTGCATAACTTTTGGGACAGCTGTGTAAGGCAGAGTCACAATCCAGACCACTAACATTTGAGTCATGTGCACGGAAACCATTTGTTGCAAGAACTCTCTGAGACGGTGGAAGGTCTGAGCTTGCAATCAAATGTTCCCCAAAACTAGGATATTCACAAATTGCTTCCTGAGGCCCTGGTTTCTGCAGAGTTAAAGCCGATTGCCTCAAGTGTCCCTCCTGGTTATCACAGTCCCAACCACCACCTAAAATGGACAAACAGGGAGCTTCCTTTGTGAATCCTTCCATTTCTATACCACAGGGTATTTCTCTTTCAGAAATATTCCGAGTTGTCATTTTCAATCTCATATCCCAAACTGCAAAGAGAGGAAAAACGCAGACTTAGGTATATGAAGCTATATCAATAAGGGAAACAGACAATGATGATGGGCTAGGTGTGAAGATGTGTATTTTTTTACTTGCTTTCTTTTTTAAATTCAAATTTATATAAGGAAGAGGAAAAACGACAGCCAAGGAATAGAACCAAAAACGGATTCAAAAAGACCCATGTAGCATTTTCATTTTCCTAGACAGCAGGCAGAAGGAATGGTCCTGGGGATAAATAATCACCAAAAGGATTAGTTTGAGATGTGAAGGCCAGAGCCCAAGCATCCCTGCTCACCCTAGAATTATGTCACAGACACTGCCTTGTTGTCCCCATCACGCACTGCCCATCAATACACATTTCCACAGCTTTGACTTTACAATGAGCTAATAACAGCACTGAAGGAGCAATTCTTACCCAGCTCTGTGGTCAAAGTTCTGCATTCATGGATAGGACAAAGCATAGGCCTGGCGACCTAAAAGTTCTGGATCTAAGTCTTAGAACAGTCAATAACATGGCTGGGTGCAGTGGCTCACGCCTGTAATCCCAGCACTTTGGGAGGCTGAGGCACGTGGATCATTTGAGGCCAGGAGTTTGAGACGAGCTTGACCAACACAGTGAAACCCTGTCTCTACTAAAAATACAAAAAAACTAGTTGGGCGTAGTGGCACATGCTTGTAGTCCCAGATACTCAGAAGGCTAAGGCAGGAGAATTCCTTGTACCCGGTAAGTGGAGGTTGTGGTGAGCCAAGATCACACTACTGCACTCCGCCCTGGGAGACAGAGTGAGACTCCATCTCAAAAAAACAAAATGAAACCAAACAAAACAAAAACTGTATGACTGCCCTGCAGGGTTTTTATAAAGACTGGATCATGTCTGAGGCAGTCTCCAAGGCTAGGGGATGAAGGGCATTCTGTAAATGCTGAATGTGTCTTCATCCATATCAATCTTCCCATCACCATCCTTGTCCACTCAGACTTCACAATATTAAGACAACTAGTTGTCCATTCATTTATTCTTCATTCCTTCAGTAAGACAGGATCTTGCTCTGTCATCCATTGGTGTGATCTTGGCTCACTGACGCCTCAACCTCACAAACTTGAGCAATTATTCCACCTCAGCCTCCCAAAATGCTGCAAATACAGGCATGAGCCACTGTGCCGAGCCACCTTTTTTGTTTTTGTTTTGTTTTTTTTTGAGACGGAGTCTCACACTATCGTAGTGCAGTGGTGTGATCTCAGCTCACTGCAATATCCATTTCCTGGGTTCAAGCAATTCTCCTGCCTCCGCCTCTTGAGTAGCTGGGACTACAGGTGTGCACCACCATGCCCGGCTAATTTTTTGTATTTTTAGTAGAGACGGGGTTTCACCATGTTGACCAGGATGGTCTTGATCTCTTGACCTCGTGATCCACCCGCCTCAGCCTCCCAATATTTTTTAAAGTAAAATGAAAATAGACGCTTGCCTCAGAATACATACATACGTATATGTGTATAGTCTAGGCAACTTAAATATATATCCATCTATATATGTGTATTAAAATTTCAGATGGATACAGGCCACAACAAAAGGTCAAAGTTTAAACTATGCGGTATGCCTTCATGAGTGTGGCAGACTTTGATAAACAAAGCTTAACCAAAAAAACCATATGGTCAAGCACTGCGGTGGGGGTCACACCTGCAATCCCAGCACTCTGGGAGACTGAGACTGCAGTGAGCTGTAATTGTGCCAACTGCAAAAGACACCATGTCTTCAAAACAAAAAATAAAAAACAGACAAGGATTAACAAGTCTGATATCAACATTCAAATTTTCTATCCAATAAAAGACACAATAAGAGACAAAAGCAAGTGGCAGATGGAGAGAAAATAAGACATAAAAGAGACAAAGGATTACTGCCCAAGAGCTACAGAGGATTCTTACAGAACAGCACAAAAAAGAAAAAGAAAAATGAGCAAAGTAATCAAAGATGCATCTCATGAAGGGAAAACAGAAATATCCTGAAAACATAAAGATTTTTCTCATTCTATCATTCAGGCAATTCCACCTGTGAATGTAAGAACACAAAACATGCACATTTCATATGAGTAAAAATAAAATGAAGTATGATCATATAAAGCTTTGGGACGTCATGTGGTAAGAGGGCTTGTAAAGTGGTCGGTGTGCTTGGCAGGGTAACCTAGTAGCAGCCGTGAAAACATAAATTCAGGCTGGGCGCAGTGGCTGACACCTGTAATACCAGCATTGTGGAAGGCTGAGGCAAATGGATCACCTGAGTTCAAGGGTTTGAGACCAGCCTGGACAACATGACGAAACCCCGTCTCTACTAAAAATACAAAAATTAGCCAGGTATGGTGGTGTGTGCCTGTAATCCCAGCTACTTGTGAGGCTGAGGCAGGAGAATCACCTGAACCCAGAAGGTGGAGGGTGCAGTGAGCTGAGATTGTGCCACTGCACTCCAGCCTGGGCAACAGAGTGAGACTCCATCTCAAAACAAAAACATAAATTAGGTATATTCTACCACCAAGCAGTTCCATTGGTAGGTATATGAGATTCGGAAAGCTGGATAAATGAAAATCAATTCGTACCTACAGAGATGGTCTTAAAGGCCAGCAGGGTAAGACGAACCACTAGTGAAGAACGAAAATGATCACAACAGATCTCTTAGTAAAAAAACTGGAAACCCAAAGGTAATGGAAGGTTACTTTCAAAGCCCTGAAGGAAAAGTCTATGAGTCACACCACTGTCCAAGAGTAAGGGTGAGATAAAGGAAGTTTCAGAGGCTGGGTGTGGTAGCTCATGCCTGTAATCTCAACACTTTGGGAGGCCAAGGAGGATACATCAGTTGAGCCCAAGAGTCTGAGACCAGCCTGGACAACATGGTGAAACCCCATCTCTACAAAAAATACAAAAATTAGCAGGGTGTGGTGGCATGTGCCCGTTAGTCTCAGCTACTTGGGAGGCTGAGGTAGGAGAATCGCTTGAGCTCTGGGGGTTGAGGATGCAGTGTGCTATGATTCACTCCAGCCTTGATGACAGAATGAGATTCTGTCTCAAAAAGAAAAAATAAATCAGAAAAGCAAAAGCAGAGTTCATTTTCAAGGATACCAGCAGTAAGAATTAGAAAAGGTTGTTCTTCAGAAAAAAAACCAACAAGGAAAAAAGGAAAAAAAGGAATTTATGACTATGATGAATGTAGGCTGGGTGTGGTGACTCACACCTATAATCCCAGTACTTTGGGAAGTCAAGGTGGGAGGATCACCTGAGCCCAGGCTTTTGAGATTAGTCTGGGCAACATAGTGAGATGCCATCTCTTAAAAAAAAAAAAGGCAGGGGGAAATTGATCTAATCCAATGTTGAACATATGAAATGCAGAATGGGCCGGGCGTGGTGGCTCACGCCTGTAATCCCAGCACTTTGGGAGGCCAAAGCGGGTGGATCATGAGGTCAAGAGATCGAGACCATCCTGGTCAACATGGTGAAACCCTGTCTCTACTAAAAATACAAAAAATTAGCTGGGCATGGTGGTGCGTGCCTGTAGTCCCAGCTACTCAGGAGGCTGAGGCAGGAGAATTGCCTGAACTCAGGAGGTGGAGGTTGCGGTGAGCCGAGATCGCGCCATTGCACTCCAGGCTGGGTAACAAGAGTGAAACTCTGTCTCAAAAAAAAAAAAAAGAAATGCAGAAATGACAACAACTTGGAATTAATGGGATGGACTAATATAGTAGACAACAGTGGCCAATTACGTGGGAATGAGGCAACAAAATCAAATGTTGTGAAGTTCTCAGGTTTTTCATGATTCATGTTAAACTTGCTCAAGTCAGAAAGAAAAGAATAAATGTAGTGTAAAACTTCCAAGCCCACAAAGCAGTGGTTTTTAACCAGGGATGTTTCTACTTTCAGAAAATACTTGACAATGTCTGGAGATGATTTTGGTTGTCAGTCTGACTAGAGGGCAGACGTTCCTAGGGGCCAGGGATGCTGCTAAATAACCTATAGTGCACAGGATGGCTAGCCACAACACAAAATGATCCAGCCCCAAATGTCCACAGTACTGAGAAACACTGAAAACCTTGTAGAGACCGGTCAGAATTAAGCCACCAAAAAAACCCCGATCAATCCTGAAAGCTTATAAAGGGGAAAAACAGCACAAAAAGGACAGGCTAAATAGAAAGTATAAGGTAAGTACCACCAATTACAATAACTATAAATGGCCTTGACGGGACAGATCAAGACTGCCTCAGTCTGTATCAAAAAACGTGTTTGTAACAGATATCCCTAAAGCAAAAGGACGTAAAAGCCAAAAGCAAAAGGATGGGACAGAATGCCAACCAAAAAGCGTTTGTGGCTCTTTATAAACCAAAGAAAAATTACAAGTAAGGATAACAGGGCAATGTAACAGGGACAGTATGCCTCAAAACACAGAGCAAAACCAGCCAGGTTTGTTAGAAGAAATCAGCAAATCTAACAGAGTGGGAAATTTTGATTATCTGTTTTTTGAGTTTTCCTTTCCTGATCAAACAGCTCAGATCATACTTAAATTTTAAAAAAAGGTTTTAATGTAATTATTGAATTTTTGTGATGGGGTATCAATATGTTACCCAGGCTGGCCTCAAATTCCAGACCACAAGTCATCTTCCTTCTTCAGCTTCATGAGTAGCTGGGACTACAAGCATATGCCCCTGCAACCAGCCATATGTGAGGTTTTATTTTTGTTTGTTTGTTTATTTAATTTTTGTGTGTGTGTGTGACACAATCTCACTCTTGTCGCCCAGGCTGTAATGCAGTGGTGTGATCTCGGCTCATTGTAACTTCCATTTCCCGGGTTCAAGTGATTCTTCTGCCTCAGCCTCATGAGTAACTGGGATTACAAGCACCCACCGACACACCCACCTAATTTTTATAATTTTAATAGAGACGAGGTTTCATCATGTTGGCTGGGCTGGTCTCAAACTCCTGAGCTCAGGTGATCTGCCCACCTCAGCCTCCCAAAAGTACTGAGATTACAGGTGTGAGCCACTGCACCCAGCTAGTGGGAGGTTTTGTTTTTTTTTTTTAGACAGAATTTTCTGCTCTTGTCGCCCAGGCTGGAGTACAATGGCGCAATCTTGACTCACAGCAACCTCTGCCTTCTGGGTTCAAGCAATTCTTCTGCCTCAGTCTCCTCAGTAGCTGGGATTACTGGCACCTGCCACCATGGCTATGTTTTTTTTTTTTTGTATTTTCAGTAGAGATGGGGTTTCAGCATGTTGGTCAGGCTAGTCTTGAGCTCCTGACCTCAGGTGATCCACCCACCTCAGCCTCTCAAAATGCTGGGATTACAGGCACGAGTCACTGCACCAGGCAGTGGGAAGTTTTAATGAACCTCTTTTAGAAATGAAAATTCAGGCTGGGCACGGTGGCTCATGCCTGTAATCCCAGTACTTTGGGAGGCCGAGGCAGGTGAATCACCTGAGATCAGGAGTTTAAGACTAGCCTGGCCAACATGGTGAAACTCTGTCTCTACTAAAAATACAAAAGTTAGCTGGGCACAGTGGCACACACCTGTAATCCCAGCTACCTGGGAGGCTGAGATAGAAGAATCTCTTGAACCAAGAAGGCGGAGGTTGCAGTGAGCCGAGATGCCGCCACTGCACTCAAGCGTGAGTGACAGAGTGAAACTCTGTCACACACACACAGACACAAAAAATGAAAATTCAGAAAAACTGAAAAGAGTTATACAGGACAGAATGCAATTAGCCAATCTGATCACACAGCTGGATGAAAATCTATGGACCAACTACAATAAAATGCTTTCTAAGCATAAGTGGAACATTTGCTAACACTGACCAGGTCAAAGGAAAAGTTCAACAAAGCCCACACCACAGCCTCTTGACTACAAGGTGGCAAGTTAATAGCCATAACAGAAAGAAAACCAAATACAAGAAAACGATGAGTAAAGCAAACCCTATTTATTTGGAAAAATGAAAACTTGTTTCTCAGTAATTGACAGATCAAAGAGAAAACCTGACAGAAATTAGAAAACACCTAGAACAGTCCTGGTGCAGTGGCTCATGCCTATAATCCCAGCACTTTTGGAGGCAGAGGCAGGTGGATCACGAGGTCAGAAGTTCGAGACCAGGCTGCCCAAAACGGTGAAATCCCATCTCTACTAAAAATACAAAAATTAGCCAGGCATGGTGGCGCATGCCTGTAGTCCAGCTACTTGGGAGGCTGAGGTAAGAGAATCGCTTGAACCCAAGGAGCAGAGGCTGGAGTGAGCTGAGATCCCACCACTGACTCCAGCCTGGCAACAGAGCGAGACTCCATCTCAAATAAATAAATAAATAAATAAACAAACAAACACCTAGAACTACACAATGATGAAAACAGCACATTTCAGAATATGTGGCAAATGAGAATGCAGCTAACAGTTCCTAGACTGAAAATCCTGGTCTTTAATGGCTATATTTTAAAAAGAAAACTAGGTCAGGCATGTTGGCTCACACCTGTATTCCCAGTACTTTGACAGGCCAAGGCAGGAAGATCACTTAAGGCCAGGAGTTAAAAATCAGCCTGATTATCATAGTAAGACTGTCTCTACGAAGCGGGAAAAACAAGTTAGCTGGGTGTGGTGGTGTCATGCGCCTTTAGTCTCAGGTACTTGGGAAACTGAGGCAGGAATATCACTTGAGCTCAGAAGTTCAGTAGTTCAAGGCTTCAGTAAGTCATGATCACATCACTGCAATCCAGCCTGGGTGACAGAGTGAGACTCTGTCTCCAAAAAAAAAAAAAAAAAAGAAAAAGAAAGGAAAAAAAAGGATTGAAGATGAAGTTCCTGTGGGTCCTTACATGGCAGATGGCAGGAAGACAACAGCCATGTTGGTCTCCAAGGCTGCCTACAGATTTTCTTTAAGTCATCACCGATGGGTTGTATATACCATTGAAATGAATGGCAGGCCGGGCGCAGTGGCTCAAGCCTGTAATCCCAGCACTTTGGGAGGCCGAGGCGGGTGGATCACGAGGTCAACAGATCGAGACCATCCTGGTCAACATGGTGAAACCCCGTCTCTACTAAAAATACAGAAAATGAGCTGGGCATGGTGGCGCGTGCCTGTAATCCCAGCTACTCGGGAGGCTGAGGCAGGAGAATTGCCTGAACCCAGGAGGTGGAGGTGGCGGTGAGCGAGATCGCGCCATTGCACTCCAGCCTGGGTAACAAGAGCGAAACTCCATCTCAAAAAAAAAAGAAATGAATGGCAATAACATATTCTGGGATAAAGCATGGTGTCCCCAGAATGGTCTGATTGGCTTCACTGTATGACTGATGATCTTCCAACAATAAACAACCTACTATTTGTAAACTCATTGGACAAACCACAAACTCAAAGTGGGAGACACTCCAGAACAAAATGTACCTTATTCCACCACTAGAAAGAAGATTCAGGAGTAAGTCCCACCTTCAACACCTTGTAATTACAGAAAATAAAAAACAGTTTAAACATGTAAAATATGGGCCTTTTTATGTATTTGTACTTTTAGGGCTCACCATTAGCTTGATTATAATTGACTTAAAAAAACAAAAAAGAAGACTGTAGACTAGTGACCTCACTCTTCAATTTATAACTTACAGGAAAGAACTACGGACTAAAGCAATGGGAGGTGGAAGGAAAGTGTTAATAAAAATCACACCAGAGGCCAGGCATGGTGGCTCACAAATGTAATACCAGCACTTTGGGAGGATGAGACGGAATGGATCACCTGAGGTCAGGAGATCGAGACCAGCCTGACCAAGGTGAAACCCCGTCTCTATAAAAATACAAAAATTAGTTGGCGTGGTGGTGCGTGCTTGTAGTCCCAGCCATTTGGGAGGCTGAGACAGGGGAAGTGCTTGAACCCAGGAGGTGGAGGTTGCGGTGAGCCGAGATCATGCCACTGCACTCCAGCCTGGGCAATGGAACAAGACTTCATTAAAAAAAAAAAATCACAGAAGAAATTATGGAAACTAAAAACAAGAAAACAGTTGAGAAAATACAACCAAGTCTGTCATTTGAAAAGACTAATGAAAAAGACCATTAAAAAAGAGCAAGAAGGCAGCCAGGCCTGGTAGCTCACTGCTGTAATCCTAACACTTTGGGAGGCTGAGGCAGGTGGACTGCTTGAGGTCGGAGTTATCAGACGACCCAGGGCAACATAGCGAGACCCTATCTCTACAAAAAATACAAAAAAAAAAAAGATAGCCAGGCATGCTGGTATGCGCCTGTTCTCCGGTACTCGGGAAGCTGAGGTGGGAGGATCACTAGAGCCTGGGGGTCAGAGGTTACAGTGAACAGAGACAGCACCACTTCACTCCCGCCTAGGTGACAGAGCAACACTCAGTCTCAATCAATCAATCAATAAAAAGTTAAAAAGCGAAAATGAACACATAGAGATATTAATTGTCAGACAGGGATTTAACTAACAATGGAAGGTTACCAAACTGGCAAAGTTGGGTTTATTCTAGGAATGTAGGAATAGGAAGCATTGGAACATCCATTGATACAATTCCCCATATTATCAGATTAAAGTAGAAGATGTTTCCCTTACACCTTATGTCAATACATTCAGAAAGTAATATAAGAAAATCTCATTGAGACTCATGATCAAAATATTCTCAGATTCAAGTAATAGAGCCTTTATCTCAACAAATTCAAAAAGTACTTTAAGGAAAGCTCAGACTCCTAATGAAAATTCTTAACAATTAGTGACATAGGGAATTAAGGTGAACATCACACCTTAAACATCAGAAAAAAGAAAACATCAGAATCATTCATCTACAAGCCAAGACCAAGACCTTAGACACGTGCTATGTGCACCACATTCAGCAGTGATGTGGAAGGGCCAGCCAGTCAGGAGGACCACATTCCCAACTGTCAGCCCTGGATGCTGCAAGGACCTCTCCTGTGGAAAGGGATCCAGAAGCCACCCTGCCGCATGACATTTTTCCTATTCTGAACCTTCTGGATAGACTAGAGCCTGGCATGGTCTGTGGCCATCCTGTGAAAACAAGAGACCTGGCTGGGCACGGTGGCTCACGCCTGTAATCCCAGCACTTTGGGAGGCCGAGGCGGGTGGATCACGAGGTCAGGAATTCAAGACCAGCCAGATCAAGATGGCAAAACCCTATCTCTACTAAAAATACAAAAATTAGCTGGGCACAGTCGTCGGCGCCTGTAATCCCAGCTACTTGAGAGACTGAGGCAGAAGAACCACTTGAACCCAGGACATAGAAGTTGCAATGAATGGAGACTGTACCACTGCATGCTAGCCTTGGCAACAGAGCAAGACTCTACCTTTTTTTTTTAAAAAAAAAAAGGAAAAGAAAACAAGAGAGACTTGAAAGCATCTCCCTGCAGGTTTGTGAAGGGAGGATGCACATGTACAGTTAAAAGAACTAAAATAGGCCAGGCACACAGTGGCTCACGCCTGTAATCCCAGCACTTTGGGAGGCTAAGGCAGGCTGATCACATGAAGCCAGGAGTTTGAGACCAGCCTGGCCAACAGGGCAAAAGCCTATCTCCAATAAATATACGAAAATTACCTGGGCATGGTGGTCCACGTCTGTCATCCCAGCTACTCGGGAGGCTGAGGAACGAGAATTGCTTGAACTCAGGAGGCGGAGGTGGCAGTGAGCTGAGACCACACCACTACATTCCAGATTAGGCCACGGAGCAAGACTGTGTCTGAAAATTTAAAAAAAAAGAAAAGATGAGATAAATCAGACATAGACAGCGTGATATCATTTATGGAAATTTTTCTGACACACAAAATACTCTCTTAGAAGTAAAAATATGATACCTTGGCAAGACACCAGCCAAGGCTGTGATTATGTCTGTCTTGGGGGTAGGGAGGCTAACTTGCCTTAAGGAACAAAAGAATGTACACTTCATCTATAATAGAGATGTCCTTTTTGAAATAGACTTAAATACCAAGAGCCAGGCATGGTGGCTCAGGCCTGTAATTCCAGCACTTTGGAAGGCTGAGACAGGTGGATCACCAGAGGCTGGGAGTTCAAGACCAGGCTGACCAACAAGGAGAAACCTCATCTCTACTAAAAAATACAAAATTAGCCAAGTGTGGTGGCACATGCCTAGAATCCCAACTACTCAGGAAGCTGAGGCAGGAAAATCGCTTGAACTCAGGAGGCAGAGGTTGCAGTGAGCCGAGATCATGCCATTGGCACTGCAGCCTGAGCAGCAAGAGCAAAACTCCGTTAAAAACAACAACTATGTTACTATTACTAAATCTTCTAAGAAAAACAACAAGAAAGTGAAATCACACTCCATCAAATGGGAGAAAATATTTATATATGTATATTTAGAATATAGAAAACTCGTACAATCCAATAATAAAAAGACAAAAACTCAATTTTTAGAAACAGACAAAGGATCTTGTCTTAGTTTGGGCTGCTACAACAAATAGACTGGATGGCTTAAACAATAGGAATCTATGTCTCACAGAAATGGAGGCTAGAAAGTCCAAAATCAGCATGTCAGCATGATCAGTTCTGGTGAAGGTCCTCTTCCTGGTTTGCACATGGCCACCTTCTCAGTGTGCCTTCACAGGACAGAGAGCAGGAAGCAGGAGCTCCTGAGACCTTTTTTTTTTTTTGAGACGGAGTTTCGCTCTTGTTACCCAGACTGTAGTGCAACGGCGCGATCTCGGCTCACCACAACCTCTGCCTCCTGGGTTCAGGCAATCCTTCTGCCTCAGCCTCCTGAGTAGCTGGGATTACAGGCACGCACCACCATGCCCAGCTAATTTTTTGTATTTTTAGTAGAGACGGGGTTTCACCATGTTGACCAGGATGGTCTCGATCTCTTGACCTCATGATCCACCCGCCTCGAGCTCCCACTGTCTCCTAAGAGCACTAATTTCATTCAAAAAGGTTCTACCCTCGTGACGTAATTACCTCCCACAGGCCCCATCTCCAAATACCATCACATTGGGGATATGGCATCAACATATGAATTTTGAGGGGACACTACATTCATTCCATAGGAGTTCTTAATAGATATTTCTTCAAAGACCACATACAAATGGTCAATGAACACATGAAATGATGATCAACGTCATTAGACATTAGGGAAATGCTGATCAAAACCACAGTGAGATACCACTTTATACTTACTAGTATAGTTAATATTAAAAAACAAACAAAAACAGTAACAAGTATTGGGAGGATATGGAAAAACTGGAACCCTCATTCATGCTGGTACAAATATAAAAGAGTATAGCTATTTTGGAAAACAGTCTGATGATTCTCAAAAAGGAAAACATAGAGTTATCATATGATCCAGCTATTCTACCCGCTATGGTATGTCTGTCCACACCAAATCTCATGCTGACATTTAATCCCTACCGTGGTGGTGTTGGAACATGCAGCCCACTGGGAGGTGTTTGGGTCATGGAGGTGGAACCCTCAGGAATGGCTTGGTGCTGTTCTCACAGTAGTGGGTTCTTGCTCTCTTAAGACTGGATTGGTTCTATAGGGGGAGGGGAATGAATTAGTGGCCCCAAAAACAGGTTGTTATGAGGCCAGGACAGCCCTTGAGTTTGGCTCCCCTTGGTATATGCCCACTTCCCCTCTGTCCTTCTCTGCCATATTTTGATGTAATACAAAAGCCCTCACCAGAAATCATGCAGAGCCATGAGCTAAATAAACCTCTTTCCTTTATAAATTACCCAGCCTCAGGTATTCCTTTATAGCAATACAAAACAGACTAAGTTTTAATACCTACACTCTTGGTATCTACTCAAGAAAAATGCAAACATATGTCCACAGATAAACTTGTAGATGGATGTTCCTGGCAGTACAATTCATAATAAACAAAAAGGAAGAAACGATCCAAATAAATGCCTAAAAATGAATGAATGGATGAACAAACAAAATGTGATATATCCACACAATGGAATACATCAGCCATAAAAAAAGAATAAAGCATGAATACATGTTTTAACAGATGAATCTTGAAAACACTATGGTCCATGAAAGAAGCCAGACACAAAAGACCATATGTCGTATGACCTTATTTACATGAATTGTCATGAATAGGCAAATCTACATAAACGGAAAGTCAGCGAGTGGTTGCCAGCGGCTGGGGGAGAGGAGGGGAGAATAGGGAGTAACTGCTAATGGGTACAGCTTTCTTCTTGGGCTGATGAAAATGTTCTGAAATTAGATGGTGGTTATGGTTGCACAACTCTGTGAATACACTAAAAACCACTGAACTGCGCACTTTGAATAGGTGAATGCTATGGTATGTATCCCCATAAATGTGTAATAAGTGTATAGAAGCCTTCAAGAATAGTGCAAGTAATGCTATGCACATGTCCGTTGTAAAGGGGCAAGTCTTCAGCCTGACCTCTAGCTCTCTCTCACCTTGGCAGTATTACCTGGAAGGGCATACGGTTACCTTCGGAGGTGTTAGGTTGTCAAAAAGATTGAGGCAGGGGGAGATGCTAGGATCTGATGAGCCTGGGCTGAGGATACCAGATAGGGTACCCCCACATGATGCCTGACCATCCTGTGGAACAATGTTCCTGCAGGTATCCAGCTGGGGTACTTCAGAATGGAACATTACATGTGCTATATAAGACATAAGGGGAAAGGTGCCTTCATTTTTAGAAGGAAGCTTACAGCAAATCCAGACATTGTCCTGAATTCATGGACTCATACCTCACTCTAAATTATCTCTCCTTGTTTAAAATTGGTCATTCCAACTACACCCCTTGCTATAGTTTGAACGTCTGTGTTCCTCCCCAAAATTCATACTGAAATCCTGACTCCCACGCTCATGGTATTAGGAGGTGGGTCTTGTGTGGAGGTGATTATATTATGAAGGTAGGGCCCTCACTATTGGGATTAATGTACTTAAGAGGCCCCAGAGAGCTCCCTTGCTCCTTTCACCCTATGAGGACAGTTAGAAGGCACCATCTATGAAGCAGAAAGTGAGCAAGAGCACTCACTAGACACTGAATCTTCTAATCTTAAGACTTAGACTTCCCAGCTTCCAGATCTGTAAAAAATAAATTTTTGTTGTTCATAAGCTACCCAGTTTATTGTATTTTCTTACAGCAGCCTGAACAGATTAAGACATTGTTAGTCGACAAGAGCCTGAGTACCACAGTGAAATAACAAATGATCCCACGTTTACAGGAAAACATTAGGACAGGCTTAAGGAAAATACTGTTTAATTAGGACATTTAATGTAAGAATTTCAATTAAATTAAGATTGTTTTCAAAATACCTCATATTTATTATTTTTAGCCATACAATGGTAAAAAAATTGTGATTCTGATTATTATTTGAGACAGAATCTTGCTCTGTCACCCAGACTAGCGTGCAGTGGGACTATCACAGCTTACTGCAGCCTCAACCTTCTTGGTCCAAGCAATCCTCACACCTCAGCCTCCCAAGTAGCTGGGACTACAGGTGTGTACCACCATGCTTAGCTAATTTTTTTTTTTAATTTCTGTAGAAAGAGGGTCTTACTATGTTGCCCAGGCTGGTCTGGAACTGCTGGCTCTAATCAATCCTTCTGCTTAGGCCTCCCAAAGTACTGGGATTACAGGTGTAAGCCACCACACTCAGCCAGTACAAAAATTATGTTGTAAAAATTTCATCTTGATGGTAGTTCATATATTGTGGGGATTTCCTATTTTCCCTCTCTTTTTTTTATTTTTTTGAGACAGAGTCTCGCTCCGTTGCCAGGCTGGAGTGCAGTGGTGCGTTCTCGGCTCATTGCAACCTCTGCCTCCCGGGTTCAAGCAAATCTCCTGCCTCAGTCTCCCGAGCAGCTGGGACTACAGGCACATGCCACCACGCCCAGCTAATTTTTGTATTTTTAGTAGAGACAGGGTTTCACCATGTTGGCCAGGATGGTCTCGATCTCTTGACATAGTGATCCGCCTGCCTCGGCCTCCCAAAGTGGTGGGATTACAGGCGTGAGCCACCACGCAGGGCCTATTTTCCCTCTCTTCCTCTGACCCTGCCTTGTCCATCATAGACACTTTCTGAAGTCCCCGGTATTACTGATTCTTTCCCTAACTTGTCCTCTTCCCCATTGCCATTGGTGGAAGTGATCTCCAAGAATTTTTTTTTTCTGAGACAGAGCTGCACTCTGTGGCAAGTGCAGTAGTGCAATCATGGTTCACTGCAGCCTCAGCCTCTCAGCCTCAGATGATCCTTCCACCTCAACCTCCTGAGTAGCTGACACTACAGGCATGCACCACCACACCCAGCTAATGTTTCGTTATTTTTTGTAGAGATGGGGCTTTGTCATGTTGCTTAGGCTGGTCTCAAACTCCTGGGCTCAAGCCATCCCCCTGCCTCAGCCTCCCAAAGTGATGGGATTACAGGCATGAGCAACTACATCTGGCCAAAATATAAATCTAAACCACCATAAGATATAACTTCACACCCACTAGGATGGCTGTAATCGGTTCCACTCCTAGGTAGCTGTCTCAAAAGAAATGAAAACATGTATTCTTGGCTGGGTGCAGTGGCTCACACCTATAATGAGAACTTTGGAAGGTTGAGGCAGGCAGATTGCTTGAGCCCAGGAGTTCGAGACCAGCGTGGGCAACATGGTGAAACCTCTTCTATACAAAAAATACAAAATTTAGCCAGGCAAGGTGATGCACACCTGTAGTCCCAGCTACTCAGAAGGCTGAGACAGGAGGACTTCTTGTGAAAGCCAAGACTGCAAGTTACACTCCAGCCTGTGTAACAAAGCGAGACTGTCTCAAAAAAGAAAAGGTGGAAACAATTCAATGTCCATCAACTGATGAATGGATAAGCAAAATGTGTTCTATCTGCACAATGAAATATTCATCCATAAAATGAACAAAGTAAAGACATGTGCTATAACATGAAACATCTTCCTAAGTCTAAGAAGCCACACACAAAAGACCACATATAGTAGGCTATTTATATAAAATATACATAATAGGCAAATCTATAAAACAGAAAATAAAATTTTTTTTTTGAGACAGAATTTTGCTCTTGTTGCCCAGGCTGGAGTGCAATGGCGTGATCTCGGCTCACTGAAACATTGGCCTCCCGGATTCAAGTGATACTCCTGCCTCAGCCTCCCAACTAGCTGGGATTACAGGTGTGTGCCACCACGCCCAGCTAATTTTTTGTATTTTTAGTAGAGGTGGGATTTCACCACGTTGGTCAGCTGGTCTCGAACTCCAGACCTCAGGTGATCCACCTGCCTCAGCCTCCCTCAGTGCTGGGATTACAGGTGTGAGCCACTGTGCCCGGCCAAGACAGAAAGTAGATTAGTGATTACCTAGGACTGAGAAGGATGAGAAAGATGGAGGAGTGACTGCTAACGAGTATGGGTTTTCTTCCTGGGGCTGAGGAAAACATTCAAAGATTGATTATGGCAACGGATGTACAAGTTAGTTAACAGAATTAAAAAAGAATTGGGCCGGGCACGGTGGCTCAAGCCTGTAATCGCAGCACTTTGGGAGGCCGAGGCAGGTGGATCACATGGTCAGGAGATCGAGACCATCCTGGTCAACACAGTGAAACCCCGTCTCTACTAAAAATATAAAAAATTAGCTGGGCATGGTGGTGCGTGCCTGTAATCCCAGCTACTCGGGAGGCTGAGGCAGGAGAATTGCCTGAACCCAGGAGGCGGAGGTTGCGGTGAGCCCAGATTGCGCCATTGCACTCCAGCCTGGGTAACAAGAGCGAAACTCCATCTCAAAAAAAAAAAAAAAAACTGAATTGTACACCTTAAAAGAGTAAATTGTATGATACATGAATTTTATCTCAATAAAGCTGTATAAAATAGTACGTATGTGTTGAGTCTGTAACGGTCGAAACCACTGGTCTAGACCCCATTTGGCACATTTCTGGTATTTTAGGACTTTATGAGGGAAATAACAGTCCTTGCAGGGATATGTTGAGCTCATGTAGAATTCTATTTGCTGGTACTCACTTCTGAAAGGCAGAAGGATCCACTCAGGCCAGGTGCGCGAATACCTGACATCAACAGTTGCTGGACATTAGCCATTTATGCCCATCCACATGGCTCCAGCCATCTCTGTGGAACACCCATAATAGTGTTTACTTCACTTGTTCACAATTCATTAACAAAAACAAATCATTTACCAACTTCAAGCCCATCCTGATAAAGTCAGCCATCTGATTACAAGTGTGATAAAGAGTCTGACTCCATTTTAGATGGTTGCTGACAGCTTTCAAGTCCCCCACAGCTTTCTCCTCCTCCCTCTCATCTGGGCAAGCTAACAAGAAAATCTGGGTGTTTCCTCCTTGGTGCTAGCAAGAAGTTCAAACTATGCAAGCCTCAATAAATGCAAGGCCACCCTCACCCCAGACCCACTATCTAATCACAATGAAAGCCCAGCCAAGGCCGGGTGCAATGATAATTATACCTATAATCCCAGCACTTTGGGAGGTCTAGGCAGGAGGATCGCTTGAGCCTAGGAATTCGAGGCCAGCTTGGACGATGCAGTGAGACGCCTTCAGCCAGGTGTGATGGTGCATACCTGAAGTCCCAGCTACTTGGGAGCCCAGGAATTCAAGACTGCAGTGAGCTGTGATCATACCACTGCACTTTAGCCTGGGTGAAACAGCAAGACCCTGTCTCAAAGAAAAGAAAACAAAAATAAGAAAAATTGTATAGTATTTTTGTGGTGAAAACTTGCAAAAGTTTACTGAAAACCTCAAAGGGCATTTGAGTAAGCAGGGGGCTAGACCAGGTACAAAGATGAGAGGGCCCAGTACTGAAACCAGGACAACTCTCACTAGACTGACAAAGCAATGCCTGCTAAGCAAGTCTCTGAAATAATTTTACTGAAACCTGACAAAATTCACACTGAAGAAGACAGATCCTGAAATATCCATGAGAACTCCTTTAAAAACAAAAGTAAGGGAGGAAGAAGAGCTGGGAGCAGTTGTTTTGCCAAAGTCAAGGCTTTCCCTTAAAGTTCCAGTAAGCAAGCAACCCAGTGAAGGTACAGGAAGGACAGAGCGCCAAACAGACTTGGAGGCATATAATAATTTAGAAGGTGGTAAAAGTGGCCTCACATATTAGTAAGAGTATGTATTTCTCCTGCTGTCTTTTCAGATGGGAAAATAATGACAATTCCAAACTCACACACACTCACACACATGCTTACAAGACCTACATGGTATGTGAGAAAAAATTTTTTTGAATGATTAAAAGTATAGAACTAGGCTGGGCTTGGTGACTCACGTTTGTAATCCCAGCACTTTGGGAGGCCGAGGCAGGTGGATCACCTGAGGTCAGGAGTTCGAGACCAGCCTGGCCAACATGGAGAAACCCCGTCTCTACTAAAAATACAAAAATTAGCTGGGCACGGTGGCGAGCGCCTATAATCTCAGTTACTCGGGAGGCTGAGGCAGGAGAATTGCTGGAATCTGGGAGGTGGAAGTTGCAGTGAGCAAAGATCACGCCATTGCACTCCAGCCCTGGCAACAACAGTGAGACTCGGTCTAACAACAAAAAAAGAACTACAAGAATATCTTTATCATGGTAGAAAGAATTTATTTTCTTGATACCTTTTGAGATAAGACAATGAAATAGAAAAAAATATAAATAAAAAAGAATTTCTTTCTTTTTTTTTTTCAGATGGAGTCTCACTCTGTTGCCCAGGCTGGAGTGGAGTGGCATGATCTCAGCTCACAACCTCCGCCTCCTGGGTTCAAGCAATTCTCCTGCCTCAGCCTCCCAAGTAGCGGGGAGACCATCTACCCATCACCACACACGGCTAATTTTTTTATATTTTTAGGAGAGACGAGGTTTCACCTTGTTGCCCAGGCTGGTCTCAGACTCCTGACCTCAGGTGATCCACCCACCTTGGCCTCCCAAAGTGCTGGGATTACAGGTGTGAGCCACAGTGTCCAGCCAAGAATTTCCTTTTTTAAAAGAGACAGTCTAGTTTTGATGCCCAGGCTTCAGTGCAGGAGGATGATCATGGCTCACTGCAGTCTTGAACTCCTCGGCTCAGCAGCCATGACCACAGGCGTATGCTATAACACCTGGCTAATTTTTCTTTTTTAATGTTAAGATTGGATCTTGCTATTGCCCAGTCTGGTTTCAAACTCCTGAGCTGAAGCGATCCCCCAGCCTTAGACTCCCAAAGTGCTGGGATTAAGGTGTGAGCCACGGCACCAGGCCAAAAGGGTTTTCTTTTTTTTTTTTTAATTTTGAGACGGTGCCTCACTCTGTCACCCAGGCTGGAATGTAGTGGTGTGATGTTGGCTCACTGCAACCTCCGTCTTCTAGGTTTAAGCAATTCTCCTACCTCAGCCTCCCCAGTAACTTGGATTACAGGTGACTGCCACCGTGCCCAGCTAATTTTTGTATTTTTAATAGATACGGGGTTTCACCATATTGGCCAAGCTGGTCTTGAAATCCTGACCTCAAGTGATCTGCCTGCCTCAGCCTCCCAAAGTGCTGGGATTACAGGACTGAGCCCCACGCCTGGCCAAAGAATTTCTTAAACGACACATAAAAGGCACAAAACATAAAAAAAAATATCTGAAACATGTCACAATGAGTAATACACCATGAACATAAGATTAAAAGAACATTCAAAGTACCACCTCTAGAACGGTTTATCAATTACAAAAGGGAAAAAGTGGAGGATCTCGACAGAGAGCACTTTAACCACATAACAAAAGTCTGACCACCACCAACCTCACATGCTTCCTGACATGACACACCAAGAAGAACACGTCACTTAGGTAATTCCCTGCCAAAGATAAGAGTCTGAATTTAATACTGGGAATATCAACTGAACATCAAGTGACAACCTACACAACAACCAACTGGGTCTTTTAAAAATATATCAATTTCATGAAAAAAAAAAAAATGAAAGGAGGGTACCATTCAAGGTTGAAGGAGACTAAAATAACATGACAAGTAAATGTAACACAGGATCCTGGATTGGATCCTGAATCAAAACCAATACCAAAAAACCAAACAAACCATATCAGACAAGGGTTCTAGATCAATAATAAAGTACCTGGGGCCAGGTGCAACAGCTCATGCCTATAATCCCAGCACTGTGGGAGGCCGAGCTAGGCAGATCACTTGAGGTCAGGAGTTCAAGACCAGCCTGGCCAACACAGCCAAACCCTGTCTCTACTAAAAATACAAATATTAGCTGGGCCTAGTGGCACATGCCTGTACTTCCAGCAACTTGGGAGGTTGAGGCAGGAAAATCATCTGAGCCCGGGAGGCGGAAGTTGCAATGAGCTGAGATCACACCACTGCACTCTACTCTGGGTGACGGACTAAGACTCTATCTTAAAAAAAAAAAAAAAAGTGTATTTGGGTGTGGTAATAACACGAGTTTTGTTCAAGAATGTTCTTTTTTTTTTTTTTTTTGAGACGGAGTTTCGCTCATGTTACCCAGGCTGGAGTGCAATGGCCCGATCTTGGCTCACCGCAACCTCCGCCTCCTGGGTTCAGGCAATTCTCCTGCCTCAGCCTCCCGAGTAGCTGGGATTACAGGCACGCGCCACCGGGCCCAGCTAATTTTTTGTATCTTTAGTAGAGACGGGGTTTCACTATGTTGACCAGGATGGTCTCGATCTGTTGACCT
>CM052668.1:41266489-41278032 GCA_028533165.1 Leontopithecus rosalia
ATCGGCCTCCCAAAGTGCTGGGATTACAGGCTTGAGCCACCGCGCCCGGCCTAAGAATGTTCTTTTTGGCTAGATGTGGTGGCTCTCACCTGTAATCCCAGCACTGTGGGAGGCCAAGGCAGAAGAACTGCTTAAGGCCAGGAGTTCAAAACAAGTCTGGGCAACACAGTGAGACCTCATCTCTAAAAAATACAAAATTTAAAATAAGAAAGTAAGCTGGGCGTGGTGGCTCACGCCTGTAATCCCAGCCCTTTGGGAGGCCAAGGTGGGCAGATCACTTAAGGTCAGGAGCTTGAGACCAGCCTGGCCAACATGGTGAAACCCCAGCTGAAAAAACAATAAATAAGAAAAAAAAATAAGAAAGTTATTTTTCTTGCTGGTCAGGCTCAGTGGCTCACGCCTATAATCCCAGCACTTTGGGAGGCCGAGGCAGGTGGATCACGAGGTCAAGAGATCGAGACCATCCTGGTCAACAAGGTGAAACCCCATCTCTACTAAAAATACAAAAATTAGCTGGACATGGTGATCCTGTAGTCCCAGCTACTCGGGAGGCTGAGGCAGGAGAATTGCTTGAACCCAGGAGGCGGAGGTTGCGGTGTGCCGAGATCGTGCCATTGCACTCCAGTCTGGGTAACAACAGCAAAACTCCGTCTCAAAAAAAAAAAGAAAGTTATTTTTCTTACAAAATCCTGGCTGAAGTATTTCAGAGTGAAGTATGATATCTACCACATACTTTCAGTAATTCAGTCAAGAAAACCTAAGTGTATGTAAATAGGTCTGTACCACACCTGCCTCTGCCACACTTGCTGTGTGTACATGTATGTATGTAAAATATAAAAAAGGGAACCCTATGTCAGAGGTGTCTGAACCAAAGCAACTCCACCTTAAATAGGGGCTGGGTAAAATACGTTTGAGACCTACTGGGCTGCATTCCCAGACAGTTAAGCATTCTAGGTCACAGGATGAGAGAGGAGATTGGCACAAGATACAGGTCATAAAAACCTTGTTGATAAAACAGCTTGCAGTAAAGAAAGTGGCTAAAATCCACCAAAACCAGGATTGCGACGAGAGTGACCTCTGGTTATTTTCCCACCAGCACCATGACAGTTTACGAATATCATGGCAACGTCAGGAAGTTATCCTATGTGGTCTAAAAATGGTAGGCATAAATAATCCACCATTCTTTAGCATATAATCAAGAAATAACCATAAAAATGGGCAACCAGTTCTTGGGGATGCTCTATCTATGGAGTAGCCATTCTTTTATTCCTTTCCTTTCTTAATGAACTTGCTTTCACTTTATGGACTCGCCCTGAATTCTTTCTTTCTGGAGATACAAGAACCCTCTCTTGGGGTATAGTTCTGGCCCCTTTTTCTGGTAACATCTATGCATGTGTTTGAGGCAGGGAGAGAAGAAAGGTAAAGCTAATGTGCCAACAAGTGTTAATAATTTGAGAAGCTGGATGGTTTTACATATGTTAAACTATTCCTGCAACTTTTATGTAAATGTGAAACTTTCAAAATTAAAAGTTTGGTTTAGAGGGAGGGAAACAAGCAGTAGAATGGAGGAAAGTCACTTGCTGTGGGAAAAGAAAAACAGACAAAAGCTTGGTATTCAAAATATATTCTTACAATCCCACGTTCCTAATAGCCAACTTCTTTTGCTTGGCAAAAGATAAGGAACCTTTCCAGGCTGACGGTAATTTTAATAAAGGTTTAGATTGCATTTGTCAAAACTCCTCAAATGGTACGGTGAAGATCTGTGCATTTCACTGAAAATCAATTTGGGCTCAAAAAATTTAAAAAAGCACTACTGAACTCTAATTCACATTAAGGATAGTGAGGTGTTTGAGGGAGAAGTGTTGTGTTATCTACAACTTAATTTGAAATGTTTCCAAAAAAGGTGTATTAATGGATGGCTGAAAGGATGGACAGAAGGCATGATAAGGGTTACACTAAGTTCAGCAGATGTTAACCGGGTTGTTCACTGCACAAGTCTTTCAGCTTCTCTATGGAAACCAATAGTTTTTGTCATAAAATATTGAGACTGGGAGAGTGCACAATGAAAATAAACCACAAAACCAAGGAAGAAGACAGCGAAATGGTCACTAAAAAGGTGCAAAAATTAGGCCCCCACTGAGACTTGCAGTAAAACATGATTTTGCAATTATCAAATGGAAAAACACACAGGTGATCTAACACCTGCCGGACTCAAAAGGAAGCGGCTCAGCCCATTGGCTCAGGGCAGCCAATTCAGCCGGAGGCCGACCCACCCGACACTGCCACGGCCACCCGCCGGCAGAAAAGCGGTAGACTCGGGGATGACCCCAGGAGACCCACCAGAATACCCAGCGGGCGCGGCAAAACGGTCGCCGTGGGAGAGCCGGATGGGGATAGGAGCGCGGAACTCACGGGTGACGCGAAGGAACGGCGGAGGCGTCCACACCAGCCTGAGAGCGACCTAGCCCTCGGGAGCGTACCCACCCTCAACAAGAACAGCGCCCTGGCCAGACCCCCGCCCTCGAGGGCCCGACATGCCCACTACCCAGGTGAAGCCCACCTGCGGACGCGCCCCTCGCCGCCCCACCAGGATCCGGCGGGCCTCCACCCGCCCCGCCGTCCCGCAGGGCGAAACGGAGGCAGCAAAGGGCCCAGGGATGCGTCGGCACTCACGGTTGGGCGCCGGCGGCAGCCATGTTCCGGGCGATTGCGCCTGCGCGGCTGCCGGGACCTGGATGTGCGCGTGCGCGAGGTCCCCAAGCTCCCCCCCTCCTCGCGTCCGGGTGGCCGTGGGTACTGGGTTCATCTTTACCCGAGCGTGGTGTTATCTCGGGGCGGACGCGCAGGCTTTTACTTTCTCTCCGGCCTCCACTGGTTTTAACCCGATGCTATCATTATTTTTTTTATAGAACCTTCCTTTTATTTACTGCATAATTTGCTAAAGTATTTCTATATCCATAATTTTTTTTTGAGAAAAATGTTAAAATTCAGATAAGTACACTCATTATTCATTGGCAATATATTTACTGGGTGTGTGGCTCACGCCTGTATGCCCAGCATTTGGGGAGGCCTAATTAAAATAACTAGATGTAAGAAATGTAGAGGGGCGGCGGCCAGGAAAAAATAAATAAATAAACAAAGCCAGTAACTTTCCTCTGTAGTAACAACAGCCGGTTAAAAATGAAAACTACACATTTTTTCATTCCTTCGGTGGTTCTCTTAAATTTTAGCATGGAAAAATTGGAAGCCTAAATATTTACTGAGAGAAAGAAATTGTGGTATGTGCAACGGAGCAAAAGAGGGTGGTTAAAACAAACGGACTGACTTACAAGATGAACAGTTCTCTTAAAAACAAACTGCAGGCCACGCGCGGTGCCTCAGCCTCCGGAGTAGCTGGGATTACAGGCGCGCACCACCACACCTGGCTCATTTTTGTATTTTTAGTAGAGACGACGTTTTACCATGTTGGCCAGGCTGGTCTTCAACTCCTGACCTCAGGTGATTCGCCCACCTCGGCCTCCCAAAGTGCTGGGATTACAGGCGTGAGCCACCGTGCCGGGCCACAAGTGTGTATTCTTCTAGGTCACAAGATGGCAAACTTTTTCGGTAAAAAACCCAATAATATTTTCAGCTTTGCAGACCATAAGGTCTCTGCCATGACTGCCCAACTCTCTCAGATAGCAGCCATAGATAACACTAAACAAACGAGTGAGGCTGCATTCCAACAAAACTTTACAAGAATAGGAGGCCCTTCTACACAAGCTGAGTCAAGAAATAAAAAATTAAAATTAAAAAAAAAAACCAATAGGCCCACTGAGGCCACTGTTTGCCAATCCCTGTTCAGGAATTATCTGTTTGTTCTTGGGGTAGGAGACTTATCAAGATAAGCATCCCAGAAGTCATTTACAAAATCATACTTTTTTTTTCCTTAGAGATGGGGTCTTGCTTTGCTGTCCCGGCTATAGTCCAGTGGCATGATCGTATCTCACTGCATCCTTGACCTCCTGGACCCAACCAATCCTCCCATCTCAACCGCCCAACTTGCTGAGACTACAGGTGTAGGCCACCAATGCCAGGCTAATTTTTTTTTAATTTTTACTTTTTTTTAATTTTTTTGTTTGTTTTTGTTTTTGTTTTTGAGATGGAGTTTCACTCTTGTTACCCAGGCTGGAGTGCAATGGCGCGATCTCGGCCCACCGCAACCTCCTGGGTTCAGGCAATTCTCCTGACTCAGCCTCCCGAGTAGCTGAGATTACAGGCGTGCGCCACCATGCCCAGCTAATTTTTTCTATTTTTAGTAGAGACGGGGTTTCACCATGGTTCCAGCATGGTCCCGATCTCTTGACCTCATGATCCACGATCCACCCGCCTCGGCCTCCCAAAGTGCTGGGATTACAGGCTTGAGCCACCGCGCCCGGCCCGTATTTTTTTTTAAAGTAGAGTTGGTCGGGGTTTCACCATGTTGGTCAGGCTGGTCTGAACTCCTGACCTCGTGATCCACCGGTTTTGGCCTCCCAAAGGCCTGGGATTACAGGCGTGAGCCACCACACCCGGCCTGCCTGCTTAATTTTTTAGTAGAGATAGGGTCTCACTATTTTATCCAGGCTGCTTTTAAACTCTAGGGTTCAAGTAATCCTCAGCCTAAGTGCTAGGGTCACAGGCTCAAGCCACCTTGCCTGGCCAACATATGTGACTTTTTGTTTTTTGAGATAGTCCTGCTCTATTGCTCAGGCTGAAGTGCAGTGGCGGGATCTACGCTCCCTGCAACCTCCAGCCTCTGCATCCCCGGTTCAAGCGTTTCTCCTGTCTCAGCCTACCGAGTAGCTGGGATTACAGGCACGTGCCACCACACGCAAATTTTTGTTTTTTAGTAAAGACGGTTTCACCATGTTGCCCAGGCTGGTCTCAAACCCCTGAGCTCATTCTGCCCGCCTGGGTCACCCAAAGTACTGGGATCACAGGCGTGAGCGACAGCTGTGGCTTCATCACCGCGGCACTCAACGCCTTTTGTTGCTGCCTCAACATCCCTTTCAGGCCTTCACTGATTTATGCCACAAGGCACTTGTGCCCAGGGGTAAAGAGCCAAACCAGCTTCTGCTCGCCCCAATCCTCCTGCCAGAAAAGCCCTCTGGCCTTTGTCCAGCTGCTGGACGCTGCCCCTTCTTTCTGGTCTCCTCCTCCTGGAGGCATTCCCAGACGTCCCAGTGGAACCACGCGGTCCGTGCCCCTTCCACTTATTTCCCCACAGCTCACATTCCACAACTACTAAATCAACCCGGACTCATAAGCAGCTCCTTCCTTGTCCTTTTTTTCCTCCTGAGCTCGGGACCGTCTGCCGGGGTTGAAAGGCAGTCGCAGGCTGCCCAGGCCGGGGTGGCGGCCGCCACGTGGCCAGGCGTTGGGGACTGGCTCGGGCGGGGGCGGCTGACAACGAAGTCCGCTGAGGCCCGGAGGATTCTTGAACCGTGGGAAAGATCGCAAGCAGGGGAGGCCCTGCCCCCTGACGGATCTGGGGACGACCCCCCCCCCCCCGCCAGCCGCAGATGCGGGCTCCACACGAGTCGCCGAAGCCCCAGCCAGGGCGCCCACGGCGGAGAACCCACAGCCGTGTTGCGGGCCGCCCAGGTCGCGGCCTGAGCGCCCCGGCCCCCCTCTCCCCCGCAGTAGCTTGGGGAGCCCGGGGCATCACGCCCAACCGCCAAAGCGAACGCCGATCCCTGGGCTGCGCAGCATGCGCCCTTTGAGAGCCCCGTCCACCCTCGCGGCGCAGGCTTGGTCTTCCGGAGCCTACAAGTCCCGGAAATCGCCGCCTCGCGGCGCTCCACCACTTCCTCCCTCTGGTTGCGTTAGCCGCGGCGATGGCGCCCTCTAGCGGCAGCAGGAAGGTTGTGGTGGTCCTGAGAGTTGCGGAGTTCTGGAGTCACACACAGCGCCCGCCTTGAGGGGGCCCGAGCGTGAGAGGGAAAAACGCCCGTGATGCCAAGGCTTGGGCAGTAGACAGCCAAAAACCTGAAACCCCGCGGTGCCCCGTGCGATTCACTTTCCAGAGGTGCCTCAAGGCCCCGACGCCGGCCTGGAGGGAGCGGGGTGACTCTCTTGAGACTGAAGCTCACTTTCGGATCCTGGGCGTTCTTGTCAGGATTTTTATTAATACAGTGGCTTAGTGATAGTTCCTTGAGAAACTCCCGGAGGAGGACCGAGCGCAGTGCTTCGCGCCTGTAATCCCAACGCTTTAGGAAGCCGAGGCTGGAGGATCACGTGAGGTCAGGAGTTCAAGACCCGCCTGGCCAACATGGTAAAACCCCTTCTCCGTTAAAAATACAAAAATTAGGCCGGGCCCGGTGGCTCAAGCCTGTAGTCCCAGCACTTTGGGAGGCCGAGGCGGGTGGATCACGAGGTCATGAGATCGAGACCATCCTGGTCAACAAGGTGAAACCCCGTCTCTACTAAAGATACAAAAAATGAGCTGGGCATGGTGGCACGTGCCTGTAATCCCAGCTACTCAGGAGGCTGAGGCAGGAGAATTGCCTGAACCCAGGAGGCGGAGGTTGCCGTGAGGCGAGATTGCGCCATTGCACTCCAGCCTGGGTAACAAGAGTGAAACTCTGTCTCAAAAAAAAAAATGCAAAAATTAGTCGGGCGTGATGGCGGGTGCCTGTAGTCTCAGCTACTCGGGAGGCTGAGGCAGGAGAATTGCTTGAACCCGGTAGGCAGAGGTTGCAGTGAGCCGAGATTGAGCCATTGTGGTGCCATTGCACTACAGCCTGGGCAAGAGAGTGAGAGTCTCTCAAAAAAAAAAAAAAGAGAGAGAGAGAGAAAGAAAAAGAAACTTCCTGAAGAGCAAGAAATTCCCTCAGCCAAAGAAATCAGAACTGAGAAAGAAATAATTTATTGGATTTAACATACCCCAACATTTTTTAAAGAACATTTTTGAAACAGGCAGAAATTTTGAAACAATTGTGTGGGCCTGGCTCTGTCCCTCATGCCTGTACTTTCAGCACTTTGGGAGATTGGGAAGGGAGGGTCGCTTGAGCTCAGTGTGGGTCAAGATAGCCGAGGAAGACCTATGTTAATTCGATCTAAATAATTATAAGCTTGGCAAATGTCACATTGTGCTATATGTATAGGAAAGAAAAAAATAATAATAAGCTTGCTTGGCTCAGAGTACACTGAAGTTTTTACGCCCAACTAAACTGTATATTGGTGCTTAATTAAAAATCAAGCCGCATCAAGAATCCTAAGGTAAAGACCATCCGAGAGCATAGTAACGCCAGGGAACACCTTGGGGTTGTTGCAGAGCAGGGAATACTGCTCTGGTCCCACGAATGCCTTCTCAACATGGCAGCTGTATGAGAGGCTTGTAAAGAGGGCTTATTTACATAAGATCTCTGAGAAGGAAGGCGACCTCTGCTCACAAGATCCCACAACATCTGCAAGGATCTTTGCAGATGGGAGCTTGCAAGGGAGAGAAAAGCCTTGCAGGGCAGAGATCACGGACCACCTCAGGCTCTGCCTAGATTCTCGGAATATGGAGTGATTTTTAATTGCTCTATGTCCTCAATGCTTAGGAGATAAATGCCCCTTGATGCATGGGGTGTGGTCAGACCCCGTGGCTCCTCATCTGCTATACTTCTGATGTAGCCATACCCTGTACTGTAACTCCTTTATCAGGAAGAGAGACTCTTGCTCCAAGCCTGCCATATAGCATACATCCTTTCAGGCAGGGACGCCACTGCCTGCGTCTTTGGTTCTTGTCCTGGCCTGGCTGTTTTCCCATGTACTGCTTCTGTCCTATGACTGCTCTAGGCATTCCTCCTACTACAAACTACTATATAGTTATATAGGATGATTCTATAAATCAGCACTAAATGTGTCAATACAGCTCCGACTACAATACCTATATGATTATATAGACATTATATAGAGCTGAGTATGCTAGATTTAAGTATTAAGTATGATTATATAAGCTAGATATATGTAAGCAGTAAGTTATACTTAAGGCACTTATTCTATAAACTAATATATGATTATATATAAAGGATTCTATAAAGGAAATAGCTGAGTAACCACACCATAAATTAAGATATTCTTCAGGCAGTGATTGTGCCTGGGGTCTGGACAGTTCTCCTTCCTCGGTGCCCATAGTGGGTGTTACCCACAGTGAGCCACAAGCGTTAGCCAAGCCCTGTTTCAAAGGCTTTCAACTGACTGTTTTGGAATATATGCAAAATCCCTCAGCTTTGCCAGATAAACTAATCATAGTGTCACAACAGGAAGTGCCACAGATACCATCATTGAATTCTTTCTGTCACAATATACAATCCAGAAATGGAAATGTATTGTTCATTTAACTTGTATTTTCTTTCTTTTTTTTTTTTTTAAGATGGAGTCTTGCTCTGTTGCCCAGGCTGAAGTGCAGTGATACAATCTTGGCTCACTATAACCTCCACCTCTTGGGTTCAAGCCATTCTTCTGTCTTAGCCTCCCCAGTAGTTGGGATTACAGGTGCATGCCACCACACCTGGCTAACTTTTGTATTTTTAGTAGTGACAGGGTTTCTCCATGCTGGCCAGGTTGATCTCGAACTCCTGACCTCAGGTAATCTGCCCATCTTGGCCTCCCAAAGTGCTGGGATTAAAGGCATCAGCCATCACATATGGCTTAACTTACATGTTTAAAAAAATTTTTTAAATAAACTTCTTTTTTATATGTTCAATGCCTGCTCGGATTGCATGTTCTTAATAACCAGGAAATTTGCATGTGTCCTGTAAGTCTGTTCATTGGCTACCCAATTTTTAAATTTTTATTTATTTATTTATTTATTTTTATTTTTATTTATTTATTTTTTTTTGAAATGGAGTTTCACTCTTGTTACCCAGGCTGGAGTGCGTGATCTCAGCTCACTGCAACCTCCGCCTCCTGCGTTCAGGCAATTCTCCTGCCTCAGCCTCCCGAGTAGCTGGGATTACAGGCACGCGCCACCGTGCCCAGCTAATTTTTTATATTTTTAGTAGAGACAGGGTTTCACCATGCTGACCAGGATGGTCTCTGATCTCTTGACCTCGTGATCCACCCGCCTCAGCCTCCCAAAGTGCTGGGATTACAGGCTTGAGCCACCGTGCCTGGCCTATTTTATTTATTTATTTATTTTTTAAGATGGGGTTTCACCATATTGATCATGCTGGTCTCGAACGCCTGACCTCAGGTGATCCACCCACCTCAGCCTCCCAAAGTTCTGGGATTACAGGCGTGAGCCACTGCACCTGGCATCTGACTACCCAATTTTTGAGGGGACTGGCCACTTCATATACTTCACCCATTTCTGTGCTGGAGTCTGTCTCACAGCTGTGCATGAGGTTTTATGAAGCAGCTCCCCTGCTTCCTTTTCCTCGACTTTTTTCTGTCTGGCTTCTCCAGGTATCGCAGTTAGGATCAGCAGATGCTGAGATGGAGTTGGAACTGCAAATGACTTATTTGCAGGAGGTAGTCATGGTGGCTCACGCCTGTAATCCCAGCACCTTGGGAGGCCGAGGTAGGCAGATCACTTGAGATCAGGAGTTTGAGACCAGCCTGGCCAACGTGGTGAAATCCCATCTCTACTGAAAATACAAAAATTAGCTGAGTGTAGTGGCAGGTGCCTGTAATCTCAGCTACTTGGGAGACTGAGGCAGGAGAATCCCTTGAACCCAGGAGGTGGAGGTTGCAGTAAGTCGAGATTGCGCCACTTTGCTCCAGCCTGGGTGACAGAGTGAGAGCAAGACTCTCTCTCTCTCTCTCTCTCTCTCTCTCTCTCTTTCTCTCTCTCTCTCTCAAAAAAAAAGGTATGATTGGGGAGTAACACCAGTGAAAGAAAGGAAAATAATGGGCCAGGCTTGGTGGCTCACGCCTGTTATTCCAGAGCTTTGGGAGGGTGAGGTGGGAGGATCACTTGAGCTCAGTAGTAGAGAGAATAGCCTGGGCAACATAGCAAGACTCCATCTCTAAAAAAAAGTTAGCTGAGTGTGGTGGCATGTACCTGTAGTCCCAAATACCCAGGAGGCTGAGGTGGGAGAATTGCTGGAGCCTGGGAGGTTGAGTTTGCAGTGAACCATGATGATACCACTGTTCTTCAGCCTGGGCGACAGAGTGGGACCCTGTCTCAAAAAAGAAAAGAAGAAAAGAGGAGAGGGGAGAGATGATGAAAAGAGGAGAAAATATGATTGGGCAGGAAGTACTGTCAGAGCACAATGCTGCCTGGCAACAAGCTCCAGAACAGACTGCCCGTTAGAAGACTCCCATGTGGAAGCAAAGACCCAGACCTTTTGACCAAGTCTTTTCTTACTCACTAATGAGGACTTGTGCAAGAACGCTGGGAAGGAATGCAACCTCTGCTAACAAGACTCAGGAGGGTCTTTGCAGATGGGCGCTTGCAGGACAGGAAAGTCTTGCAGGGCAGAGATAAACCAGAATGCCACAGGCTCTGCCTATGTTCTCAGAATATGGAATAATTCTGATTGCTCTGTGTCAGCAATGCTCAGGAGATAAAAGCTCCTTGATGCCTTATGTGTGGTCAGACTTTATGGTGCCTTATCTGCTGTGCCTCTTTGCAAATGCACCTGGATAGACCTGGGTGGTAAAAACTCAGTGTCCTTAGTTAGCATTTCTTAGAAGAACTACATTTGCTATTGAATGCTACAGACACCTGCTCTACCACCCTCCCCCATCTTCCATCTCACCTGCCCTCCCCACAGCCTGGAAAATTAACAAGATAATTTTCCTAATTATCTTGCACCTAATAAAAACGTGTGCAGCCCAGAGCTCAGTGACAACGCAGTTCATCCTGCACGAAAGTACGTTGGACCCCTCGACCCATGCTGTTGAATTCTACTCTTGTCTCTGTCTTATTTCTTTTTATTTATTTATTTATTTATTTGGGAGGGGAGGAAGGGAGGAAGGCAGGAAGGGAGGGAAGGAGGAAGGGAGGGAGGAAGGAAGGGATGAAGGAAGGAAAGAAGGGAGGAAGGAAGGGAGGGAAGGGAAGGAAGGAAATCAAGCAATGAGAGAGACATTGCCAACCTGGATCTAGAGGTTTACAAGTTGATTTCTTTCTTTTTTTTTCAGAGAAGGAAAGAAAAAAAAATGAGTAAAGGAGAGAAAGAAAGAGGAAGAGAAAGAGGGACGGTGAACAGAAATATGGCTTTATTCTGAAAAAAAAAAAGGGTATTAATAATGACCAATCAATGTTTCATTTAAACCTATGAGTAGGTGTGATGTGGTATTGACAAGAATGTATATTTTGTGTATTTGAAGTGGAGAACTCTATAAATATTTATTAAGTTTACTTGTTCTGGATCTGAGTTCGAGTCCTTGATATCCTTGTTAATTTTCTGTCTCATTGAATCTAAGTCTCTATGTATCTGGGTGTTAGGATCATTAGCTCTTGTTGTTGTATTGATCCTTTTACCACTGTATCTATGTTGCTTTAAAATCTATTTTACCCAACATGAGAATTGCAACTCCTGCTTTATTTATTTATTTATTTATTTATTTATTTATTTATTTTT
>CM052668.1:41284459-41314991 GCA_028533165.1 Leontopithecus rosalia
TGTTTTAAATAAGTACCTGAATGTAACAAGACTGCAAGCTTGCGACTCCCTGCAGCCACAGATCAGCAGGGTTAAGCATTTCTACTCTACCTATGTCCCTAATTTGCTATAGAAACACCATTTAATGGGGATTCAGGGTCTAGGCATGATGAACAATGTCTCATAGAAATATTTGGTCCGGGCGCGGTGGCTCACACCTATAACCCCAGCACTTTGGGAGGCTGAGGTGGGCGGATCACGAGGTCAAGAGATTGAGACCATCCTGGTCAACAAGGTGAAACCCCGTCTCTACTAAAAATACAAAAAATTAGCTGGGCATGGTGGCGCATGCCTGTAATCCCAGCTACTCAGGAGGCTGAGGCAGGAGAATTGCCTGAACCCAGGAGGCGGAGGTTGCGGTGAGCCGAGATCACGCCATTGCACTTCAGCCTGGGTAACAAGAGCGAAACTCCGTCTCAAAAAAAAAAAAGATATTCATAGAGGCATTAGTCTTAAGGGGCCAAACTGAATATAGCCCAGCAGTCCATCAATAATAAAATGGACAAACAAAATATGGTACATCCACAGCGGAATACTACTCAGTGACTTACAAAACATGAACTACTGATACATGTGGCCACTTGGGTGAATCTCAAAAACATTATATTGACTGAGAGAAGCCAGACACAGAAAGCCCATAGACTTTATGATTACATTTATGTGAAGTTTGAGGACAGAAAAAACTTATGATAATCAGGATAGTGGTTAACTCTGGGAGATATTAACCAGGAGGTGGTAAAGAGTTTTGGAAATATATATTCTGTTGACCTGTGTGATGGATTTTTGTACATGGACATTATATATCTATATACTTAGACATATATATAAAAATTCAGCCGGGTGCAGTGGCTCATGCCTGTTAACCCAGCACTTTGGGAGGCTAAGGCGGGTGGATCACAGGGTCAGGAGTTTGAGACCAGCCTGGCCATTATGGTGAAATCCCCTGTCTACTAAAAATACAAAAATATTAGCTGGGCATAGTGGCGCATGCCGGTAATCTCAGCTACTCCAGAGGCTGAGGCAAGAGAATTGCTTGAACCCGGGAGGCAGAGATTGCACCACTGAACTCCAACCTGGGTGACAGAGTGAGACTTCATCTCAAAAAAAAAAAAAAGAATTCAAGCTGTAAAGATTAGGACTTTATGCCTATATGTATTTATGTGTATATATGTTTATACATATGTTTAAAGTTTATATAGTTTACATATATATAAGGTTTACATATACATTTTAATTAATTAATTTTTTGAGACACAGTCTTACTGTGTTACCCAGACTGGAGTGCAGTCATGAGATTTTGGCTCACTGCAACCTCTGCCTTCTGGGTTCAAGTGATTCTCCTGCCACAAGCACCTGAGGAGCTGGAATTACAGGAAGTGCCATCACGTCTGGCTAGTTTTTATATTTTTAGTAGAGACAGAGTTTCACCATGTTGGCCAGGCTGGTCTTGAACTCCTTTCCTCAAGTGATCCTCATGCCTTGACCTCCTAAAGTGCTGGGATTACAGGTGTGAGCCACTGTGCCTGGCCTAAACTTTAATTTTAAAAGTTTTTTTTTTTTGATGGAGTTTCACTCTTGTTACCCAGGCTGGAATGCAATGGCGCGATCTCGGCTCACTGCAACCTCCGCCTCCTGGGTTCAGGCAATTCTCCTGCCTCAGCCTCCTGAGTAGATGGGATTACAGGCATGCACCACCATGCCCAGCTAATTTTTTGTATTTTTAGTAGAGACGGGGTTTCACCATGTTGACCAGGATGGTCTCGATCTCTTGACCTCGTGATCCAGCTGCCTTGGCCTCCCAAAGTGCTGGGATTACAGGCTTGAGCCACCACGCCTGGCCTAATTTTTAAAGTTTTAAAACTATATGCAAGCTGGCTGTGTGTGGTGGCTCATGCCTGTAATCCCAGCACTTTGAGAGGCTGAGGCGGGTGGATCACGAGTTCAAGAGATCGAGACCATTTTTGCCAACATAATGAAACCCCATCTCTACTAAAAATATAAAAATTAGCTGGGCATGGTGGCGTGTGCCTGTAATCCCAGCTACTCGGAAAGCTGAGGCAGGAGAATTGCTTGAACCCAGGAGGCGGAGGTTGCAGTGAGCCGAGATTAAGCCATTGCACTCCAGCCTTGTGACAGAGAGAGACTCCATTTCAAAAAACAAAAAACAAACAAACAAAAACTATATGCAGGCTGGGCGCGGTGGCTTATGACTGTAATCCCAGCACTTTGGGAGGCCCAGGTGGGTGGATCACGAGTTGTTACGGGTTGTTACCCGGCCCAGATAATTTTTATTCACATGCCTGGAGAGTTAGACAGCTAGTATAGCTTCAGAATCAGTATGATTCCGCAGTCCAACGGTGTCTTCAAATACTGTATTCTTAAATTGGATCCCGCTGACAGCAATATAGATCAGCTTCTCTCAAGAGACTGGGCTTTGTTTTCTGTATTAGTGTCCTGTCACCACTGTAACAAATTACTACAAACTCAGTGTCTTCAACAAGAGATAAAATAAATATTTTTTTTGTGTGTGTGACAGTTTCGCTCGTTACCCCGGCTGGAGTGCAATGGCACGATCTTGGCTCACTGCAACCTCCGCCTCCCAGGTTTAAAGCAATTCTCCTGCCCCAGCCTCCCGAGTAGCTGGGACTACAGGCGTGCACCACCATGCCCAGCTAATTTTTGTATTTTTAGTAGAGATGGGGTTTCACCATGTTGACCAGGCTGGTCTCAAACTCCTGACCTCAGGTGATCTGCCCGCCTTGGCCTCCAAAGTGCTGGGATTACAGACCTGAGCCACCACGCCCAGCCTGCTGGCATTTTTTGACTTGTGGCTACCCAACTCCAGTCTCTGCCTCCATGGTCATATCACCTTCTTTCTGTGTATCTGTGGTCAAATCTGTCTCTGCCTCCCTCTTGAAAGTTTACATGCACAATGAAGGATAATCTCCCCTCTCAAGATCTTTAATTTAAATACAAACGTAGCCCCTGTCTCTATACAAGGTAACATTCATAGGTTGCAAGGATTAGGGCCTGACATCTTTGAGGGCCATTTTTTGGCCTAACACACTCTCCTAACTTTTAATCAAAATCCTGGGGTTCACTCCCTGTTCATGTTCATTGCTTTGACACTTGCCATGGATAGGAGGGTGCCTTGCACTGACTGGCTTGGATCAGGGTGCTTGCAAGTCCCTGGATTAATCACTACAGAAACAGAGACAGAATGAGGCCAGTGGGCCATGGCCTACTGCGGGCCATCCCCTATAGCTGAGATTGAGAGGCAACTTCACCCATAGCTGCCCAAAAGGGAATCTGGGGTGTTCTGGGGGAAGGAGAGAGTGGAAAGTTCTCACACATGAATTTTAAAGACTTTTTTTCTCTCTCTCTGACAATGTTTTGAAATTCTGGCTTCCCTCCTATACCCAAGGGAGAGCTATACACTCCTCCCTTACCTCAGTGGAATGCCATCTTTCCCTTCCAGCACTACATTCAGTCCTCTACCAGGGTCCCCACGTCCTGGTAGCTGCTCCCTGGATGTTGGAACTTTGCTCAGTTCCAGATCTTTTTTTTTTTTTTTCCCTAAGAGACAGGGACTTACTCTTGCCCAGGCTGGAGTACAGTGGTGTGATCCTAACTCACTGCAGCCTTAATCTCCCGGGCTCAAGAAACCCTCCCATCTAAGCCTCCTGAGTAGCTGGGATTACAGGCTCGTGTCACCATGCCCAACTAATTTTTAATGTTTTTGATAGAGATAGAGTCTCACTATGTTGCCCAGGCTGGTCTCAAATTCCTGACCTCAAGTAATCCTCCTGTTTGAGCCTTCTAAAGTGCTGGGATTGCAGGTGTGAGCTACTGGCCCTCAGTTGCAGTTCTTTGCTGGCAGCAAATCCAGAAACTTCCATCATCAGCTACCCCCACGAGATCTCGTTTGTGGCTTTATAACTTAATGTAAGGGGAGGTCTCTGGGGTAGACAGGCTCTTCCCAAGCAGACTTCTGTGCCAGCTACTGTGGCTGGGCCACCCACCTTCATTATAGCAGAGTTCAGCACCTTCTACACATGCCAAAAACCAACTATTCTCTTTTCCAGCTTTTCTCACTGCTAGGACAAGGATGCGTGTCAGTCCTGGCTAAGAGGGTCAGAGCAAGTCAACAATAGAGAAGTCTTCTGAAAATGTCGCATTACTTGCTTGTGGTAGGGAGGGTAATGCTCCCTTTCCTTCAGAGACGTCCACATTCCAAACCCTGGAACCTGTGCATGTTACCTTCGCATGGCAAAGGGGACACTGAAGATACAATTAAGGATCTGTTTTTGTTGTTTCTTTTTTTTTTTTTGAGACAGAGTCTCGCTCTGTCCCCCAGGCTGGAGTGCAGTGGCACAATCTCCACTCACTGCAACCTCCACTTCCCAGGTTCAAGGGATTCTCCTACCTCGGCCTCCCAAGTAGCTGCAGCTACAGGCATGCACCACCAGCTAATTTTTCTATTTGAAGTAGAGATGGGGTTTCACTCTATTGGCCAGGCTGGTCTTGAACTCCTGACCTCAGCACTTTGGGAGTCTGATACGCCCACCTCAGCCTCCCAAAGTGCTGGGATTACAGGTGTGAGCCACCTCGCCCAGCCTGTTTTGTTTGTTTCAGAGACATGGTCTCACTCTGTCATCCAGGCTGGAGTGCAGTGGTGTGATTATGGCTTACTGTACCCTGGAACTCCTGGGGTCAAGCAACTCCTGCCTCAGCTTCCTGAGTAACTGGGACTACAGATGCATGCCACCACATCTAGCTATTTTTGTTGTTGTTGAGATGGGGTCTTGCTGTATTGCCCAGACCAGTCTCGAACTCCTCAGCTCAAGTGATCCTCCTGCTTTAGCCTCTCAAAGTGTTGGGATTACAGGTATGAGCCACCATGCCTGGATGGATTCTTGAGATGGGGAGATTATTCTGGATTACTTGGGGTGGGCCCTATTTAATCAAACATCTTTGTATAACTTGAGACAGGAGTCAGCCTAGATGATGTGATGATAGAATGAGAGATTTGAAGATGCTACACTGCTGGTTTTAAAAATGGAGGAGGCTGGGCATGGTAGCTCACGCCTGTAATCCCAGCACTTTGGGAGGCCGAGGCGGGTGGACCACGAGATTAAGAGATTGAGACCATCCTGGTCAACATGGTGAAACCCCGTCACTACTAAAAATACAAAAATTAGCTGGGCATGGTGGTGCGTGCCTGTAATCCCAGCTACTCAGGAGGCTGAGGCAGGAGAACTGCCTGAACCCAGGAGGCGGAGGTTTCGGTGAGCCAAGATCGCACCATTGCACTCCAGCCTAGGTAACAAGAGCAAAACTCCGTCTCAAAAAAAAAAAAATGGAGGAAGGGGCCACAGCTAAGGAATGCAGGTAATCTCTAGAAGCTGGAAAAGGCACAGAAATGAATTTTCTCCTAGACCCTCCAGAAAGACCACTGTCCTGCTGACATCTTTATTTTAGCCCAGTAAGACTCATTTTGGACTTCTGACCACCAGAGCTGTGAGATAATAAGTTTGTTTTCAAGCCACAAAGTTTTGGTAATTTGTTACAGTGGCAGTAGAAAGCAAACACATTTCCTGATGCCAACTTCTTCAGCCAAATGTTGCATGGTGACATGCTAGATTTAGAACTGTAATCACCGTCTTAAGACTGCAAAGATGTGTGCCTCAGAAAGAACCAAGGCCATACACTGGGGAGGGCTGAGCTAAAGGATGGACGGTGCCTGGCTATAGCTCATACTTGAGCCCAGAGTCAGCCCTAGAAATCCTGGCATCTGAATTGAATTAATTTTTTATTTTTGCTGTGACAGGGTCTCTTGCTGTGTTGCCCAGGCTGGAGTGTAGTGGTATGATCACAGCCTCAACTTCCCAGGCTCAGGTGGGCCTCCCATCTCAGCCTCCCAAGTACCTGGGATTACAGGTATACGCGACCACACACAGCTAGTGTTTTGTTTATTTTTGTAGAGATGGAATTTCACATAAAAAACTGAGCAACTTGAAGCATGCACAAGTTTCAACAGCTGAATTGACCAAGCAGAAGAAAGGAAAAAAAAAAAAAAAGTAAAAAAAAAAACAAAAAACTGAGCAACTATGTTGCCCAGGCTGGTCTTGAATTCTTGAGTTCAACTGATCCTCCCACCTTGGCCTCACACTGTTGGGATTACAGGCATGAGCCACTGGGCCCAGCCTGGAATTAATGGAAAAAAAAAACACAACAACCTTTTTTTTTTAAGACAAGAGTCTTGCTTTGTCACCCTGGCTGGAGTACAGTGGTCAATGGTGTGATCTCAGCTCACTGCAACCTCTGCCTCCTAGGTTCAAGCAATTTTCATGTCTCAGCCTCCCAAGAAGCTGGGGTTACAGGCATGTGTCACCACACCTGGCTCATTTATGTGTTTTTACTAGAGGCAGGTTTTGCCATGTTGGTCAGGCTGGTCTCGAATTCCTGACCTCGAGTAGTCCACCTGTCTCAGCCTACCAAAGTGCTGGGATTACAGGCATGAGTCACTGTGCCTGGTCAGTGAAATTTAAGATAATGAATGGTGGTATATCGTCACTTCTGCCAGAAATACACTTTACATGATAACCCTTTCTTGCTCCCCACCAGCTTCTGCTCTCAAGTCTCCTGTTTGGTCATGTTGAGTCACAGTTTGGGGACTCCTAGAAGCAGCCATGACAGGTAGGTTCAGCAGGCTCAGGATGGCCCCTGCTGCCCCAACTCAGAGACACTTCTTGCGACGGCAGACATCCTATGCAGAGCAGAGGCCACTGCAGTAAGAAGGAGGGGCCCAGTAGCCTCAGAGGCACAGCCAAGGGACTGCAACGACGGAGACATTCCACAGGTACAAGGGTGTGACATGGAAGCACACTCTGGGATGTGGTGGACTCAAGTGATCCATGCAGATGTGGTGCTGTCTCTCTCATTCTCTGTCCTTCATAATGTGTGGCATGGGTCCTCTCTGGGTAAAAACAGGTGCCCAGAATTAATCACACACCTCCACTCAAAATAAATTGTGTCAACTTGCTGAACCATAAAATGATTCCCTCACCATAGCCCCTAAAGAGCTCTGATATGCTACTGATGGCTCTGAAGTCTAAATTTATTGGCAAAAGTAAAGAACATGTCTGAACTAGTCATATCTGCAGGCATTTCTCCTTAAGATGAGTTTGAAGTCAATTTGTTATATGAAGAATAGCAATCAGTTCTTTCTCTCACACTGAAGGAAGGGGAAACACAAAATAAAGTTCAAGGGTCAAGCCTCCCAAAAGGCTCTGTTGTAATCCCATGCGCTCTCTCTTTGTATCTAGTGATGAATTTGGGATAATGGACACTTTACTCATTGGCCATCCATCCTAGAACATGATAAGCATTTTCATTTATGTAAGTTTACTTGTAATTCTTCCAAAATTTATCTTCACATAGGTCCCCTGCATTTCCTAACAAATGAATTTCAGACATTTTGTTTTTATGATTCTTCTGTGAAAGGAATCTCCTTTTCAATATATTTGTTGCAGGTATAGATTTCGTGCATTGCTTTGTGGTGTTGATTTGTCCATCTTTTTTTTTTTTTTTTTGAGATGGAGTTTCGCTCCTTACCCAGGCTGGAGTGCAATGGCGCGATCTCGGCTCACCGCAACCTCCGCCTCCTGGGTTCAGGCAATTGTCCTGCCTCAGCCTCCTGAGTAGCTGGGATTACAGGCACGCGCCACCGTGCCCAGCTAATTTTTGTATTTTTAGTAGAGACAGAGTTTCACCATGTTGATCAGGATGGGCTCGATCTCTTGACCTCGTGATCCACCCGCCTCGGCCTCCCAAAGTGCTGGGATTACAGGCATGAGCCACCGCGCCCGGCCATTGTCCATCTTTGTTATTCTGCCTGACTTACTGTATTCATACTAATTTTTCAATTGGGGTTTTAAAGGATGTTACCGTTAAATGCATTTTTAGGTTTCCTTTCCCAATCGTTATAGCACTTAGGTCTGTTTTACATCATATTTATTTATTTATTGAGACAAAGTCAAGTTCTATTGCCTAGGCTGGAGTACAGTGGCACAATCATGGCTCACTGCAGGTTCAACCTCCTTGGCTTTTGATCTTCCTACTTCAGCTCCTGAGTGGCTAGGACTCTAGGAGTATGCCACCACACTCAGCGAAGTTTTCTGCTTATTTAGTTCAGACGAGTTTTCACTATGTTGCTCAGGCTGGTCTTGAACTCCTGAGCTCAAGTGATCATCCTGCCTTGGCCTCCCAAAGTGCTAGGATTATAGGTATGAGCCTGGCCTCGTATTTGTAGTAACAAGAATATGGAAAATTTTCAACATTGCAGAGAGCAGATTTCTTGCCTTTTCAATGAGTGTATCCTTCATGGTTGTTGAACAGAGGAGTGAGTAAAGAAGAAAAAGACTCAAGAAGAAGGATGAGAATCATTTCTCATCAGAGAAGAAAAGGTCTATTTCCTAAGGCAGAGAAATACTGAGGTGGGTTGTGTTCAGGACTAGCAGATGTGTGGCTGGCTTGCTCCTTGCCTACATCCTACTGGCCTAAGGAAAAGATGCCCCACACTAAGGACAGCAAGAGGGAAAGTGGGAGCCTCATCCTCTGTGACTTCAGTGGGCAGCTTAACCAGCACCAGGAAAGACCTACTTGCAGATTTTCTTCTTGAGAAAATGGTGTTAGTTATTTGGGTTTTTATTTATTTCCAACCAAACATGCCTTAATGGACACAGGGTGCAAAGGCATGCACTGGATTATTCCAAAACTGCCTCACTGGTTTCTCCTGCATTCTGTGGACTTCATGCATTCCTATTTGAGGCAAGACATTTTCTGGAGGTTGCTTGTGATCAGCCTCTGCTCAGAGCCCAGATTCTCAGCCTTTCCCCCATGTGCTATGTCCAGTGTGGATTATCTTGATGGTGAGCTTACTTTTGATGTTGGGGGAAACAGTCAAAGAATGAATGAGCAGCAGTAACCAAAGAACCTCTTTTCTGGGAAAAAAGCTATGATATTAATAACTTATGGTCCAAATGCATATTAATTCATCCATACTTCTCTAACCTTAAGTTCCCAACCTCCAAGTTCAGACAGGTGTCCTGAATGCTCACGTTTCAAAGATAAAATGATGCATTTTCTTTTTTTTTTCCTGACAACTTCATAACATTCTTGGAGTATACATTTTTCTTCTTTCTAAAAATGATTTTAAAATGTCTCCCTTTACATGGAGCAATTTGAGATGCTCTGTGTGATGAAATGGAGACAGAGAATGATGAGTGGACATCAAATCCGGGTCTGTGATTCAGTTGCACAGCTGGTTTAAGACTCAGTTGAACACTACCAGCTGCCATAATGGTTTCAGACAACTTATAGCTTTACACATTTTATCTTAGCCATATGTTTAATTTAAACCAACAGTAGACCATTGATTAAAAAAAGCATATGGGGCTGGACGCAGTGGGTCACACCTGTAATCCCAGCACTTCGGGAGACCGAAAAGGGCGGATCACCTGAGATCAGGAGTTCAAAACAAGCCTGACCAACACGGTGAAACCCATCTCTACTAAATATACAAAAATTAGCTGGGTGTCATGGCATCCATCTGCAATCCCAGCTACTAGGGAGACTGAGGGAGAAGAACTACTTAAACATGGGAGGCGGAGGTTGCAGTGAGCCAAGATCATACCACTGTATTCCAGCCTGGACAACAGGAGTGAAACTGTCTCAAGAAAAAAAAAAGCATATGGAAGAATATTAACATATTTCAATAACTCAGCATCTCAATAAACCTATGCCTGACTATGCATAGGATTTGGATATATATATGTATATATCCAAGATATATGTATTCCCGGCCAAAAACAAATATTTTTAACCAAAAATCATGTTTTATCCTGTAACATATAAATAGAAAAAAATCATTAAAAGAATTTCCACCAGCCTGGGCAACATGGTAAGGTTTCTGTCTCTAGAAAAAAATACAAAAGTGGCTGGGTGCAGTGGCTCACGCCTGTAATGCCAGCACTTTGGGAGACTGAGGCAGGCGCATTACCTGAGGTTAGGAGTTTGAGACAAGCCTGGCTAACATGGTGAAACCCCGCCTCTATTAAAAATATAAAAATTAGCCAGGTGTGGTGGTACATGCCTGTAGTCCCAGCTACTCGGGCAGCTGAGGCAAGAGAATTGCTTGAAACTGGGAGGCAAAGGTTGCAGTGAGCGGAGATGGTGCCACTGCAGTCCAGCTTGGGTGACATAGCAAAACTCTGTCTCTCCTCCCCCAGCCCCCACCAAAATATACAAAAGTTAGCCAGGTATGGTGGTATGCACCTGTAGTCCCAGCTATTTGAGAGGCTGAGTTGGGAGGATACCTTGGGCCCAGGAAGTGGAGGCTGCAGTGAGCCGTGATTTCACTACTGCATTCCAGCTGGGGCAACAGAGCAAGACCCTGTCTCAAGAAAAAAAAAAAAGAATTTCCAAGGGGCTTGCTTCCTTGAGATTAAGGGCCTCCATCAAATTTGAGGATGAAGGATTAGACGTATCCGTATTCAAATCCAAAACAAAACAAGACTATTAGTAAACATGACTAACATAGCTCTGTCATAGTAGCTAGGACTATACAATGTTAATTTTTTTAAGTTTAAATATGGAAAAGGAAGATATAAAATCATTGGGGAATGAATTGGGTGTTCTATCTATAATAGACAAGAAAAATCCAAGGAAATATTAGACCAAAAGATAATCCGTACAGTCTCTGAGTAAATACTCCTATACAAAAATCAACACACTAACAGCAACAACAATTAAGATCATGTGTACCCTGAGGTTGGATACTCCACAGTGACCAATAGAAAAACCAGTGGAACAAGTTTAGCAGGCAGTGTACAGACCACCAGAGGGAGGTAGAGGGCTGCTGAGACCCGTCAGGAAATATTAAAGAGCACACAGGGCCCTGAGCCCCAAGAGGAGAGATCATCAGAGCCCCCAGGCCCCAAGGAAGATAAGAACGTATCAGGACCTGCGACCTAAGGAAGATGAGAAAACACCAGATGTAGGTCCCTGAGGGACGCCAAGAGAATACTTCTTGTCCTGAGCTCCTAAAGAAGATGTGAGCACCCTGGGGCCCAAGGAAGGGCAGCACACAGACTTCGGTTTCCTCTCCCTAGGCATGAGCACCTCAGCTTCCAGCAGCAAAGTGGACCACAGGAGGATACTGGGCAGAGGATCCTGCTCCTCCTCCCCAATGCCTGGGGTACAGTTAGCCCTGATCATCTCTCCAGAACTAAGGTGGACGTTTAGCCACTTCCCATCACACTTCAAGTCCTCCGAGTTTCCCGCCCCTCCCTGACCTTGAGTGATTGCTTGGCCCCGCCCACCCTCACTTCCGGGCATGACCCATCTGCCAGAAACCTCGGGGCCATCAGTCCCAACTCCTGCACACTTCCTGCTCTCCCAGTCCTACCCCTTCTTTCACGCCTTTGAAATTGATGGAACTTCAGCAGCTCTCCCCACTCCCCCCGCGACTTCCGTCCTCCAGTCGCCCCTCCCTCTCCCAAAAGTTACGTGGTCCCTAGCCCCGCCTCCTGCATTCTCCCCGCCCTCCCTGTCCACGCCCCTCCACTGACAGGAGCAGCCAGTTAGGCCCGCCCCATGGACTTCCGGTCCTACCCGCCCTTCCTCTTCCCAAGGGACGTCATAATAAATCCCGCCCCCCCGCCCCCACCAACCAAGTATCACCCACTCCGGCACTTCCGGCCTGACCCCTGTCCTGCTCCTTTCCTAGCTCGTTTCTGCTCTGCCCCAGGAGTGGTCGCCTTCGTGGGAAGGCACGACACTCTCCCAGCTCGGGTCGCCATACATTGGTGTGAGGCCCTGCGGCCTAGCGTCCCTCACCACAGGCCTCCCCTTGCCCAGCTGGACCGCCGAGGGACATCGACGAGTGCCCTACTGCAGTCCCTGGCTTCGCCTGCCGCCCAGAACCGACCAGTCAAGATGGCCGCCGCCGGGTGAGGGAAGCAGGCGAGCCGCGGGGGCGTCTGGGAGTTGTAGTCCGGGACGGCGCTCTGACGCACTTCGTCGCAGGCCGACGGGCGCCATTGTGTGGCGCGCGCCGGGTGAGTGCCGCGCGAAACCTGCGTCGGTCTGGGGCTGCGCTGGGCGGCTCCGGAGCGCTTCGCTGGAGGCGAGCGCGGCGGCCTCTTTGCATTTCCCGCAGAGGTTGGCTACTCGGAGCTGGCCGTGTCTGCCGTCCTCCCGCCGCTCTGTGGGATGGGGTCGGTGACCCGGAACCCCGAGGGGAAACAGCGCTTTCGGGGCGCCAGGGTGGAGAGAACAGATCGCCTGCGGGAGCGTGGGGTCGGGGCCGAGGGGGCGATCCCCTCCGGTGTGTGGGACGGAGGAGGCTTGCTTGGTGTCCTGTCGGGGAGGGAAAACGGTTCCGTCCAGTTCTGTGACGCACTCTGGGCGTTTTCCAGTTTGGGTGGACTTGTCATTTCCCGCGGAGGGAGCCGTGCCTGGGCGGAGGCAAGAGTGGCTCCCCTGCGGAGCTCTTACGCCTCTCCCTCCCCTCCCAACCTCGGTTTCCTCAGGACTCTGCGCACTTGCACCAGAGACACATTGAGAAGGAGGAAACTATGGCCTCAAGGCTTCCGACGGTCTGGTCCTGTGTGAGTAGAGGCTTCCTAAGGCTTTTGAGTCCGCCGCCGCACCTGGAGGGATGCGGATGGCCGTGGGATTCCACCTTCCCTGCGATACCCGCATCCCCCAGCTCACTTCGGGGAGGGAGTTAGGGGTTGGTTGTGTGTGAGAGACCCAGCGTGGCGGTGGAACCGCAGGTGGCTTGCTTTCCAAGGGTGTAGTTGGAATACAGACTAGGTGGGGGCTTCTGAAGGCCACGTTGAGGTTCTTCCTTGTATCCTTTATACTGGGAAGAGTAATTGGCCGGTCTTTTTCTGTTTTTTTGTTTTTGAGATGGAGTCTCCCTCTGTTGCCCGGGCTGGAGTCCAGTGGCGCGATCTTGGCTGACTGCAACCTCCGCTTCCTGGGTTCAAGCGACTCTCCTGCCTCAGCCTCCCCAAGTAGCTGGGGCTACAGGTGCGCGCGCGCCACCACGCCCAACTGATTTTTTTTTTTTTTTTTTGAGGCAATCTTACTCTGTCGCCCACGCTGCAGTGCAGTGTTGCAATCTCGGCCCACTGCAACCTCCACCTCCCGGGTTCAAGTGATTCTCCTGTCTCAGCTTCCTGAAACTGGGATTCCAGGCACGCGCAACCACGCCCGGCTGATTTTTGTATTTTTAGGACAGACGGGGTTTTACCATGTTGGTCAGGCTGTTCTCGAACTCCTGACCTGGTGATCCACCCGCCTTGGCCTCCCAAAGAGTCTTTGGCAGATCTATGCAGGAATTAGGCTTCTGTTTAGATTTCAGCAGGTAAATTGGCGTCAAGAAAGAGGTGAGAGCTGCTGAGTTCAATTACAAGTAAAAAGACAGGTGAGGATGGATCCCTGACCTGTGAAGGAGTTAGAAGCAGCAGGGCCCTGAGTGGGGGCTGACAGCTTGGGTGTGGTGGTGCAGCTCAGAGAATTCTCTAGGAGGCATATAAACCACTCTCAAAATCTGAATTTTCAAATGAATAAGAAATTGATTGAGTCTTGGACGTCCCATTCAGGACTCGCCCAGGGAAAAGATAGGTTTTCATATGCTACAGAGGTCTCATGTGTTGCTCTCCTTACTGTAACCTGAATAGAGTCAAGCTTGGGTTTGCTTGGGGATTCAGACAAAGACAGGAACTCAGGATATGACTCCCAAAATGCCCTTGAGTCATCTTGTAGACCATTCTGTGCTTTCACTGGCCTGGTCAGCCTCCTCTGTCTTTCTTTTGCTGTGGATGAGGATGGCCTGTGGCTGAACAAGAATCTGGATTTTAGGAACCAGTGACCTTTGAAGATGTAACACTGGGTTTTAACCCGGAAGAGTGGGGACTGCTGGACCTCAAACAGAAGTCCCTGTACAGGGAAGTGATGCTGGAGAACTACAGGAACCTGGTCTCAGTGGGTAAGGCTGGCCTCCAGGTCAATAAAGATCTGTGCTTTGTAGCACAAATGTAGCACCTCTAAAGTATGTGTCTGCTTGGGCTCAGACTGCAGGGGCACCAACAAGTAAGAAAAGGGCAGCTTTTCTGTACGACTTCTGAAGCATCGTGTAGTTCATCCTTCAGAGCTCCTGAATACCAGGGATGTAGGTCTGTCAAGGATGTTTTCAGCTGCAGTAGTGGATGCTTATTTTGGTAATGAGTTCTCGCCAGGCATGGTGGCTCACTTTAGGAGACTTGGGCAGGAGGGTTGCTTGAGCCCAGGAGTTTGCGTCCAGTGTGGACAACATACAGCCTATCTTTATTAAAAAAACAAACAAATAAAATCTCCACAAAAATTCCAGATAATATGATGCCAGTGTCAAGCAGCTTTGGAGTGGCATCAAAAGCCTGTCCTGGCTGGGCATGGTGGCTCACGCCTGTAATCCTGGCACTTTGGGAGGCCAAGGTGGGCAGATCAGTCGAGGTCAGGAGTTCTAGATAAGCTTGGCCAACATAGTGAAACCCCATCTTTACTAAAAATATGAAAATTAGCCAGGTGCTCCAGCTACTCAGGAGGCTGAGGTAGGAGAATTGCTTGAACCTGGGACGTGGAGGAGGTTGCAGTGAGCTGAGATAGCATCACAGCACTCCAGCCTGGGCGACCAAGCAAGACTCCATCTTTAAAAAAAACAAAAAAAAAGCCTGTCCCTTCCATCTGTGGTTATTGTGAACCTTTCTGTGTTCCTGCAAATCATTGCATGGCTGTGGCTCCAAGCATTGCATCTGTGTTCAAGGCAAAAAAGAAGAGGAGTAGCTCTGGCCAGCTCTCTTTCACAGCTGTCATGTTTAAACAGAAAGCAGAAGCTTTCCCAGAATGTCCCCCCAGCTGACCGATGTCCCTTTGTATCTGGCTGACCAGAACTGGGCCCCTCAGCTGCTCGGCAAAGGAGTCTAGGAAAGCCAGTAACAGGGATGGATGGAGTTGGATTCACCACTCTAAGCCAGAAGACATGTCATGCAGGGGAGAAGGTGGAGACGGCTTGTGCTTCCGTAGGATAGCATTTTCTCCCAAACACAGACCCCGTCCCCCAAGCCCTGTCTCTTTTCCTTTGAGCAGAACATCAGCTTTCCAAACCAGATGTGGTATCTCAGTTAGAGGAGGCAGAAGATTTCTGGCCAGTGGAGAGAGGAATTCCTCAAGACACCGTTCCAGGTGAGAACCAGACATATGGGAAGCCCCCACAGGGAAGGGGCCAACTGATTAGTCAGGGACCAATATCTTAGAAAAGCTGTAGACAGTGGGATACCCCAGGTGGGGTGCTGTGATGAGCAGTTGCAGACAGGCAGAACCAAAGGTGGTTTTTCTCTGGCCGCAGAGTCAGCAGTATCCTGCTTGGTTGAAAGTGAACTTGTTGCTGGTGGCAGGTGATACATGTGTTGACAGTAGGGGCTCCCTTAGTCTGTTACACTCATGGTCTCCTACCCTCCCCTCATGTAATCACTGGTAACTCTGGTGTGTATTTCTAGCCAGACTTTCCTATATAGGCCTACACGAATGTAAGTGAATATATGTACACATTTTGGGGGTGTTATAATACAGACAGGGTCTCACTCTGTCACTGAGGCTGGAGTGCAGTGACATCATCTCAGCTCACTGTACCCTCTGCCTCCTGGACTCAAGCTATCCTCCTACTTCAGCCTTCCAAGTAGCTGGAAATATAGGCATGCACTACCAGCATGCACCACCACATCCACTAAATTGTTTTTTTTGGGTAGAGATGGTGATTCACTATGTTGCCCAGGCTGATTTCAAACTCCTGAGCTGAAGTGATCTACCTACCTCAGCTTTCCAGAGTGCTAGGATTACAGGCATGAGCCACCATGTCTACCAGTCCACTTTATTTATTTGTACTCCTCCCGGACACTTTATTTATTTATTTATTTATTTTATTATTATTTTTTGAGGCAGAGTTTTGCTCTTGTTGCCCAGGCTGGAGTGCAGTGGCATGATCTTGGCTCACTACAACCTCTGCTTCCCAGGTTCAAGTGATTCTCCTGCCTCAGCCTCCCGAGTAGCTGGGATTACAGGCATGCAGCACCATGCCTGGCTAATTTTGTATTTTTAATAGAGATGGGGTTTCACCATGTTGGAGAGGCTGGTTTAGAACTCCTGACCTCAAGTGATCCACCCACCTTGGCCTCCCAAAATGCTGGGATTACAGGCGTGAGCCACCACGTCCAGTCACTTATTTTCTGAGATGTAGTCTCACTCTTGCTCAGGCCGGAGTGCAGTGGTGTGATCTTGACTCACTGCAACCTCTGCCTCCCGGGTTCAAGTAATTCTCCAGCCTCAGCCTCCCCAGTAACTGGGATTACAGGTGTGCACCATGACACCAGGCTAATTTTTGTTTTTTTTTTTGTTTGTTTTTAAGATGGGGTTTTACCACGATGGCCAGGCTGGTCTTGAACTCCTGACCTCAGTTGATCCACCCACCTCAGCCTCTCAAAGTGTTGGGATTACACGCATGAGCCATCAATTTTTGTATTTTTAATAGAGATGATTTCACCATATGGCCAGGCTGGTCTTGACCTCCTGAGCTAAAGTGATTAGCCCATCTTGGCCTCTCAGCGTGCTGGGATTTTAGGCATGAGCCACTGTGCCCGACCTCTGCTTTATTCTTAACAGGTTCAGTGTGGTCCACATTCGGTTTTTCTTCTTTGGATAGACATTAAAGTTATTGCAGAGAATTTCCTTGCATACTTTTTTTTTGCACGAACAAGTTGGTTTTTCTGTAGGTTGGATTTCTAAAACTGGAACTTCAGAATCAACCAATGTTGTAAGCTAAAAATCTGGTAGTGATAAATTGCCATCTCAAATCCTTTAAGGCCAGCACAGTGGCTCACACTGTAATCCTGGCACTTTTGGAGGCTGAGGTGGGAGGATGTTTGAGACCTGTCTCTATAAAAAAAAAAAAATAGGCCGGGTGTGGTGACTCACGCTTGTAATCCCAGCACTTTGGGAGGCTGAGGCGGGCGATCATTTGAGGTCAGGAGTTTGAGACCAGCCTGGCCAACATGGTGAAACCCCATTACTACTAAAAATACAAAAATTAGCCAGGTGTGGTAGTGGGCGCCTGTAATCCCAGCTATTTCGGAGACTGAGGCAGGAGAATCGCTTGAACCTGGGAGGCAGAGGTTGCAGTGAGCAGAGATAGTGCCACTGTGTGACAGAGCGAGACTCTATCTCAAAAAATATATATATAAATAAAATAAAATCTTTTTTTTTTTTTTTGAGACGGAGTTGCCCAGGTTGGAGTATAGTTAGCGCAGTCCCGGCTCACCGCAACCTCCACCTCCTGGGTACAAGCGATTCTCCTGCCTCAGCCTTCTGAGTAGCTGGGATTACAGGCATGTGCCACCATACCCAGCTAATTTTGTATTTTTAGTAGACGGGGTTTCTCCATGTTGGTCAGGCTGGTCTCAAACTCCTGACCTCAGGTGATCCACCTGCCTTGGCCTCCCAAAGTGCTGGGATTACAGGTGTGAGCCACTGAATAAAATCTTTTAAAATAGGCCAGGCAGGGGGATTTAGGTCTTTAATCCCAGCAATTTGGGAGTCCAAGGCAGGAGGATTGCTTCAGGCTAGGAGTTCGAGGTTATAGTAGGCAATGATTATGCCACTGCACTCCAGTCTGGTCAACAGTGAGATCCCGTCTCAAAGAAAAAATAAATCCTTCAGAATACATGTAGTTGCCGAAGTACATGACAGCTCTTTTTCTTCATCAACAGCAATTTGTAATGGTCTTTTTAAGGTTTGCAGATCTGATGTGCTGAATATGTTGTGTTAGTTTAGTTCACATTTTCCTCACGGAAATCTTCCAACGGACCAAGTTGGACATAGTTTATAAATCTATGGCCTGGCCGGGCGCGGTGGCTCACGCCTGTAATCCCAGCACTTTGGGAGGCCGAGGCAGGTGCGTCACGAGGTCAAGAATTCAAGACCATCCTGGTCAACATGGTGAAACCCCGTCTCTACTAAAAATACAAAAAATTAGCTGGGCACGGTGGCACGTGCCTATAATCCCAGCTACTTGGGAGGCTGCGGCAGGAGAATTGCCTGAACCCAGGAGGCGGAGGTTGCCGTGAGGCGAGATTGCGCCATTGCACTCCAGCCTGGGTAAACAAGAGTGAAACTCTGTCTCAAAAAAAAAAAAAAACTATGGCCTGTTTATATTTTTTGTTTTGTGAGTTTATATATTTTCCCATTTTTTTTCTTGTTTATGTGTGGGATTGTGAGTTTATATTTTTCCATTTTTTTTTATTTGTGGGAATTTTATATGTTCTGGATATTAATATTGAAATGTCATATTCCAGACCATGTCTTGTCTTTCTTTATGTCGTCTCTGTACAGAAGTTTTATAATTTCAAGTTCTTTTTTTTTCTTTTAAAATATGTTTTTATTTCTGTTCTAGATGCTCTATCATATATAGGCAGGTTATCCAAACACTTTAGTGTGTTGTGGTATTTGTTATATACCTTGAACTGCTGTGCTCAAGCAGTCCTCCTGCCTAAGACTTTTAAAGTGCTGGGATTACAGCATTTAAATTTGTCTTTTTAGTTTATCCTGAATTTCCCTTTATATATGGGTGGAGTTCATTCTCTGCTTATTGGAAACAACATGTTTGTTGTGGACTAAATCACCATCTTTATTTACAGGCCTCTCTGGACTCTCTCCCTTGATCTTTTCTGTCTCTAAGTAAATGCCATGTTACCGTACTTTGATATATAGTAGTTCCCCTTGTTAATAAAAAAAAAAAAATCTTAGCTGGCTTTAGCCATGTATTTCTCCAGATGAACACTTACCATCAGCTTGTCACTGTTCATTGAGAAAATCACTTTGGGGATGTGTATTACATTTAATTAGGTTTCCATTGTTACTGTTATCTGATCAGGTTAATCCTTCTTCATGGTGTTGCATAATTGTTCCAGATGAAGCAGTCATGCTCTTAAATTCTGTTATCTTTTTTTGTTTTTTTTTTTTTGGAAATGGAGTCTTACTTTGTTGCCCAGGCTGGAGTGCAGTGGTGCGATCTTGGCTCACTGCAACCTCTACCTCCTGAGTCGCTGGGACAATAGTCATGTGCCACCATGTCTTGCTAATTTTTTGTATTTTATTAGAGACAGAATTTTGCCACATTGCGCAGGCTGGTCTTGAACTACTGAGCTCAGGCAGTCGACCCGCCTCGGTCTCCCGAAGTGCTGGGATTACAGAAGTGAGCCACGGTGTCTGGCTTCTTTTATCATTTGTTACAGTTGGGTTACATCATGTAGTTGTATTCATCATTGGCAGTACTTCCAAAATAGTGTGAAGCTCAGAGTGTAAAGAGTAGGTGTCTAGTCTCTGACTTAAATGGAAAAATTTCTAGGTTTTAAGACAGAGTCTCACTCTGTTGGCCAGGCTGGAGTGCAGTGGTGCCATCTTGCCTCACTGCATCCCCTGCCTCCTGGCTTCAAGTGATTCTCCTGCCTCAACCTCTCAAGTAGCTGCGATTGCAGGTGCGTGCCACCACACCCAGCTAAATCTTTTTTGTTTTTGTATTTTTAGTAGAGACAGGTTTCACCATGTTAGCCAGGATGGTCTTAATCTCTTGACCTCGTGATCTTCCTGCCTTGGCCTCCTAAAGTGCTCGGATTATAGGTGTGAGCCACTGCACCTGGCCCATCTTGTCTTTTCTAATGAATGAAACTCAGTAATCTCCTTCCAGAGCTTACTAAAGTGATCACATGATTTTTTTCTAGCAGTTAAGAGTACAATAGACATAGAAGTGCTCTTGTAATGTGCTGCTGGAGTATTGACTTTTTAAAGGATTTTTGTGTCAGTATTCAGAAATTATGTTAGGGAGGTGGTTTTCTTTGTGTGTCTGCTTTCTCAGCTCTTCTCTCAGTGTGCTGAATGCAGAGTACACTGGATGCTTTCCCTTCTCTTTGTTTTCTATGCGTTGATGCAAATGGCATCAGTACTGCCCGCTTCTGGCAGTATTGAGCTGTGAAATCTGCACCTGATCCCCCATGTGTGGTGATGACCTGTTTGCCACAGGGCAAGTCTCTGTGACTCTTCCCTACCCCCAACCTTTTTCTGGGCCCTGTTTCAGATTTCTGAATATTTCAACTTCTAGATCAGCACTAATATTTTGTTTTTTGTTTCCACATTCAAAGTTTTTCCTTCCATTCCCTTCACTGAAAATCCTTGTTAGCCAAAGAGGTCACTAAACTGACCTACAAGGTCTCCAGCAGTGCAAGTACTTTGTATTTGCCTGCAGTAGTTTCTGTGCACCTTGGTTGCTCCCCTTGGTTCAGCCTCCTAGATTTTTTTTGGTGGTGGTGTTTTTGGCATGGATTCTAGCTCTGTTGCCAGGCGCTAGAGTGCAGTGGTGTGATCTCGGCTCGCTGCAATCTCTCCCTCCCAGGTTCAAGTGATTTTCCTGCCTCAGCCTCCTGAGTACTGGGGATTACAGCTGCCCACCACCAAACCCAGCTAATATTTTATATTCTTTGTAGAGGCAGGGTTTCACCATGTTGGCCAGGATGGTCTTGATCACTTGACCTTGTGATCTGGCCCCCCTGGGCCTCTCAAAGTGCAGGCAGGAGCCACTGCACCTGATCCAGCCTCCTGATCTTCCGTTTGGTCTTAATGTCTCTGGATTACTCAGGCTGTGATAAGTCTGTGTTTCATCCTTTTTGGAGCTCAGGACCCATGTCCTGAATGGGCAAACCTCCAGGCCATACACTTCTGGGTGATCTAGGAGTATCCTAAATCTGGCTGGTGTCTGGGGTACGATGGGCACCATAAGTCTTGGGAGAGTTGGCTCCACAGGTGACAGATTTAGGGTGAAGTCCCAGAGTCAGAGGCCACATGAGGGGAGCCTCAGCAGGAGTTACTGATGCAGCCTAGGGCTGAGGTGATGGGTGTCCAACTCATCTTTGCTCTGTCACAGAGAGAGTCCTTTACTAAATATTCTCCTCCTTCTTTTTGTTTTTTTCATTTTTTCCTTTTTTTTAGAGTGTACCTTCCTCTTTTCCTTCTCTTACCTCACAGATGTTTAAGGAGGGCCTTTTGTGTCCCATGCAGTATACTTACTATATAAACCAGAGCACTAACATCATTACTACCGTCTTTGACTTAATAGTCTAAATAGTGATGGCCTTTTACAAACATGATACCCAGATACAATGATAAATGTACTGAGAAGGAAAAGACCCTGGTATGAAGAGGGGAAGCTGGGGAATTCCTGGAGAAGACCTAGTTAGGGAAACTGCAAGGGTGAGATTTAAGCCAATTCCTGAAGGAAATTAAGTCTGTGGACATATAGGAGGGGTGCTGAAGTGAGCTTCTAGGCATGGAGATGCCATTTGGGGCAACTGTGAGATGGGAAAGAACTTGCCACTTTGAGGGGTACTTCAAGCCTAGTGGACTAGGAGCTGGTGAAATAAAGGGATGTGACATTGCTTTTCACAGCTCACTCTGGGTGGCTTGTGGAGAAAGAGTTGTGGTATGTCACAGATTGGAGTCAGACAGGGCCCACAGTTATACCTGGTAATACCTGTTATATGTGTAATAACTGGCCTGAGAGTAACAGTACAGTTGGGGAGAATCAGGTGTGCATGATTCATAGGTGGACTCATTGAGACTAGGTAATTGGCTGAGAGGGATGAAAGAATAAGCCACCAAAATTTCTCATTGGTGACTGTGTAACATATTTTGTATGTAAAGTCGGACATGTCCTGCACGTAACAAAATCCACTGATGCTCAAGTCCCCAGTATAGAATAGTGTAGCGTTTGCATGTGACCTACTCACATTCTTCCTTACAGTTGAAGTCATCTCTAGGTTACTTATAATACCTAATACAATGTGAATGCTATGTAAGTAGTTGTTATACTGCACTGTTTAGGGAATAGTGACAAGGAAAAAACGTTTACACTTGTTCAGTACATTTGCAACAATCCTTTGCATATATTTTTGAGTCGAGGTCTTACTTTGTCACCCAGGCTGATACAGAGTGGCATGATCATGGCTCACTGCAACCTGGAACACCTGGGCTCAAGTGATCCTCCTGCCTCAGCTTTCTGAGTAGCTGGGGCTACAGGTGTGAGCCATTACGCCTGGCTAACTTTTTTGTCACAATACTGCCCAGGCTGGTATTGAACTCCTGGCCTCAAACAGTTCTCTCACCGTCAGTTTCTCAAAGTGCTAAGATTATGGTCTTTAGCCACCTTGTTTGGCACATCATCCATTTTTTTTCCTTTCCAAATATTTTCAATCCAGAGTTTGTTGAATCCACAGATCTGGAACCCATAGAATATACAGGTCCAACTCTACATTCTTTTTGTCAGCATCTTCTTTCTTCTTTTTTTTTTTTTTGGAGAGTCTTGCTCTGTCCCCCAGGCTGCTGGAGTGCAATGGTGCAGTCCTGGCTCATTGCAACGTCTGCCTCCTGGGTTCAAGCGAGTCTCCTGCCTCAGCCTCCTGAGCAGCTTGGACTACAGGACTGTGCCTATATGTGTCAATAGCTTCATTAAAAAATAGGATAAAGGAGCTGGGTGTGGTGGCTCGTGCCTGTAATCCCAGAACTTTTGGAGGCCAAGGTGGGCGAATCACCTGAGGTTGGAAGTTCAAGACAGGCTGACCAACATAGAGAAACCCTGCATCTACTAAAAATACAAAAAATTAGCCAGGTGTGGTAGCGGGCACTTGTAGCCACCCAGGAAGCTGAGGCAGACGAATCACTTTAACCTGGGAGGTGGAGGTTGTGGTGAGCCAAGATTGCGCTGTTGCACTCCAGCTTGGGCAAGAAGAGCGGAACTCCATCTCAAAAAATATATACATACATACATACATACGTGAAATAAAGGTACCTGGTGTGATGGCTCATGACTGGAATCCCAGTACTACGGAGGCTAAGGTGGGAGGATCACTTGAGCTGAGGAGTTCAAGATCAGCCCCACTGACCAACATAGCCAGACCTCATCTCTACTAAAAATAATTAGCTGGATATGCTGGCACATCCCTGTAATCTTACCTGGGAGGCTGAGGCAAGAGAATTGTTTGACCTTGAGAGTTTGAGGTTGCATTGAGCTGTGATTGCACCACTGCCCTTCAGCCTAGACAACACAGCAAGAGACTGTCTCAGAAGAAAAAAGGGTCAGGTGTGGTGGCTCAAACCTATAACCCCAACACCTTGGGACTCCAAAGCAGGAGGATTACTTGAGGTTAGAAGTTTGAGACTGGCCTGGGAAACATGGTGAATACAGGTCTCTACAAAAAAAAATAAAAATTAGCTGAGTGTGGAGGCAGGAGGATGTCTTCAGCCTGGGAGGTTGAGGTTGCAGTAAGCTGTGATAGCACCACTATACTACAGCCTTTATCTGTCCAGGATAAGGGAGGAAAATTGTTTCTGAGTTTTTGGTATCAGCCAAGGATGGGGGGATGTCTGGTAAAGAACTAGACTTTGCTGAGAGGAGGAAATAAGGGGTTTGTGTTTTCTATCTTTTGTTTTTTTACCTTTTTTTTTTTTTGAGGCAAGGTCTCACTCTGTCACCCAGGCTAAAGCACAGTGGCCCCATCTCACAAACAAAACAAAGCAAAACAAAAAACTTTATACTAATAGTATGGATAATTCAGTAGCTTTCATGTTGATTGAAGTTTTTAAACTGTCCAGTGTCTTAACTGATTCTTGTCACGACAAATGAGAAGACACCATAGAGACACGCAAAGGTTTGCAAATTTAGTCGACTGCACCTATTTAGATGTCAGAAGGACAGGCACACAGCACATAAAAACACCTGTGTGGAATTCATAGGCATTGAGAATGGAATGCTTTACCGTGAGATGAGAAAACTGTCCCCTGCAGTGGTCTGTTTCTCCCAACACTGGCATGGCTGTGCCTCTCATTAATGCTTAGAACTGGTATTGACTGCAAACTTGGGCCATTTTGACAGCTCACCCTATAAGCTGCTCCACCTTTCCGTGTCGGCAAGAATGGCAGTCAAGTCAGCAGTCCCCGACCTTTTTGTCACTAGGGAACAGTTTTGTGGAAGACAGTTTTTCCGCAGACCTCAGGGTGGAAAGGGATGGTTTTGAAATGAAGCTGTTCCACCTCAGATCATGAGACACTAGATTCTCATAAGGAGCATGCAACCTAGATCCCTCACATGCACAGTTTGCAGTAGGGTTCATGCTTCTGTGAGAATCTAATGCCACGACTGATCTAACAGGAGGCGGGGCTCAGGTGGTAATGCTCACTAGCCGGCTGCTCACCTCCTGCCGGGCAGCCCAGTACCAGTTCATGTCCTGGCAGTTGGGGACACCTGATTTAAGTAGAAGGGAATCAAATGCTAGGACAAATGGCATTCATCCTCAGGAAAACACTGAATGAGGAAAAATGCTGTAACAATAAGAAATGTAGGGAAATAAATTAGATGGCACTTGAATCTTCAGCTCTCACTTACTGCCTTCAAGAAAGCATTGCCATATATGTGGCTCTTGGTTGGAATACTTGAGATATAAACTATTACAGGTTTATTCATTGGGAAAGGAATGCAGGGAAGAGCCTATTATGAAAGTCCTGATTTAGGAAACTGCAGGGCGTTTTACATTTTGTACTTGTCGAGAAGTTAAGTAGGGGCCAGGCGCAGAGGCTCAGGCCTGTAATCCCAGCACTTTGAGAAGCCAAAGTGGGCGGATCATTTGAGCTCAGGAGTTTGACCAAGCTGGGCAACATGGCAAAACCCTGTTGCTACATGAAATACAAAAATTAGCCGTGTATGGTGGCGTGTGCCTTTAGTCCCACCTACTTGGGAGGTTGAGATGGGGGGATGGCTTGAGTCTGGAAGGTGGAGGTTGCAGTGAGCTGAGATCTTGCCACTGCAGAAAAGAAAACAAAGTAGGAAATGAGTCCTACAAATAAAAACAGCAGCTTTTTGAAACATAGACCAAACATGAGTGTGAAAAATAGGTTTGATGAAAAGGAGAGTGTGTTATTGGGAGGAAGAAAGCCAAATTCTTCTTGAGATTCCATTCTTCCTATAGCTTGAGAGGTTCACACAAGCTATAGAGTGATCAATGGCACACCATTCTTTTAAACAAGAACACGATGGAGTAAATTTGTGTAGTGTGTAAAACTTCACTGTCAGCTTGTCTTTTCCCTCTTTAACGTCTTTGCCATCTTCCATGGGACATTAACCAGCAAACAGCCCAAATGGAGTGTCTTTTTCATCAGTTTTTCAACATCTGAGAACTCACACCAGGAAGAAACCTCAGAAATATGATCATGTGAGGAAAGTCTTATCTTGAGAGAATTCATACTGGAAAAGTTCTTAAATTGAGTATTATATCTAAGAACTTCTAAAACCATGAGAATATAATTGGTGTGGGAAAGGTTTGATGCACAGCTCTCTTATTCAGCATGACAGAAGTTGTACTAGAGATTACCTAAGAGCATATGGTTGGGAAGGCTTTGGGTATCCCGGAACTCACTACAAGGAGCCCTCTCTGAACATAACGTTTTGGGAACCCCTTCAGTAGGAGTCCTCATTGTTTGCAGCATCAGAGGACTCATATGGGCAACCATCCTGTGAATGTAATCTTTGCAGACAAATTACCAGCCTTAACTCTCACCTTATGTGACAGAACAAAATAAATATACACTGGAAAGAATCCCATGAATAATAAAAATAAAATGTCTCATCCCCCTTTTTTTTTTTTTGAGACAGTCTCACTCTGTTGCCAGACTAGAGTGCAGTGACACGATCTCGACTCACTGCAGCCTCCACCTTTCTGGTTCAAGCGATTCTCCTGCCTCAGCCTCCCAATTAGCTGGGATACAGGTGCATGCCACCCCACCCAGCTAATTTTTTGTATTTTTAGTAGAGACGGGGTTTCACCATGTTGGTCAGGATGGTCTCGATCTCTTGACCTCGTGGTCTGCCCGCCTCGGCCTCCCAAAGTGCTGAGTTTACAGGCATGAGCCACCGCGCCTGGCTAAAATGTCTCGTTCTATTTTTTGTGTCATAGGGAAGGCAAACCCTACATAAAACTTTGATAACATAAGTATATAAATGCGGTATGAAACAAGTCTTGTCTCTTCTAATTTGCTTTATTATCTGACCTGAACATCTAGAACAAATACTTAAATATATGGATGACAGCAGGCATTCTTCTTTTACTTCTGTATGTCCCCATTTGCTAACACAATGACTGAATTAGTAGAAGCCCAGTAGATACTGTTGGGCAAATAGATGTCTGAAGACATTGCGAGAGACAAGAATGTGTCTTCAAAGAGAAGACTGAGTACAAGGCCAGGCTTTGAAACAAAAGGGTAGGTAAGAGAGTAAAGGAGAATCTTGAGAGAGTACACAAAGAAGTCTTCTTGGCAACTAGTTTGAGAATCTGGAATGTTGAGTGGCTGTCAAATATGTTTTGGCTGGAATTCAGTGTAACAGAACGATCACATGCTTTATGATCTTTTATTGAAGAACAATTTGCGGGCCGGGCACGGTGGCTGAAGCCTGTAATCCCAGCACTTTGGGAGGTGGAGGCGGGTGGATCACGAGGTCAAGAGATCAAGACCGTCCCGGTCAACATGGTGAAACCCCGTCTCTACTAAAAATACAAAAATTAGCTGGACATGGTGGCACATGCCTGTAGTCCCAGCTACTTGGGAGGCTGAGGCAGGAGAATTGCCTGAACCCAGGAGGCGGAGGTTGCGGTGAGCCGAGATCGCGCCACTGCACTCCAGCCTGGGTAACAAGAGTGAAACTCCATCTCAAAAAAAAAAAATGAAGAACACTTTGTATTCTGTGTCATCTCCCACATATCCGATCTCTAAGACCTGTGTAAATTGTGATCTTATCTGGGGATCACTGTCCCTGGGTTCCAGGGCTTGTACTCAGGGATAATTTCAAAGTCTGAAATGTCTTAACTAGTAATTAAGAAGGAAAACAAATGAACTAAGCGTTGGAAGCAGGCTTTTTTTGAGGAAAGAAATATACCTTCAATAATCCTATAGAAAGAGGAACAATGGCTTTTTAAGGAGAAAAATAAATGAATCAGAAGTAGAGAAGAAAAAAATCTTCCAGGAGCTCATTTTCTGGGTAGACAAAATGCCAAAATTACTTTGAGTAAGTAGAGAATAAATAAATAAGCAACCAGGAAACCTATACAGGGAAAAAAAACTCTTTACAGATATTTTACATCTAGTTTTTATTACAGTGCTCTGTACAGCTGTTACAAAGAATGAGCCACCTCTTGATGTACTTACTTGAAACAGCATGTGTGTACTTGACATATATGACATTTTAACACATAAATATATGTAAAATGTTTCTTAAAATTTAATGTGCTTGCTCTGGTTTCATATATGGTAAAATTGGAATAATACAGAGATGAGGATAAAAATTTAAAAATAATGCATATTCAAATATGAACATACAAATATGGTTGTGTGTCTGTTGCTCATTAATGGAAAGATGTAGAGACCTCTTTGGAATTTTATATTAACTTATATAGGTGCTGCCCATACCTTTGCCCATAGAATGGAAATGGCTGTCTCCTACCTGTTGTGTCACTAATTCCTGGTCCAGTTCCTAACACATTATAGGTGCTCAGTAATTTTTTGTTGAGTGTAGGAGTAAAGAAACAAAAAATGGAAGCATTTGTGGAAAAGTGTGGAATTGCAAACTTAGTCCTAGGAGAAATATTAAAGTTAACTTTTTTAAGAACTAATTTACAGCTTACGTCTGAATATGCAGTGGAGATTTTTTAACTTCCTGTTAAAGACAGGGCTAGATGCAGTGGCCCACACCTCTAATCTTAGCATCTTGGGAGGTTGAAGTGGGAGAATTGCTGCAGCCAAGGAATTGGAGACTTGATCTCTACAAAAAATTTAAAAATTAGCCATGCCTTCTGGGGTACATACCGGAAATACTATTAAAATGATACTATTTGACTAGGTCTGTAATCCTAGAACTTTGGGAGACTTTGTGGATCACAGAAACCAGCCTGGCCAAAACCCCATCTCTGTTAAAAATACTGGGCATGGTGGTGGGTACCTGTAATACAAGCTACTTGGGAAGCTGGGGCAGGGGAATTGCTTGAACACAGGAGGCGGAGGTCACACTGAGCCACTGCACTCCAGCCTGGATGACAGAACAAGACTGTCTCAAAGAAAAAAATTTTTAAAAAGCTCTTGAGCAAAATGACAGATTACAAAATCAATTCATAGAAGTAGTTTAGCTTGCCAGGTACATTGGCTCACACCTGTAATCCCAGTACTTTGGGATGCCAAGGCGATCACTTGAGGCTGGAAGTTCAAGACCAGCCTGGGCAACATGGTGAAACCCTGTCTCTACTAAAAATACCCAAAAAGTAGCCAGGTATGATAGTGTGCACCTGTCATTTGGGAGGCTGAGGCTTGAAAATTGCTTGAACTCAAGTCAGATGTTGCAGTGAGCGGAGATCGCACCACTGCACTCCAGCCTGGGCTACAGAGCAAGATTCCGTCTCAAAAAAAAAAAAAAAAAGAAAAGGAAAAAGCTTTGGTTACACCAGGAATAACAAATTTGACACAAATATACAAAACGTATTAATACCTTTAAAAAGTTGTACCGTTCTAACTGCTTTCCTAATCCAGGCAAAAAGAATAAAATAAAAAGTTGTACCAAATAATAAATTATTAAGGAATGAACTGGACGTTTTTTATTTTTTGAGAAGGAGTTTCGCTCTTGTTGCCCAGCCTGGAGTGCAGTGGCGAAATCTCAGCTCACAGCAACCTCTGCCTTCCAGGTTCAAGTGATTCTCCTGCCTCAGCCTCCTGAGTAGCTGGGATTACAGGCACACACCACCACACCTGGCTACTTTTTGTATTTTTAGTAGAGACGGGGTTTCACCATGTTGGTCAGGCTGGTCTCGAACCCCTGACCTCAGGTTATCTGCTCACCTCAGTATGAGCCACCGCACCTAACCGAGCAGGACCTATTTGAAGAAAGGTGTATGTGCTGGACTGTGGAAGACTTGAATAAATAGAGGTATTAACTTATTTTGAGGACATACAAAGGTTAGAAGTACTGATGCCCTTTTCCTGAGTTCTGAAGTCATTCTAGCCATCAGCCTCTGGAGAAATGCTACTGGAACCATTTTACCACGGCACCAGAAATACAAGTCCCTGACAAGGGCTTGGCTGAAAAGAAGGAAGTGCGATTCAAACCATGTGTGGTCTGTGTTACACAGAAGCTGTGTTGAAATAGCAAATATTACTTGAGCATTTGCCAGGATTCCAGGTACTGTTCCAGGACTGCATCAGAGTGATGAGTGGGGCAGGTTTCACACTTGCTTTCATTTGGCCTACATCCATTCCAGACTGGTGCTAGCATCCCTGGCTGATTAAATCAACAACAGTGAGCTTTTGGGATGGCTGTGGTTGCTCACGCCTATAATCCCAGCACTTTGGGAGTCCAAGGTGGGCGGATCACGAGGTCAGGAGATCCCAGCACTTTGGAAGGCCGAGGCGGGCAGATCACAAGGTCAGGAGATTGAGACCATCCTGGCTAACACGATGAAACCCCCCTCCACTAAAAATACAAAAAAAATTAGCCAAGAGTGGTGGCAGGTGCCTGTAGTCCCAGCTACTTGGGAGGCTGAGGCAGGAGAATCACTTGAACCTGGGAGGCAGAGGTTGCACTGAGTCGAGATTGTGCCACTGCACTCCAGCCTGGGCGACAGAGGGAGACTACGTCTCAAAAAAAAAAAAAATGAAATTTTTGTTTCAGCACCTCAGTCACACTGGGCCCCTTTCAACTGCTCATTGCCTCTGCTGCTAGTGCTACCATGTTGGGACAGTACAGATCCAGAACATCTTATTTATAGAAAGTTCCATTAGCACTGCTCTAGATAGGGTGAGAGAAATGATGAATCAGATATTTTGAGGTGGTAATTGGTGCCGCAGAGAGAAGGAAACAATGGGATATGTTGGCAGGGGACAAGCGAGGTATGGGTGGGCAGCAATAGTTTAGAACTAAGGAGGAGATGACATTTGAGCTCGGAGCTGAATGGAAAAGGTGAACCAGGTGAAGATGTGGAAGACTACCAGGCAGGTGGGTGGTGCGCATTTGGATCTCTGGATGAAAGCCCATATTCTAGGAAAAGTAAGATGGTGGCTGTAGGGCCGGGCGCGGTGGCTCAAGCCTGTAATCCCAGCACTTTGGGAGGCCGAGGCGGGTGGATCACGAGGTCATGAGATCGAGACCATTCTGGTCAACATGGTGAAACCCCGTCTCTACTAAAGATACAAAAAATTAGCTGGGCATGGTGGTGCGTGCCTGTAATCCCAGCTACTTGGGAGGCTGAGGCGGGAGAAT
>CM052668.1:41315091-41330637 GCA_028533165.1 Leontopithecus rosalia
TAGCAGCGAAACTCCGTCTCAAAAAAAAAAAAAAAAGATGGTGGCTGTGGAAGACCCCTTTAGTGTCAAGGGCATGAAGTAACAGGGTTTGGAACCCAACTTCTTTGTTGTCCACTGTTAGGCTGTTCTTACGTTGCTATAAATACCTGACACTGGGTTATTTATGAAGCTTTAATTGGCTCACATTTCTGCAGGCTGTACAAGGGTGGCACTGGCATCTGCTGAGCTTCTGGGGAGGCCTCGGAGCTTTTACTCATGGTGGAAGGCATGTTGGGAGCAGGCATGTCACATGGCAAAAGCAGGAGCCAGAGAGGGGAAGAAAGTGCCACAAACTTTTTTTTTTTTGAGACAGGGTCTCAACTTTGTCACCCAGGCAGGAATGCAGTGGTGCAATCATGACCCACTGCAGCCTTAACTTTCCGGGCTCAAGCAGTTCTCCCATCTCAGTCCCCTGAGTAGACAGGCAACAGGTGCATGCCACCATGCCAGGCTAATTTTATTTTTTGTAGAGATAGGGGTATTGCCATGTTGCTCAGGCTGGTCTAGAACTCCAGGGCTCAAGCGATCCACCTACTTCAGCTTCACAAAGTGCTGGGATTATCGGCGTGAGCCCTTTGCCTGGCCACACTTTTTTTGATAAACAGATCTCTTGTGAATTAACAGGAGATTGCCGGTAAGCCATTCATGAAAATTCACCAGGCCCCACCTCCAACACAGCATCACGTTTCAACATGAGATTTGGTAGGGACACAGAACCAAACCATACCCACTCTGTAAGCCTGGGCAGGGTTCCTAGCCTATCCCAGCATGAATTTGTGTTTGGGTTGCACATTTGCCTCCTGGGACTGTGGGCATCCTTTGTGAAATGGTAGTACTGTCATTGGTTTGGAAACTGAGTGATGTAAAGATGAGCAGCAGCCTTTGGCAGATCCTCTTCTAGGCTCTACCTTGGGGTCTGAGATCCACAAGTCCCAGTTGGCAGCCTCTGGTCCAGTGGAGGAGACAGATGCAGAAGGTAATCCAGCAGGGAGCTTGGTAGCATTGAGGGAATGATGAGAGAGGAGAGCAGGAAAGCTGAGAGCTTTCCGGACAAAGAAGAAAAGTGACGGGGTACTGTGCCTGGGGATTAGGGGCACTGAGGGTAAGTACTCTTCTGCGTCTCCCCCACAGTAAGCTGCTAAAAAGATCATTACTGTTAGTTATATTTTGGACTGGTACACCTGGTTAATCCGCACTCACTGGGAAACAGCACAGTGAGGAAGACAGCTGCCTAATGCCTGTTTCTCACCCTGGAAGAAAAGCAGCAGAGAGGAAGAAATACCCTGAGAGAAGAAAATAGTGTTGAGCGAGAAGGCAGCGGCTCCCATCAGCCCCACATGCTATGCCTGGACTTTGGTACCTAATCACTTTCGGTGAAGAAACCCAGGCTCTGTCGGGCGTGGTGGCTCATGCCTGTAATCCCAGCATGGGAAGCAGAGGCAGGCACATCATGAGGTCAAGAGATGAGACCATTATGGCCAACATGGTGAAACCCCATCTCTACTAAAAATATAAAAATCAGCTGGGCATAGTGGTGTGTGACTGTAATCCCAGCTACTGAGGAGGCTGAGGCAGGAGAATTGCTTGAAATCGGGAGGTGGGGGTTGCAGTGAGCTGAGATCGTGCCACTGCACTCCAGCCTGGCAACAGGGGTCTGAGAATTAACAGGAGATTGCCGCTAAGCCATTCATGAAAATTCATGAGACTCCATCTCAAAAAAAAAAAAAAAAAGCACCAGGCTCCAGAAGTTAATTCCTCTTGATCAAACCCCTTGCCCTGAGCCTCAGTGAATTTGTTTTGCAACCCATTAGTTGTAGGTGAGGGGTCTACACTGCCACAGGCTCATTCAGCTGCTGGGCTGAAAGCCATCTGGATTTCTAGCTGACAAGGATTATGCAGCTCCACGAGTGGGTGGGTCAGTCGTTTCTGTGGAATGAGAATCCATTTCCAGCTCTGCCTGCTGGTGAACTGAAGAGCTTTCGTTTTTAAGTGCAGCAGTTAATTTCCTGGAATGGACAGTGGTAAGGATTACCTTACAGGTCTTGGGATAGTCTGTGGGATGAGATTGGAGGACTGAGGTGCAAACATCACTCCCCCACCAGTTTCTGGTTTTGTGTCCTGTCTGGTTCACTATGGTGTTGTTGGTTCCATAGCACACATAGCGTGGTGGCAGTTATCAAAAGGTGCTTTCTGATAACTACAGAACAGTGTGTAGGACCTCATGGGTTAATGATCAAGATTAAAGCAGAAGTATAGTAGAAGGGGGTGAGATGGAGTAGAAGAATTCAACAGTTGTTTTCCTAGAGGCTAAGGGACTAAAAGAAATCCCTCTTGATTAAGGAATACAGAAATAAAATTTTAGAAATTTATGAAATAACATGGTGAATTAAGATTTCTTTTTTTTTTTTTTCGAGGCAGAGTAAGACTCTGTCTCCAGGCTGGAGTGCAGTGGCGCCATCTCGGCTCACTGCAACTTCCGCCTCCTGGGTTCAAGCAGTTCTCCTGCCTCAGCCTCTAGTGTAGCTGGGACTACAGGCACACACCACCAAGCCCAGCTAATTTTTGTATTTTTTAGTAGAGATGGGGTTTCACCATGTTGGCCAGGATGGTCTCCATCTCTTGACCTCGTGATCCACCCGCCTTGGCCTCCCAAAGTGCTGGGATTACAGGCGTGAGCCACCGTGCTTGGTGTGAATTAAGATTTTTAAGTGTCACCCATGATGATTACCTAAAGTGCTGGTGGCTCAGTGCTGGTCCGTCACTGAGACCCCAGGAAGTACAGATTCAGTTGGTGCATGTTCCATGTCCTAGGCACTGAGTCCAGTGCTGCTGGGCCTCCAGTAAATCTTATCCTCAGCTGCTACTAAGTAAAATTTAAAGCCTTAAGAGCTGTAATTGGGTCGAGCGTGGGTGCTCACTCCTGTAATCCCAGCACTTTGGAAGCCAAGGTGGGCGGATCACCGAGGTCAGGAGTTCGAGACCAGCCTGACCCACATGGAGAAACCCCTTTTATGCTAAAAATACAAAATTAGCTGGGTTTGGTGGAGTATTCTTGTAATCCTAGCTACTCGGGAGGCTGAGGCAGGAGAATCGCTTGAAACTGGGAAGCAAAGGTTGCGGTGAGCCAAGATCACACCACTACACTGCATCCTGAACAACAAGAGCGAAACTCTATCTCAAAAAAAAGAAAAAATGTAATTGAAAGAAAATAATGAATTATTCAAGTAAAGAAAAGTTACTTGGGGTGAAATCAGGTTCCAGAAGTCCCAAGGAATAGAAAGGATATAGATCAGGAGCTGGAGGGGGCAATCCCCCAAAGTGAAAACAACTCAAAAGCTTATTTGGGGGAAGAGGTTGGAAATAGGTGCTCGTGTATCTGATCAATCTTATCAAGAAGAAAAATCACTTCAAGCGTAGACTGGCAATGGTTGAAAATTAAAAGCGTGGCTCTGGTCCTGGTCTACAATTGTGCTACCTCGCTGGAACTTCGGTCTGGGCTGCAGGGCGGTGGTGCGGCCACTGGCGGTGGTGCGGCCACTGGCCCTGGGCAGAACCTAGCGTGGGGCTGACTCCCTGGCCGCTGTCAGTGGTGGACACCTCCAGGCAAACCTCTGCAGCGCGCAAACTGGAAGCCCAGACAGACCAAGGTTTGTACTGAAGGATCGGGATCGGGAGGGGGAGGAGGAGGGAGCCGCCTGCTGTGACCTCAGCGGAAAGTCTCCCCGGGTGGGGCGTGAGTGGAAGCTCCGGCTGCGCTATCAAGCTTCCCTGTTTCCCCTTGTAGACCCAGGGCAAGTCCCCGGTCAGCTGACACTGGGGAGAATGGTAGCGGAAGCTTGTGTCTCGGAGGCTGCTGGGAGTTGTAGTTCTCATAAGTGACTGTTCTGGGCGTGGCCGGAAGTTACAACAGCCCTTTTCCAGTTGGGTGGGGGGGGTGGGTGTAGTGTGGCCGTCCACCGTGTGTGGCTGGTGCTGTTCTGGGCAAAAGGGTCGGTATATGGTTGTGGCCTCGGATCGCTGAGTGCACAGTGACGGACTCAGCGGATGCTTTGGGAGGCCAAGGCCGGTCCAGTTCCAGCAGACCGGTGCAGGCAGCTCCTGGTCACTGTAAGATGCTTTTTTTTTTTTTTTTCCCCCCTTGGGATGGAGTTTCGCTCTTACTACCCAGGCTGGAGTGCAATGGCACGATCTCGGCTCACCTCAACCTCCGCCTACTGGGGTCAAGCAGTTCTGCCTCAGCCTCCCGAGCAGCTGGGACTACAGGCGCGCACCACCATTCCCAGCTAATTTTTGTATTTTTAGTAGAGATGGGGTTTCACCATGTTTACCAGGATTGTCTGAATATCTTGACTTTGTGATCCACCCACCTTGGTCTCCCGAAGTGTTAGGATTATAGGTGTGAGCCACCGCGCCCGGCCTGAAAGATGCTTTTTTATTTTTCAGACAGCCGCAGCTGTTCCACACTAGCAATTTTCTGTGCTGCGACAGTTTTTCTGCGTTGTAATATCACACTAAAACTAGTGCAGGTTTTACTACTTACAAGGGTGTTTTAAACGATTTTCTTGAACCGTGTTCTAACACTACCTGTTTTTCCAGTTTTGTTCTGACAAAACACGCGGGGCCAGGATTGTATGTTGTGGAAATAAAGACCAGGCCACCCAAATGAGGACACGCAGACGTTGACTCAAAGCCGGGCATAGCAGGGAGCCAGCCATGGTCCCTTGTGTGCCATAGAGAGAATCAAAGGCAGATAGGGTATGAGGAAAGTATAAACAAACTGATCTCTCTTGTTACCATCCATCTTTGGTAATAGCCATCCTAGTGGTGTGAAGTATATTCCACTGTGGTTTTGACTTGCATTTCCCTGGTGAATAATAATGTTGAACATCTTTTCATGTGCTTGTTCTCATTTGTCTTGCTTTGCTTTTGACTTACAGAGTATCCTGAGCTTCAGCTGGACCCTAAATTGGATCCTCTTTCTGCTGAGAGTCCCCTGATGAACATTGAGGTTGTTGAGGTCCTCACACTGAACCAGGAGGTGGCTGGTCCCCGGAATGCCCAGATTCAGGCCCTGTATGCTGAAGATGGAAACCTGAACCCAGATTCCCCCAGTAAGCAGGTCCAACAACTCGTCAAGCATCCAGGTGACCCGGAGGCTGCTCGTCAGAAGTTCCGGCAGTTCTGTTATAAGGACATGACAGGTCCCCAAGAGGCCCTACACCAGCTCCGAGAGCTGTGTCACCAGTGGCTACAGCCTGAGGCACGCTCCAAGGAGCAGATCCTGGAGCTGCTGGTGCTGGAGCAGTTCCTAGGTGCACTGCCGGTGAAGCTGCGGACATGGGTGGAATCACAACACCCAGAGAACTGCCAAGAGGTGGTGGCCCTGGTAGAAGGTGTGACCTGGATGTCTGAGGAGGAAGGTAAGTAGAAAGGTGGGTAGAGGGACAGCTTAATAAGGGTGTCTTGGAGGACCCTGTAGGGGAGATAAGAACTCCAGGCTTCCTGGGAGGGTTGTGGGAAGCATTGCGCCTCCTCAAGGCGCAATGGACATCCATGTTCCCCATGTGTTCCTAAGCCAGAGCTACTAAAACCCCTGCATTCTTTAAGTACCCCTTCATGGGCTTCTGATGGAAGCACGGATAAAGTGCTTCATTTTCATCCCTCTGGCATTGCTGCTACACCACAAGCCCTCTAGCACTTGATAAGATAGGACTACTGAGCTCATAGAGCCTACAGTAGCAGGAGAGAGGGATTTGACAAAAGAGAATGCATAGAACAGTGCTGAGATTAGGAGATTGAGGTGACGGTGAGGCTCATGAAGGTCTCCAGCTGACACCTGGTGTCAAGTAGAACTTGGCCAGGGTAAACAAAGAGGCAAGAAAGATAGGCTATGCAGAGGAGAGCAGTGGAGGTAAGGGCCAACCAGGATGGAAGGAATCACAGTAAACGCAAAACCCAGAGAAAAACCCAGTATGTCTGTGATGTACAGGAACAGACGGTGGAGGTGGCACAGCCAATGGGGACTTTTGTCGTAAAGCAATGCAAAAACGTTCTTCTAAAACAGTGGGACTTCGCCGGACATGGTGGCTCCTGCCTGTAATCCCAGCATGAGGATGATTAGGTCATGAGTTCAAGATCAGCCTGGCCAACATGGTGAAACCCTGTCTCTACTAAAGATACAAAAATTAGCCAGGCATGGTGGTACGTGGCTGTAATCTCAGGAGGCTGAGGGAGAACTGCTTGACCCCAGGAGGCGGAGGTTTAAGTGAGCCAAGATTGCGCCGTTGAACTCCAGCCTGGGTAACAGGATGAGACTCCGTCTTAAAAAAAAAAACACACACACAAACAAACAAACAAAAACAGTGGGACTTGATCCCTGAGTTTCAGAAATTGGTGGCACCATTGGATTTGACTTTTAAAGATTAATCAGGCTGTGTGTGTGGTGGATGGTGGACAGGGGATGGGGGTGAGGCTGGACACACACAGGCAGCTATTCCCGTGCCCTCTGATGGGGTGGCGTCTTGCATAGGAGTGATGGTGATGACAGACTGCGGAGAGAGTACACGTGTGGCGTGTATATTTGGGAGTAAGACTCAAAGACTTGATTTCTTCTTCAGGCTGAGTTTCAGAGAGTATGCGTGCTCCTGCATTGCTCACCTCCATTTTCCACATTCACGGGTGCCCAGAAGATATCTCTGATGTGGATGAATGATTGACTGGTTGATGTTTGTAATTGAGGGGAAAGAGAAGGCATCCTGAAGGGGGATGTTGAGATTCTAAGAGGTCAGGACATCCTGGATATGTGGGTATCCGAGGCAACAGGGCAGGCACTTGCACTAGTTGTTTAGGGTGCCCCAAGTCTGGGGTGCTGTACTTGGCAGAATAATTGCCCCAAAGGTGCCCATGTCCTGACTCTTGTACCCTGTGAATAAGTTGTCTCACATGACAAAGGAGACTTTGAAGAAACAATTAAGGATCTTGAAATGGAGAGATACACTGGATTATTTAGGTGGATTTAACATAACCATGGGAGTCCTAAGGAGAGGGAGGCTGGAGGGTCAGAGGAGATGTAATGATAGAAGCAGGTGATAGAGGAAGAAGCCATAAGCCAAGTGTTTGGGGCAACCTCTAGAAGCTGGAAAAGGCAAGGAATGGAGTCTCCCATGGAGCCTCCAAAAGGAACGTAGCCATGCTGATACCTTCCTTTTAACCAAGTGAGGTATAAACCAGACTTCTCATTTCCAGAACTATAAGGTAATACATTTGCATTAACCTGAGCCACTGGCATTTTGGCAATTCACTATAGCACCAACAGGAAACTAGTTAGGTGCCAAGGAGACAGTTGTGGGGTTAATGAGACGAAAATCAGTGCATTTACCCTGTGTTTAACCTCAGGATGAATGAAATAAATTAGTGTCCCAGAAGACAATGGGAAGAGACCTTCCAGAGAACCGAGGATCCCACATTATGCGATCAGTGTGTTAGTTGGGACTCGGGTGTGACTGCCACAAAGCCTTACACAGACACAGAATGGCTCAAAGGAGAAGGAGAATTATTGAAAAACTTCCAGGATGCTGTAGCATCAGGGAGGGCTGGACCCAGGAGTTCTAATGGTGTACTCCAGACTTGTCTGTCTCCCATTCTTACCTCTTCTGCCCTCCACTGGCTTCATTCATGGGCAGGCTATCTCCCTGCATGGGATTTCTCTTCCCAGATATTCCAGCTAAAGCCTGTTGGCTCCAGTCGCCTGGCTATAGGCTTTGTTCATCCATATCTGATCACTGTGGCCAGGAGAAAGGGATGACCCAGGGAGTCAGCCTAAGTCACCTCATGGCCCACCTTGATGGTGGGGTGGATTAGCGTTGTGGAAGCCTGTGGACCGCGTGGAGTCATGTGAGGAAGGTTAGACATGAAGGAGCCAGGGTTAGAGGGGCCAGAGGGCTAGATGGAGCTGTTGTTTTCTTAGCTGGGAGGAGACTTGGTGACGTTCACTTCAAGATGGCTGCATGTCGTGGGTCCAGGGAACGTCTCATCCTTCATGAGGTGGGAGGAGAGAGGGAGGAAGGAAAGGGTGCCCAAATAGGTAGGGTGGAGGGCTTGGAGGCCAGAAACGCGGGCTTTGACTCTAAGGAGGCAGTGTAAGGCAGCTGCCTCACAGGAGGGGCTGGGGCCCACAGCCATCCTTGGAGAGGGAAGGAGTGGGACCAGGGTCTCAGCAGTGAGGACACTGGTTCCCTGCGGCCCTTGGAGGATGAGCCATCCTGGGCCCATCTATGTGGGCACTCGGGAGGGGAGCTGAGCTGGTGAGAAGGGAGGACAGGAGCAGAGGCTGTCTTGGGGCTGTAGTACAATGTGGGTGTGCAGGGCCTAACAGTTGCCCAGAGGCCACTGTTGCCCTTTCCATGGGTCCCCACACCTGCTGACCCCCTCTGGCTGGTGTCTCCTCTTGGTACTTCCTGCAGAACAACCTGCCGAGGGCACCGCCTGCTGCCTCAAGGTCACTGCCCAGCAGGAGGAGAAGCAGGAGGATGCAGCCATCTGCCCAGTGACAGTGCTTCCTGAGGTAAGCAGATTTTTGTCACAGCATCTCCTGTGAGGCAGGCCCACCCATGAGACATCTACTCTGCCCTGGGCTTTCCTAAGACCGCCCACAGGCTGGGTCATTCTGAGATTCTGGACTCTTAGGTCTGTGCTGGGCCTTGAAGCAATCTGAGTGTGAAGGGCAGCCCTGCCCTCCAGCTACCATGGCGTCACTGGAGACAAGCCATGGTGACCCGGGAGTTGAGAAAGCAGGAGGCAAGAGGGAAGGGACTGACCAAGTGTTTACGGAGACGAGCGATGAAACTATCACAGGCAGGCACATCTGTATCCAGGTCAGAACAAGAGAGCCCTCATCCTTGAGAAATGCGTACAGGTATTATCTTTGTAGCTCTTTTGGTATCTGGGATTTGCTTTTAACCAGAGCTGGGGTGAGGGTGAAACAAGGTAGGTCCTGATACACTAAGCATCGGGCAGTGGTACGTGTGGCATTGGTCAGAACTGTTTGCACTGCAAGTGGCTTATACTGGCCCAAGGGGTAGAAGTAAATTGATTGGCTCTTATGTGTTCTGTAGTAGGCTTTAGGCAAGGCTGCATCCAGGTGCTCCCAGGTGATGGGAAGAATCTCTGGCCAACCTGTTTCATGGTTCTGCATTCTCCCCTTTATTCTTAGACAGATTCTGCCCCATGTAAGCAGAATGCCTCCCAGATCCTGGCAAAGCAGGGTTGGAGGAACTTCTGCTTCCCAAAGGTCCTGGTCAGTTCCCCAGAAAGTACCAGTCATGGCTGTGCCTGGGTGGCCGCCTGCTCCCAGATCAGCCCCATCCACAAAGGCAGGGCTTGGTTGTCATTTCCACTAAGGGGAAAAACAGTATGAATAGATGGAGAAGGCTCTGCAGTGGGAACATGTCAGCACTGGGCAAGCTGGATAGAGCCATGGTTAGGATGGAGTTGTTTGCTTGTTGCACTTGTAGCTCTTTATGAAGCAAGGGCTCTGCCTCACAGCCTGAAACCCAGACCTTGGTTTGGACCCGGTCAATCTCGTGTGTGCCCCAGGTTCGTGTCTCTGAGTAAATCTCCAAAGCAGGAGAGTCCCGAGCACAGTGAGCTCTGTCAGAACCTCCCAGCTGCCCTTTCTTCTGCCTTCATTGACAACCCTCTGACCCTCCTGTTGAGCAAAGACACATGTGTGATGTTACAGGAACCAGTGACCTTCCAGGATGTGGCCGTGGACTTCAGCCGGGAGGAGTGGGGGCTGTTGGGCCCGACACAGAGGACTGAGTACCGTGATGTGATGCTGGAGACCTTTGGGCACCTGGTCTCTGTGGGTAAGGCCCTGCCCCCTCTTCACCCACCCCAGGGCTGGTAGGCCATAGGAGCCCAAGTCAGGGGTGTTCGTCTTCTCTGGGCTCCACACTGGGCATTCCCTCAAGTGGCCCTTGCTCTATCCAAAGGCTGTAAGTGGAACTGTAGACCTGGAGGGGTAGGGGCATCGGGTGGCCAGAAGCAGCCTTGGGTCCAGTGAAGAAGTGATTTGCTATCTGCCCTGAGGAAGTATGATAGAACAGGACTTCAAAGAGCTTGGAGGACACTCCCTGCGCTCCCTGTCCCTTGTTCACCAAAGTCAGTGCTCCCCTCCCTGCTGCTTCATTGCTTTTCAGTCTCTCTTCAGGTTGCATGACTCTGTTTAGAAAAAAAATCCTGACTTTTGAACTTCATTATGCATTTCATGCTCTCAGACCCATCCCACCACATCTACTATGGTATCCACATCTTTTGTTGTTTTTTTTCAGGTTGGGAGACTACGCTGGAAAATAAGCAGTTAGCTCCAAATTCTGGCATTCCTGGGGAAGAACCAGCTGCCAGCCTGAAAGTGCAAGAATCGTCGAGGGATTGTGCCTTGTCCTCTACATCAGAAGATACCTTGCATGGTGGGGTCCAGGAAGTCCAAAACACAGGGTTGAAACAGGTGGAGTCTGCTCAGGAAAAAGAGCTCCCTCAGAAGAAACACTTTGACAACCCTGAGTCCCAGGCAAACAGTGATGCTCTTGACACAAACCAGGTTTCACTCCAGAAAATTGACAACCTTGAGTCCCAGGCAAACAGTGGTACTCTTGACACCAACCAAGTTTTGCTCCAGAAAATTCCTCCTAGAAAACGATTGCGCAAACGTGACTCACAGGTTAAAAGCATGAAACATAATTCACGAGTAAAAATTCATCAGACAAGCTGTGAAAGGCAAAATGCCAGGGAAGGCAACGTTTGTAGGAAAACCTTCAATCGGAGTACTAAACAGATTACGTTCATAAGAATTCACAAGGGGAGCCAAGTTTGCCGATGCAGTGAATGTGGCAAAATATTCCGGAACCCAAGATACTTTTCTGTGCATAAGAAAATCCACACAGGAGAGAGGCCCTATGTGTGTCAAGACTGTGGGAAAGGATTTGTTCAGAGCTCTTCCCTCACACAGCATCAGAGAGTTCATTCTGGAGAGAGACCATTTGAATGTCAAGAGTGTGGGAGGACCTTCAATGATCGCTCAGCCATCTCCCAGCACCTGAGGACTCACACTGGAGCTAAGCCCTACAAGTGTCAGGACTGTGGAAAAGCCTTCCGACAGAGCTCCCACCTCATCAGACATCAGAGGACTCACACTGGGGAGCGCCCATATGCGTGCAACAAATGTGGAAAGGCCTTCACCCAGAGCTCACACCTTATCGGGCACCAGAGAACCCACAATAGGACAAAGCGAAAGAAGAAACACCCTACCTCATAACCCTCAAGCCAGTTGAACACTGCTTTTTCAGCTCTACCTTGCGATATAACATGCACAGGCCTGCTTGTGAATTGGGACTGAATGTGAAAGGGAAGCATTGAGTGAGGACATTCGCAAGACCAAAGGACAGCTGGAGAGACTGCCCAGCACATCATGAATAAATAAAATGAGTGGGGAGTTATTAACATCAGTTGGAAAAAATAATTTTCCATTCAGGCGATATTGTCTATTCACTCATTTAGTCATTAAAAGTGAGAGTAATAAAATCTGAAAATGTTACATAATAAGTTTTAAAAGCGAGGTAATTAACAATCTGCACTGATAATACATTTACAGTACCACAGTAAAGTATTTATGTGTATAAATAAGGATCAAAAGAGAATGTGAACTACTGATCTATTTCTGTGTAGAACCTGTATATTTCCTGCTTATTTAAATATTTCTATAGTAATGATTCATATTTAAGCAACATTAAAACAAAAGGAAGGAGATTATCAGTTCTAGAAGATTCTGTGCAAGGCTGCAGCACCTTGGGTACAAGATACTGTGTGAATTGGGATAAGTGGATCCTTCTGCCCCTTAGGGTGTTGTCATGATACGGTTAGGTGAAGGTAGGGAAAACTAAGACACTCAAAGGGCTGGAAACCCCAGGCAAGTGTGGGGGCTCCCTGGGAATATTCATATTTCTTTTATTATTTTTGACACGATCTTGTGTCACCCAGGCTGGAGTGCAGAGGTACTATCATAGCTTACTGTAGCCTTGAATTACCTGGGCTCAAAGGATCCTCCTGCCTCAGCCTCCCAGTAGCTGGAACTATAGGCATGCACCACTGCACTACACCCTGGGCAACAGTGTGAGACTCCATCTCAAATAAAAAAAACACACGAGAGAAAATCCTGGGATTCTTTTTCTAGGGATGTAATGCTTACAAATAAAATGCCTCAGTGGGCTACAGTGCATCTAAAACAAGCCAGGCGCAGTGGCTCATGCTTTAATCCCAGCACTTTGGGAGGCAGAGGCGGGTGGATCACGAGGTCAAGAGATCGAGACCATCCTGGTCAACATGGTGAAACCCCGTCTCTACTAAAAATACAAAAATTAGCTGGGCATGGTGGCGCGTGCCTGTAATCCCAGCTACTCAGGAGGCTGAGGCAGGAGAATTGCCTGAACCCAGTAGGCCGAGGTTGCGGTGAGTCGAGATCGCGCCATTTCACTCCAGCCTGGGTAAAAGAGTAAAACTCCGTATCAAAAATAAAATAATCACTGACGTGCACTACACAGAAGTTGTTATCCAATAGTGTGATCTCACAAGGATTTTGTAATTCTGCCCCAGCCTCCCGAGTAGCAGGAACTACAGGTGCAAGCCAACACGCCTGGCTAATTTTTTGTGTGTTTTTAGTAGAGACGGGGTTTCACCGTGTTGCCCAGGCTGGTCTCGAACTCCTGACTTCAGGCAATCCGTCCGCCTTGGCATCCAAAAGTGCTGGGATTACAGGCCTGAGCCACGGCGCCCGGCCCACGATCTCTTACGGGGTAAAACCACACTCGAGGTTGTGGTATTTGACGCTGTGCGAATGATTTTTACCTTTCCTTCAAAAATCAGGATTCCCTGTCAGTGCCGTAAGGCTGCGCGGGGCCATGCACGTATGAATGAAAGTATGTCCATAGCCAGCATGGGTCTGAGCGAGGAGGGTCATTCTCACTGCGCAGGCTACAGAGCGGCTCCCTGGGTCCTTTCCCAGGCCAGGTGTCCACCTCCAAGGGCGTCAAAGGCTGCAGGCCCGCGGGAGGACGACCAACGGGGACGCTGGCGGAAAGGTTAATGGCGGAGTCGCAACCCAGCCGAGCCCACGGCTCTGGGAGGCTGGTTCCGCCTCTCCCGAAGCGTAATAGCTTCCGTCAGCTTTGCGCACCAGGACACAATCGCCGCCTTCCCTGAGCCCACAGTCGCCTTCACGCTGGAGACTAGAAACTACAAGTCCCGAAACACCGTGCGGCGCAGCCCGCGCAGCAGACCTACCCAATCACCGCACCGCTCCGACCAAGCACATGCCTTGCCCAGTCAGAGTCACGCTCTGCCAAACGAGCAACTTGTCTCATCCAATCAGCGTGTCGTCTGCCCTGTTAGTTCCTTGTCTTCCCCAGCCAGATTCTTGCCTCCTCCAAACCGCTTCCAGCCTGTTCCTGTGGCTGTGCCCGGCACAGTCAGCGGTTGGTCCCTCTTCGCGCCCTCGCCTGGTGGAAACAGACTCGGGGCTATGTTGGCTACACCCGGGAGTAGGGCGCCCTGCGGCTGGCGGCGGCCCCTGCGGAGAGGACTGGCCCGGGACCTGTGGAGGCTCGCCTATCCCCTGCGGACCCCGTCCTCGGCCTGAGGGTGGTGTCAGGGGCTTTGGAACCAGAGCAATTACATCTTGAATAGGGGCTTGGTTAACTAAGGCTAAGACCGGTTGGTCTGCATTTCCAGTAAGTTAAGGCATTCTGAGTCACAGGATGAGATAGGAGGTCTGTACAAGATACAGGTCATAAAAACCTTGCTGAAAGGCCGGGCGCGGTGGCTCACACCTGTAATCCCAGCATTTTGGGAGGCCGAGGCGGGCAGATGAGGAGGTCAAGAGATCGAGACCATCCTGCCAAACATGACGAAACCCCGTCTCTACTAAAATTAAAAAATAATAATTAAAAAAAAGGCCCGGCGCAGTGGCTCACGCCTATAATCCCAGCACTTTGGGAGGCCGAGGCGGGTGGATCACGAGACCATCCTTGTTGACGGGGTCAACAAGGTGAAACCCCGTCTCTACTAAAAATACCAAAATTAGCTGGGCATGGTGGTGCCCGCCTATAGTCCCAGCTACCCAGGAGGCTGAGGCAGGAGAATTGCTTGAACCCAGGAGGCAGAGGTTGCGGTGAGCCGAGATCGTGCCATTGCACTCCAGCCTGGGTAACAAGAGGGAAACTCCGTCTCAAAAAAAAAAAAAAAAATAGCCAGGCGTGGAGGTATGCACCTGTAGTCCCAGCTACTCACCTGTAGTCCCAGCTACTTGGGAGGCTGAGGTAGGGGAATCACTTGAACCTGGGAAGCAGAGATTACAGTGAGCTGAGGTCCGGCCACTGCACGCCAGGCTGCTGACAGAGCAAGGCTGGCTCCGTCTCAACAAAAAAAACAAAAAGCAAAATAAAAACAAAAACCTTGCATCATAAACAGCTTGCAGTAAAGAAGCCGACCAAAACCCCCCAAAACCAAGACAGCCACGAGAGTGACCTCTGGTCATCCTCACTGCTACACTCCCACCACCGCCATGACAGTTTGGAAATGCCTTGGCAACATCAGGAAGTTACCCTATATGGTCTAAAAAAGGAGGCATGAATAATCCACCCTTTGTTTAGCAAACCATCAAGAAATAACCTTAAACATGGTCAACCAGCAGCCATCTGGGCTGCTCTCTCTATGGAGTAGTCATTCTTTATTCCTTTACTTTCCTAATAAACTTGCTTTCATTTTGGACTGGACTTGAATTATTTCTTGTGTGAGATCCACAAACCCTCTCTAGAGGTCTGGAATGGGACTGCCTTTCCAGTGACAGTGAGAGCCCAGACTAGAGCTCCAGGGTTCCTGGGCCAGGTGGTCGCAGGCGCCCAGGGCATTCGGACCGTAGGGAGAGGTTGATAGTCTCCTCATCAGGCTCAGATGCACAAGCGTTGTGCTTTCCTGGCCCTCAATCACAGGTGAGGGGCATCCCTTTCCTGCCTTGGAAATGGCCCAGCGTCTGCCTTTCCTAGACACCCGGCCTGGCTGCCGTCACCCACCTGGCCTGGCCAGGGATGCTTGCTGAAGAGTCGGGCTGTGCATCACTCGAGCTGTGTCTAGAGCAGAAACCTGGAAGACAAGTGAGGAGATCTGCCAGGACCAGGCATCTCCAGGCTCACCTGGCAGGGGGAATATTGAGATGCATACCACACCAACTTGTGTTTTGCCATATCCAGGACCCACTGTCTTTTTTTTTTTTTTTTTTTTTTTTTGAGACGGAGTTTCGCTCTTGTTACCCAGGCTGGAGTGCAATGGCGCGATCTCGGCTCACCGCAACCTCCGCCTCCTGAGTTCAGGCAATTCTCCTGCCTCAGCCTCCCAAGTAGCTGGGATTACAGGCACACGACACCATGCCCAGCTAATTTTTTGTATCTTTAGTAGAGA
>CM052668.1:41340486-41431963 GCA_028533165.1 Leontopithecus rosalia
ACATAGATACAGTGGTAAAAGGATCAATGCAACAACAAGAGCTAACGATCCTAACACCCAGATACATAGAGACTTAGATTCAATGAAACAGAAAATTAATAAGGATATCAAGGACTCGAACTCAGATCCGGAACAAGTAAACTTAATAAATATTTATAGAGCTCTCCACTTCAAATACACAAAATATACATTCTTGTCATTATCACATCACATCTACTCATAGGTTTAAATAAAACATTGATTAGTCATTATTAATGCCCATTTTTTTCAGAATAAAGCAATATTTTCATTCACCCTCCCTCTCTCTCTTCCTCTTTCTTCCTCTCCTTTACTCATTTTTTTTTATTTCTTTCCCTCTCTCAAAAAAAGAAATAACTCTACTTGTAAACCTCTAGATCCAGGTCGGCAATATCTCTCTCATTGCTTGATTTCCTTCCTTCCCTTCCCTCCCTCCCTCCCTTCCTCCCTTCTTTCCTTCATCCTTTCCTTCCTCCCTCCCTTCCTCCTTCCCTCCCTTCCTGCCTTCCTCCCTTCCTACCCCCCCAAAAAAAGAAGGGGTTACAAATAAAAAATAAGACAGATACTTTGAGAAAATAGAACAATGAGAACAAGAACAGACTCTTTGACATTACAAGTGAGATTGTTGAACAAATAAGTTAGAAAAAGAAAAAGGGATACTTCCCTGGGGCTGAAAGGAAATTTTCAGGTAATGCCAAGTATTATCAGAATTAATAAGACCCATGTGTCATGGAAAATTGAGAACACCACGATTAACAGCAGATGGCAGAACTGGGCGTGTTGGCTCACGCCTGTAATCCCAGCACTTTGGGAGACTGAGGTCGGTGGATCACTCTAGGTTAGGAGTTTGAGACTAGCCTGGCCAACATGGTGAAACCGTGTCTCTACCAAAAATACAAAAATTAGCCAGGCGTGGTGGCAGGCACCTGTAATCCCACCTATTTGGGAGGCTGAACAGGAGAATTGCTTGAACCTGGGAGATGGAGGTAGCAATGGAGGCTGCATTCCAGCCTGGGCGACGGAGTGAGAATCCTAAAAAAAAAATGAGGCCGGGCGCGGTGGCTCAAGCCTGTAATCCCAGCACTTTCGGAGGCCGAGGCGGGTGGATCACGAGGTCAAGAGATCGAGACCATCCTGGTCAACATGGTGAAACCCCGTCTCTACTAAAAGTACAAAAAATTAGCTGGGCATGGTGGCATGTGCCTGTAATCCCAGCTACTCAGGAGGCTGAGGCAGGAGAATTGCCTGACCCAGGAGGCGGAGGTTGCGGTGAGCCAAGATCGCGCCATTGCACTCCAGCCTGGGTAACAAGAGCGAAATTCCGTCTCAAAAAAAAAAAAAAATGCAAGCGCCAAGAGAAAAGATGCCAGACTTGTCTATTTGGCCAATTTGAGTTGATTTCAGCAGGCAGGGCAGGAAGGTTCATTGGCTTCCTATAATCCCCAAGACCAAACCTATGATTGATTGGCAAACCTAAAAGTGACCGGGAGAATGGAACCAAGTTGGAAAACACACTTCAGGATGTTATCTGTTGGGTACCAGCCCCAACCCCATACACAGGTGCCCTTAGTCCTGACAAGGGATTGAGAAAAGGAAATAAAGACAGACACAAGAGTAGAATTTCATGGGAACCAAGTTGGCGAAGAGCGCTGGGCTCCAAACACTTTTATTATGTGCCCATAAGATCTCATTGATCTTATGGGCGTGGAAGGGAAGGGTAGAGGAGTGGGTAAGGTAGCTGGGCAGAGAGCTCTTGAGATCCTTCTAAGACATGCTAACTAGTACTCTGAGTTTATCACTGATTATTATCAGGGTGCTTCAGAAGCATAGTGGATTAGGAGCCACGAGGTCTGACCACACCCAATACATCAAGGGGCTTTTATTTCCTGAGCATTGAGGATTTAGAGCAATGAAAATCACTCCATATTCCGATCATCTAGGCAGAGCCTAAGGTGTTCCATGATCTCTGTCCTGCAAGGCTTTCCACCTCCTTGCCAACTCCCATCTACAAACACCCTCCTGGATCTTGTGAGCAGAGGTCGCCTCCCTTCTCAGAGATCTCTGCATAAGTCCTCTTTACAAGGCCCTCATGCAGTCTCCATGTTGAGAAGGCATTCGTGGGACCAGAGCAATATTCCCTGCTCTGCCGCCATCCCGAGGTGTTCCCGGGTTACTGCACTCTCCGATGGTCTTTACCTTAGGCCTCCTTTTGCCACTTGATTTCTAATTAACGGCACCAATAATATAATTTAGTGCAGTGTATAAACTTCAGTGTACTCTGAGCCAAGCAAGATTATAATTATTTAGATAGATTAACATAGGTCTCGCCCTGGCCATCAGGACCCACATTATCCATGAGAACTTCCCCAACCTAGCAAGACAGGCCAACATTCAAATTCAGGAAATACAGAGAACACCAGTAAGATACTCCCTGAGAAGAGCAACTCTACTCTTTCACTGGATATTTGTGTCTGAATGCATTTGTTCCTCTGTCCCTGGGTCAGTGTCTGAGGGTTGGACTCGACATTTAGGCTTGGAATGTTTCTGGTTATGCTGACATTAGCCATTAGGCTGATGTTTTGGGGCTGGATTTAGGCATTTTTTTAATCAAGGGGATCTTAGCACTTTGGGAGACCGAGGCAGGCAGATCACCTGAGGTCAGGAGTTAGAGACCAGCCCGAACAACATGGAGAACGCCTGTAGCTGCTAAAAATACAAAGTTAGCCGGGTGTGGTGGCAGCGGATTGTGATCCCAGCTACTCAGGAGGCTGAGGCAGGAGAATCGCTTAAGCCTGGGAGGCGGAGGTTATGGTGAGCTGAGATCTCGCCATTGCACTCCACCCTGGGCAACATGAGCAAAATTCCATCTCAAAAAAAAAAGTAGCAATTTATATTATCATATTCTTTAACAGCACAGCAAAATTACAAATTAATAATTGTGGATATTTTAGAATATATTTTGAAACAGCTATTTGATCAAAGAAGAAATTTTAAAAAACTAAATTTGTTTAAGTAAAAATAAGTACTCTATATCAAACGACCAACATGAATACAAAATATCAAAGCTTGCTTAAAGCTACAGCAGGGCGTGGGGGCTCATGCCTGTAATCCCAGCACTTTGGGAGGCTAGCAGGTGGGGGTGGATCACCTGAGGTCAGGAGTTCACCTGGCCAACAGGCCAAAAGTCTGTCTCTACTAAAAATACAAAAAATTAGACGGGCATGGGGACCGGTGCCTGTAATCCCAGCTACTTAGGAGGCTGAGGCAGGAGAATCACTTGAACACAGGAGGTGGAGGTTGCAGTGAGCTGAGAATGTGCCATTGCACTTCAGCTTGGGTGACAAGAGTGAGACCCTGTCTCAATAACAACAAAAGCGTACTCTATTCTACAGCCAAGTATGTCTCAAGTTTTTTGTCTCAAAACCCCTTCACACTCTTAAAAGTCACTGAAGACCCTACTCAGTATTTGTTTATGTAGGGCCTATCAATGTTTGCTCTATCAGGCATTAAAACTGAGAAAAAAATAATATATTTTATTATTTTTATTATTATTATTATTATTATTTTTTTGAGACGGAGTTTCGCTCTTGTTACCCAGGCTGGAGTGCAATGGTGCGATCTTGGCTCACCGCAACCTCCGCCTTCTGGGTTCAGGCAATTGTCCTGCCTCAGCCTCCCGAGTAGCTGGGATTACAGGCACGCGCCACCATGCCCAGCTAATTTTTTGTATTTTTACTAGAGACGGGGTTTCACCATGTTGACCAGGATGGTCTCGATCTCTTGACCTCGTGATCCACCCACCTCGGCCTCTCAAAGTGCTGAGATTACAGGCTTGAGCCACTGCGCCCGGCCTATATTTTATAATCATTATTATTATTTGAGACGGAATCTTGCTCTGTTGCCCAGGCTGGAGTAGCTATGAGACTACAGCCCCCCACCATCACACCCAGCTATTTTTTGTAATTTTAGTACAGAAGGGTTTTCACCATGTTGGCCAGGATGGTCTCAATCTCTTGACATCGTGAGCTGCCCGCCTCGGCCTCCCAAAGTTTTGGGATTACAGGCGTGAGCCACCGTGCCCGGTAAGATAATTTTTCAAAATAAACCCATCATATGTTAATGTATAGGTTGAGCTGTGTCTCCCTAAAATTGATATGTTTAAGTTCTAACCCATAGTACCTCAGACCTTATTTGGAGACAGGGTCTTAAAATGAGGTCATTAGGGTGACCCCTGGTCCAATATGACCGTTTAAAAACAGAAATTTGGAGACAGACAACTTGTCACACACACACAGGGAAAATGCCACGTGAAGACAAAGAGATATACAAGCCAAGGAATGCCAGAGATTGCCAGCAAAAGCTAAGGAAAGGGATGGAACGTACACTGTCCCTCAGAAGGAACCAACTTTACTTTCTTTTTTTTTTTTTTTTTTTTTTTTTTGAGACGGAGTTTCGCTCTTGTTACCCAGGCTGGATCGGCTCACCGCAATCTCCGCCTCCTGGGTTCAGGCAATTCTCCTGCCTCAGCCTCCCGAGTAGCTGGGATTACAGGCACGCGCCACCGGGCCCAGCTAATTTTTTGTATCTTTAGTAGAGACGGGGTTTCACCATGTTGACCAGGATGGTCTCGATCTCTCAACCTCGTGATCCACCGGCCTCGGCCTCCCAAAGTGCTGGGATTACAGGCTTGAGCCACCGCGCCCGGCCCACTTTACTTTCTTAATCAACTTGCTTTTACTTTGCACTGCAAACTCGCCCTGAATTCTTTCCTGCACAAGATCCAAGAACCCTCCCGTGGGGTCTGAATCGGGACTCCTTTCATGTAAGAGGACCAGCGCTCCCAGCCTCAAGCCCCTTTCCAGCCGCTACCGCCAAAGTCTACGATATTAATAAACCCCTAACCCTTCCTTTGACTTCCAAGCGTGTGCGTTTTAGGCACTGGGGAGCAGACGGTAAAGCGGAACAGCCCCGGGGTTCCTCCAGCGCAATTTCCCGGAAAGTGCAGACCCGGCGGACGCGTAGGGCAAGGCCCCAGCACCCGGAGGGGCGGACGATCCCCATCCCCACGATGCGCCATCTCTCGGAGCCCGCACCCACTCCCTTCCGCACGCCTGAGGCTTCTGTTTGCCCGCATCCTAGCGGGCAGCGCAGCGGTGAGCAACCGCATCTCCCATCAGCCCCAGCTAAGCGCTCCCATTGGCCAGAGGCCATCGGGTGGAGGCTCCCATTGGCCAGAGGCCATCGGGTGGAGGCCCCCATTGGCCAGCGGCCAGAATGTTTCCATTGGTCTAAGGCCCGGCCGGCGGAGACTACCATTGGCCGAGAGCTGCGGCTCGCTGCACGGCCTACTGGGAGTTGTAGTCGCCGCGTCGCCGGTGGGGCCGCCATTGTCCAGCTTTCGGCGAGTCGGGTGGTCCCTTTGGCTGTAGTGGCCCTCTGGTCTGGGGATCACCTCAGGCGCCATTCTACACTGGTCGATCCAGGATGGACTCCGACGACGAAGCGGCAGCGGCGGTGATGTCTGTGGGGCCGCCGGCGGCCCAGCTTCAGGTAACAATAACAACAGTAACGACGGCCGCGGGCTCCGGGCAAGCGTCTCCCTCGGAGACTGACTCACGCCGCGGCGCGATGAGGGCGGCAGCGCCGTTATGCCTTTGACACGTGGGGAAACTGAGGCACGGGTCGGGGCGTGGTGACGGCCTGGCTGGTCGGAGAGGGGGCGGGGGTTCCAACCAGGCGCCGGGCCCCCGAATGCGCATGCTCCACGGCGGCCTTCGCCTCGCCGGGGCTGGGGTCGGTCATTCCCGAGGGAATCCGGCAGGTCCCGCTCCCGCGTTCGGCGCCGCCCCGTCGAAACCCTTACTGTCCTCGTGTTGACGGATAACAGTAATTGTAGCGTTGGCCGGGTGCCCAGGTGGCAAGAATCCTCAAATAGGGATGCTTCAACGGGTGGAGTCAGCGCACCCCCACCGGGACCCCAGCACCGAAGAGCCCTTGCCCTGGGGCTTGGGCACAACCTCTTGGGGACGACAATGGGTCACCACGCACAGAGTGTGATGAGAACGACTACCAGGGTCATCCCTGGGAGGACCGCAGTACTGGGCGGTCGGTGTTTGCAGGGCTATCTGGCCATCAAAGCTCTGGCACTTCTAGACAAAGTGACTGCGCCTGTGTTCATAAAGTGCCGCCTCGCGTGGCGGGAAGCAACAATAATTCATACTTTCTCAAGCTCTGCAACCTTGAAATTATATACTTTTTTTTTTTGTCGTTGGTTTGTTTATGGGGATTTGCACCATTTCAAATTTGGTACACAAAGGGACACTATTGATAATCCTAGATTGCAGGCTTTCAGGTGTATGTTACTCCAAATTTGCATGAAATGCTTCCACGTTTTAGTTTGTTCTTGCTGTGGACGGGAACGGAGAATGAGCATAAGAAAGGCTTGAGAGAGGCCGGGCGCGGTGGCTCAAGCCTGTAATCCCAGCACTTTGGGAGGCCGAGGCAGGTGGATCACGAGGTCAAGAGATCGAGACCATCCTTGTTGACAGGGTCAACAAGGTGAAACCCCTCTCTACTAAAAATACAAAAAATTAGCTGGGCATGGTGGCGCGTGCCTGTAATCCCAGCTACTCAGGAGGCTGAGGCAGGGGAATTGCCTGAACCCAGGAGGCGGAGGTTGCGGTGAGCCCAGATCGTGCCATTGCACTCCAGCCTGGGTAACAACAGCGAAACTCCGTCTCAAAAAAAAAAAAAAGAAAGAAAAGAAAGGCTTGAGAGAAAGTGTGTTAGTTGCCTGTTGCTATAACTCAAAACTTTGTGACCCGAAACAACAATGAATATCTCACAGGCTCTGACAGTTGGGAGTGCTGAAATGACTTCGCTGGGGGTTCTGGTCCAGGCTCAAGAAGTTATAGTGAAGGTGTCAGCACAGCTGTTGTCACCTGAGACTTAACTGCGGCTGCAGGATCCAGTTCCAGGATGGCTCACTCACATGTCTGTTGGTGGGAGAACTTGGTTGTTCTCCATGTAGACCTCTCTTTGGAACTGCTGGGTATCCTTACAACATAGCATTTGGCTTCCCACAGAACAGGTGATCCAGGAGAGGGCAAGGTAGAAACCGTAACGCCTTTCATGACCTGGTTTCAGAATTCACACTCTTGTCACTTCCACAATGTCTTACTAAACAAGTCATCCTTGCTCGGTGTTGGAGGGGACTACCCAAGGGCTGGAGATCATTGGCAAAGATGGTTGGGGAGCGTCTTGGAGGCTGTCCATCGCAGCAGACAAGGACCAGAATGGAGAGCTTCAGGGTTCAGTGTTTTATCTGGCTATCAGTATCTGCTGTAACAATTCACTGCAAATTTTGTAGCTTAAAACAACATTTGTTCTTTCAGTTCTGGAGGTCAGAAGTCAAAAATCGGGGCTGGAATCAAGGTGTGAGCAGAGCTACCTTCCCCACTGAGGTTCTAGGGTAGAGTCTGATCCCTTGCCTTTCCAGCTATGAGAGCCACAGACCTTCCATTCCTTCCTCATGGCCCTTTGCTCATCTTGAAAGCCAGCAGTGTAGCATGCTGCTTCAGTGACCATATTGCCTATGTCTTCTGTAGTCATATCTCCCTCTGTATACCTTTTATAAAGACACGTGTGGGCCTGGCACGGTGGCTCACGCCTGTAATCCCAGCACTTTGGGAGGCCGGGGCCAGGGGTTTGAGACCAGACTGGCCAACATGGTGAAACCCTGTCTCTATTAAAAAATACAAAAATTAGCCAGATGTGGTATGCACATGTAGTCCCAGCTACTCAGGAGGGTGAGGCAAGAGAATCAACTGAATCCAGGAGGCAGAGGTTGCAGTGGGCCAAAATCACACCACTGCACTCCAGCCTGGTGGACAGTGAGACTCCATCTTGAGAAAAAAAAACAAAAAACAACAACCATAAATTACCTGGTCAGTGGTATTCCGTTATGGCAACAGAAAACAGACTAGGACAGGGACTATCTTTGCTCTTTTCCATGTGGCTGTCCAGATGTCCTGTAGGAAGTGTTTGTAAACCACTTAATCATTATGCAGCCCCAGGGGGTGATGCTTTGTTGACATGGAAACTGGGAGGCAAAAATGCTTCTTGAGGACAAAGTGACTGAGCCAAGACTGATCCAGAAATACCTGGCTTTCAAGCATGGCTGCAGAAGGGCTTTGTTTATGGGACACATTTTATGTAATGTTGCATCAACTTTCAAAAATTAGAATTTTTCACATAGAGGCCAGGTGCGGTGGCTCACGCCTGTAATCCCAGCACTTTGGGAGGCCGAAGCAGGTGGATCACTTGGGGCCAGGGGTTCGAGACCAGTCGGTCCAATGCGGTAAAACCCCATGTCTACTAAAAATACAAATATTAGCCAGGTGTGGTGGCATGTGCCTGTAGTCCCAGGTACTAGGGAGGTACTGGGGCAGGAGAATCACTTGAACCCGGGAGGCAGAGGTTGCAGTGAGCCAAGATTGCGCCACTACACTCCAGCCTTGGCGACAGAGTGAGACTCTACCTCAGAAAGAAAAAGAATTTTTTACTTACAAATCTGACGTAATTTTCAGCTTCTCTTCAGAAATTAGCAGTTCTGACTAAGGGCCCTGTATTTTCCCATAATCAGTCCGTTCTGCTGCTCCTTCAGACAGGGTACATACTCCCTATCACCCCCAGTCTCACCACCCACAGGGTAAGTACCCTTGTGGGCTCTTTTTTTTGTTTTGTTTTGTTTCTTGAGACGGAGTTTCGCTCTTGTTACCCAGGCTGGAGTGCAATGGCACAATCTCGGCTCACCGCAACCTCCGCCTCCTGGGTTCAGGCAATTCTCCTGCCTCAGCCTCCTGAGTAGATGGGATTACAGGCACGCGCCACCATGACCAGCTAATTTTTGTATTTTTAGTAGACACCGGGCTTCACCATGTTGACCAGGATGGTCTCGATTTCTTGACCTCGTGATCCACCCGCCTCGGCCTCCCAAAGTGCTGGGATTACAGGCTTCAGCCACCGCTCCCAACCCTTGTGGGCTCTTAAACTGGCCAACTTCTGTCGTGTGAGCCTGTCTAACCCTGAATACAGGTGAATTTCTGATCGCAGCTCCTCGAACTCTTTTCAGGAAGGGTGGTGAACCTCACAGTTTTGTTTTGCTTTGTTTTGTTTGAGATGGAGTCTCTCTCTGTCACCCTAACTGGAGTGCGGCAGTACAATCTCAGCTCACTGCATCCTCTGCCTCCCAGACTCATGCAGTTCTCCCGCCGTAGCTTCCCAAGTAGCTAAGAAGGCATTTCACTTTGTATCTAAGGATTAGTGAGTGTATTTAGTTAGCTGCTGCTGTGTAACACACAGTCCTAAAACAGTGTCTGTTTTACTTAAAACAGTGGCTGTTTCTTTAGCTCACAAACCTTCAAATCAGTGGTTTGGCCCAGTCTCTGCCAGTACACTCCTCTGTCTTAGCAGATGTAGGTCATCGCTGCTTGGCTGTGTTGATCTTGGTGAGTCCTCTCACATGTCCTCACCATACAACACACACTTATGTGTAGTGGCCTAATAGGTGCCCAGTGAGACCGACTCCCATCATTCATAACCTGCAGTCTCTCGTGACACTGGCCTGCTTATTTTCTCCTTTTCCCTTCTTCTTCTGTCTGAAAGCACTGATGGAGATAGTCCAACTGATTGAGAATGTGTGTTGATGTTTCAGGAACCAGTGACCTTCCGGGATGTGGCTGTGGACTTTACCCAGGAGGAATGGGGGCAGCTGGACCCTACCCAGAGGATCCTTTACCGTGATGTGATGCTGGAGACCTTTGGGCACCTGCTCTCCATAGGTAAGACCTGCTTTGCGACCTGTGTTAACTGATTTTTCCTGGGTTATAAGTCATGGGGCCTCGGTGTGCGGATATGATCTTGGGTCCTCACTCCCTATGGGGAATGTATGAAGAGGGACATCTGCCCTTTCCCATGCCAATGAGAGCTTCACCGTATTGTGAGGTGCCCACATGTCTTCACAGTCAGGAGTCTGGTCTAGAGCCTGAGCTGGTTCTTTCTCTCCAGAGCAGACCCCTACCTTCTTTGTTTTTTCCCATTTCCAGGTCCTGAGCTTCCGAAGCCTGAAGTCATCTCCCACCTGGAGCAAGGGACTGAGCCATGGGTGACAGAGAGAGGAACCACCCAGGGCTGCTATCCAGGTGAGAACCCTCTATGTGGGAGCAACTAATGGGAGCAGCCCAGCAGATTACTGGAGATGCACTTCATGGAAAGGGTGGTGGCTGGTGGTCCTCAAGAGCACCCCGTTCACGAGGAGTACACAGCACTCAGCATAGAGTCGTGCTGACAGCTCGGAGCATAGTGAGACCAGGAAAGGGAAATGTGCATGGGGATAAGTCCCGGCGAAGCCAGGCATGAGCCTCCAGAGCTCCCTAACTGTGGAGTCAATTGGGATGTGCCAGGCTCCCCCAGCACTCAGTTGCGACACCTCATGAGACATGAACTCTACCAGGGAAACTTGTTAGATATTCAGTGCCGGGAATTTTGACTGAGGCTGGTCATATAGACACTGACTGCCTAGCACAGACGAACGTTCCAGACTACCAGGAGAAAGGCAGTGTTTGGAATAAACCCCATAGTGTGTGCAGTGTGGGTACAGTAAACCATTCTCATCAGTTAGGGGTGGGGGGAACTATCCCAAATCCAAATTCCCAGCTGCAGCCAAGGGCCAACCTTGTAAAGAGGCCTCTCCTAAGAATGGTGGTCTCAGGCCTGCCCTGTTAAATCTTTTCTGTGCAGTGCTCCATAGCCTTCTCACCTGTGCTCCCCATCTTCTAAGCTCAGAGGTCCTTCACCTCTTCTGTAGTGGTCAGAATCCCAGCCCTTCCTCCCTCCCTGCTTCATCTTCCTTTCTAGGTTCCAGGTCATCCCCTCTCTCACCATCCTTCTTAGCATGCCCTTTCTGTGGGACCATTTCTGATAAGTGAACCTGCCCTTATCGTCTCCATTTCATTCTTGCATGTCCAGATCCTTTGTGTTTTTTGTTTTGTTTTTATGGCTGGGTCTCACTCTGTTGCCAAGGCTGGAATGAAGTGGCGTTATCACGGCTCACTGCAGCCTTGACCTCCCTAGTTCAAATGATCCTCCCACTTCGGCCTCCCAAGTAGCTGGGACTTACAGGTGCACACCACCACGCCCTGCTGATTTTTGTCTTTTTAGTAGAGATAGGGTTTCGCCATGTTGCCCAGGCTGGGTTTGAACTACTGGGCTCAATCAATCTACCTAATTTGGCCTCCCAAAGTGCTGGGACTACAGGTATAAGCCACTGTGCCCAGCTTTTTTTTTGGAGACAGTCGCTGTTGCACAGGCTGGAGTGCAGTGGCGTGATCATGGCTCACTGCAGCCTCAAGCTGCCTGGCATAAATGATCCTCCTGCTTCAGCCTCTTGAATATCTGGGACTATAGGTGCGTACCACCGCACCTGGCTAATTTATTATTTTTATTATTTTGTAAAGGCACGGAGTTGCACTGTGTTGTCTAGGCTGGTCTCAAACTCCTGGGCTCAAGTGATTCTCCTGCCTTGGCCTCTCATAGTGCTGGGATTACAGAGTTTAGCCACTGCACCTGCCTCTTTTTCTTCTTCTTCTTTTTTTTCTTTTTTTTTTTGATAGTCTCATTGTAGCACAGGCTGGAGTGCAGTGGCATGACCTCAGTCTCCTAGGCTCAAGCAATCCACCTACCTCAGCCTCCCTAGTAGCTGTTATTACAGGTGTGTACCACCATGCCCAGCTCATTAAAAAAAATTTATTTCTTTTTAAAAAATTACTTTACTTTCCTTTTATTTGTTTTGTAGAGACAGGGTCTTGCCATCTTATACAGGCTTCAGGCTGCTCAAAATAACTCCTGCTTAAGGGAGCAATACTCCTCCCTTAACCTCATAAGTGCTGGCGTTATAGGCATAAGCCACTATTCCTAACTTTGATTTTTTTTTTTCTTTTAGTAGAGATGAGATCTTGCTACACTGCCAAGCGGGTCTCAATCTCCTGAGCTCTAGCAGTCCTCCTGCCTCGGCCACTGAAAGTGCTGAGATTAAGATGTGAGACACTGTACCTGGCCAAGTGTCTAGATTCTGTAAACTTGTTCCTCACACCCTTCTTTATAGTAGGAATTGTGTTTAGCTATAGAAATCCTAAAACCAGGTTGGAGCAGCTCAAAGGAAAAAAAAGAGAGAAGCATTTTCCTCACCAAGCAGGAGCCCTGAGTCTGCTGGCACTGTCTTGGCATCTCAAAGGTGACTTTCCCAGGCTGTCCTGGGGGTTACAGTGCAGCTGCAGCCATTACAGTTGTGCTCCATGCAGGAAGGAGGGGAAGAGGTAGGAAGAATGGTGCCAGCCTCATCTGTCCCCTTTTGACAGAGCTCCAGATGTCACCTATTAGGGTCTCTTTAGCCAGAACTAGGTCACCTCCACTTGCACTGACCCTGGTTGCTACGGAGGCTAGAAAGCTGGGGCAGGGGTGTCTAGGTTGTCATAATTGGCTTGGGCAAGTCATGATCCCTTTACTGTGGCTGGTACATTGGTACCCTGACCACATTCTAGAACAAATAGGATCTGGCCATGGTTGTACAACCAGCAATGCCTGCAGATCAGCCTCCCACCCAAATACTTCTGATGCCACCCAGGACTTTTTGATTCTGCAGAAAAACATATGTGATATGTGCCTCCTTGACAGGGTGTGACCCATCAACCTGGAGTGGGGTAAATCTGCTGCAGACTCTGTTCCTGCCCCTTTTATTGGTTGTCACTGCTGTTACTTCAAACATGTATGTCAGAAGCAAATTCTTTTTTTTTTTTTTTTTTTTTTGAGACGGAGTTTCGCTCTTGTTACCCAGACTAGAGTGCAATGGCATGATCTTGGCTCGCCGCAACCTCCGCCTCCTGGGTTCAAGCAATTCTCCTGCCTCAGCCTCCTGAGTAGCTGGGACTACAGGCACGTGCCACCATGCGCAGCTAATTTTTTGTATTTTTAGTAGAGACGGGGTTTCACCATGTTGACCAGGATGGTCTCGATCTCTTGACCTCGTGACCCATCCCGCTGGCCTCCCAAAGTGCTGGGATTATAGGCGTGAGCCACCGCGCCTGGCCCAGAAGCAAATTCTTAACACCCTGGATATATGCCTGTCACTCACAAATCTTATGCCATGACCAAATCCAGCATCTAAAACATGTGCCCATGAATATTAAGCAGAATGTCATGCTTGTACAGATTAGCAGTATGGGATCAGAATCATGATGGACAGTTTCAGTAACTTAATACCTAGAAAATTATAAATACTCCAGAAGCAGAAGGTGTTCAAAGTTTTATGTTAAGACAGAAATATATTTTCCATGTAATGCTTTGTATTAATTTCCTGATGCTCCTGTAGCAAAGCGCTGCAATCTAGGTGCCTTGAAAAAGCACTGATTTGACTGGGTATGGTGGCTCACACCTGTAATTCCAGCACTTTGGGAGGCCAGAGTTGACAGATCACTTGAGGCCAGGAGTTTGAGACCAGCCTAGCCAATATGGCACAATGCTGTTGCTACAAAAAATACAAAAATTAGCTAGGCGTGGTGATGCATGCCTGTAATCCTAAGCTGCTCAGGAGGCTGAGGCATAAGAATCCCTTAAACCCGGAGGTGGAGGTGGCAATGAGCCGAGATCATAATACTGCACTCCAGCCTGGATGACAGATCAAGATTCTGTCTCTGGCCGGTGTGGTGGCTCATGCCTGTAATCCCAGCACTTTGGGAGGCCGAGGTGGGTGGATCATGAGGTCAAGAGATCGAGACCATCCTGGTCAGCAAGGTGAAACCCCATCTCTACTAAAAATACAAAAATTAGCTGGGCATGGTGGTGTGCACCTGTAGTACCAGGTACTCGGGAGGCTGAGGCAGGAGAATCGCTTGAACCCAGAAGTCAGAGGTTGCGGTGAGCTGAGATCGTGCCATTGCACTCTAGCCTGGGTAACATGAGCAAAACTCCATCTCAAAAAAAAAAAAGATTCTGTCTCAAAAAAAAAAAGGACAGACTTGTTTTCTTACAGTTGTGGAGGTCACAAGTTCAAAATGGTTCATTAGGGCTAGTTCCTCTGGCATCTCTCAGGGAGAATGCATTTCTGTCTTTCTCAGCTACTGGAGGCTGCCCAGACTCCTTGGTTTATGGACCCTTCATCTTCAGACTGCTTCACTCTGACCCATTTCCATTATCACAGCCCCTTACCTGACTCATGCCCTTCTGCTTCCCTCCTATATGAGCCCTTTGGTCAGATTAGGGCCCCAGGATAATCTCCCATTTCAAGACTCTTAACTTAATCACAGCTACAATATCCTTTTTGTTGCATAAGGTTCCCAAGTATTGGGATGGGGATATCTTTTAGGGGCCATTATTCAGTAGACCACATGATTAAAAGAGAGAGTACATTTTAAAATTATTTTTAAGGAAAAGAAGCCTAGTCAATAGAAGAAGACCCTTTCCCCACAAAACAAAATTTTAAAGTTATCCAACATTGTGGCACGTGCCTGTAGTCCTAGCTACTTAGGAGGCTGAGGTGGGAGGATTGCTGAAGTCCAGGAGTTCGAGGCTGCAGTGAGCTATGATTGCACCACTGCACTCCAGCCTGAGTGACAGAGCATTAAAAAATAAAGGAAAAGAGGCCAGGCATGGTGGCTCATGCCTGTAATCCCAGAACTTTGAGAGGCCAAGGCGGATGGTTCACTTGAGTCCAAGAGTTCAAGACTAGCCTGGGCAACCTGGCAAAACCGCATGTCTACAAAAAATACAAGATAAATTAGCTGGGTGTGGTGGTGTATGCCTGTGGTCCCAGCTATTTGGGAGGCTGAGCCCAGGAGGTGGAGGTTGCAACGAGCTGAGATCATGTTACTACACTCCAATCTGGGTGACAGAGAAAGACCTTGTCTCAAAAATAAAGTAGTGGTAAAGAATCCCTGTCCAGGCATATTCCCACTCCCAGTACACCCATAGGCATTGGTGGGCTCAGGGATGGCTTTGCAATCTTGAGCCCCTCCTTGGCCCCTGTCACTCATCTGGCATCATTCCTTACTGGTTCCCTCCTGTGGTTGCTCAGCTTCCCCTGCTGCATGTTACTTCCTGGCTGCCTGGAGTCCCAGCTCTTTTTTTTTTCCCACCTGCAACTGTCTTGATAGAATTACTTTTTTTTTTTTTTTTTGAGTCCTAGCTCTTTTCCCATTACCTTTCCTCATTAACTGCTCACCTTCTCTCTCAGGGACTCCGTGGCTTCCCAAGTGCCAGGATCAGTTGAGTCGTTCTGGAGGCACCCGGGAGTCAGGCTGGAATTGGAACATGGCCCAACCTTAGTGCTCTTTGCTGTTCCTGGCCAGGCCAGTTCACTAGTGTTCTCGAGTCCCCCTCCTCCAGATGTTCTTCCACTCTCTTCCAGTAGGCAGCGTTAGTCTTGGCCGGGGTCAGCAGTGTTGTGTTGAGTCTCTGTGTTTCATCTGTGTTGTCTCTCAGCCAGTCTCCTGGCTCATAAGCCTGTTCCACAGATGTTCCTGAGGACCTGCTATGTACTGCTGTTTGTGCTGTGGATGCAGCAAAGAAAATGACAGGAAAGGCTGAGCCCTCATGCATCTGGGGGATGGAAGTCTGAGAAATGGATGCCAGTGCCAGGAAGTGATGAGGCTGTAAAGGAAAATGCACCTGGGGAGGGTGAGGTGGGACCCTCATGCCCCAGGACCGGCGGGGAGGCCCCTCTGAGGAAATGACACAAGCTGGGGTACAAGGGAGCAAGGTGGGCAGATGTCTAAGGATGAGGGTTCTTGGCAGAGGGAGCAGCAGGTGCATAGGGCCCCAGGGGGGCAAGAGTCAGGAGATGAGGCAAGCCAGGGCATGGTGGAGAAGGGCACGGGGTCATGTCCATCCCCAGAAGTGACTGCAGGGTGAATGGAGGAGTTACCAGGGCTGGCCTGCAGTCAGGAGGGTGGTCTGTTTGGTTTTGCGTAATAACTTTATCAAGATACAATTCACATACCATAAGTTCACCTACTAAAGCGTACCATTCAGTGGTTTACAGATTGTGTGCGTCTGTCTTCACTATCTAATTCCAGAACATTTCATCACCATCTTAGTCAGCTTGGGCTACCATGACAAAATACTACCACCTAGATGTCTTATATGACAGACATTTATTTCTCATGGTTCTGTGGGCTGGAATTCTAAGAGCACAGTGCCAGCTGATTCGGTGCCTGATAAGGGCCCTTTTCTTGATCGCAAAAGGCCGCCTTTTCGCTATGTCCTCATATGGCAGAGAGAGAGGAACCAAGTCCTGTGGTATTTCTTCTTATAAGGTCACTAATCTCATTCTTTTTTTTTTTTTAAGACAGGGTTTCACCATATTGATCAGGCTGGTCTTGAACTCCCGACCTCAGGTGATCTGCCCGCCTTGGCCTCCAAAGTGCTTGGATTACAGGCGTGAGCCACCACACCCGGCCTCACTAATCTCATTCTTTTTTTTTTTTTTTTTGAGATGGAGTTTTGCTGTTGTTACCTAGGCTGGAGTGCAATGGCACGATCTCAGCTCACTGCAACCTCTGCCTCCTGGGTTCAAGCAATTCTCCTGCCTCAGCCTCCCGAGTAGCTGGGATTACAGGCATGTGCCACCATGCCCAGCTAATTTTTTTTTTTTGTATTTTGAGTAGAGATGGGGTTTCACCATGTTGACCAGGAACTAATCTCATTCTTAAAGGCCTCACCCTCGTGACCTAATCACCTCCCAGAGGCCTCACCTCCAAATACCCTCACATTGGGGATTGGGGTTTTAACATAGGAATTTTGCTATCAACAGTCCATAGCAGTCACGCCAAAAGTCACCCATTAGCAGTCACTCTTCATCTTTCCCGTCCCCTGACAAGCAGTCATCTACTTTCTGTCTCTATGTATTTGCCTGTTCCAGACGTTCCATATGAATGGAACCTTATAATTTGTGACCTTTGTGTCTGGCTTTCGCTCAACATAATGTTTTCCAGGTTCATCCACGTTGTAGCATATGTCAGTATTTTGTTCTCTTTGGTGGCTGAATAATATCCATTGTATGGATAGACTGTATTTTGTTTATCCATTTGTTGAGGGGCATTTGGGTTGCTTCCACTTTTGGCTATTAATTAATAGTGCTTCTATAAACATTCGTATATACATTTTTGTATGGACTACTTGTATTTTAGAAGAAACCTCTGGGTGCTATGCAGAGAGTCAATTTTTTTTTTCCAAGAAAGAGTCTCTCTTGGTCGCCCAGGCTGGAGTGCAGTGGTGTGATCTTGGCTCACTGCAATCTGTGCCTCCTGTGTTGAAGCGTTTCTTGTGCCTCAGCCCCCTGAGTAGCTGGGACTACAGACATGTACCACCATGCCTAATTTTTGTATTTTTAGAGAAAGGGTTGACTAGGCTGGTCTTGAACTCCTGATCTCAAGTGATCCGCCCGCCTTGGCCTCTCAAAGTTCCGGGATTACAGGTGTGAGCCACCACTCCTAGCCAGAGACTCAAATTTGGGGGCCAGAGGTGACAGACCAGGGAGCCTGGCACCTGGCCAGCCTCAGTTCCTCCAGCGCCTCTCCTGTTGTAAAGCTGTTGTTCACTCATTCCCTTGATAAGTTCCTTCAGCATTCACTGAGACAGATATTTTTGAGCTTCTACTACTTGTCATTTTAGGCACTGTGAACAGTCTACTGTGGTGAGGTGGACACTGAATGAGTGAGCACATGACCTGTGTTGTAGTAAAGACAAGAGCAGATGAGGGGGCTTGAGAGGGCTTGGAGAAAGCAGGGGAGCCTGGCTTATGACCGAGTCCCTGTCCCAATCCCCGGAACTGGTTATCTCAGATACACTGGGTGAGCAAGAGGGTCAGAATTAGAAAAGTAAATGTGACCACAGAAGCAGAGGTCAGAGAGAGAGCTGAGGATGCTGTGCTCCTGGCTCTAGAGGTGAAAGAAAGAAAGCCGGGAGTGCAGGCAGCCTCTAGGAACTGGAAGATGCAAGGATTTTCCTCTAGAACCTCCCGAGGAGAAAGCAGCCCTGCCAACACCTTGATTTTAGGAATTCTGCATTCCCGAACTATAAGATAATAAGTGTGTGTTTTAAGGCACAAAGCTTTTGGTCAGTTATTATAGCAGTAAACAGGGAACTAACCTACCTTTGCTTCATCGCCAGCGCGTGGCCTACAACAGGTGCTCAATAAATGTTTGTCGAACGCGTGAAGCCATGTTTCAGGGCACTTGATGTTGAAATAAGAGGAGAATCAGGGGACTTGCCAGAGCAGCTAGTTAGGATACTAGTTCAAGCCGGGCGCGGTGGCTCAAGCCTGTAATCCCAGCACTTTGGGATGCTGAGGCGGGTGGATCACGAGGTCAACAGATCGAGACCATCCTGGTCAACATAGTGAAACCCCGTCTCTACTAAAGATACAAACAATTAGCTGGGCCCGGTGGCGCGTGCCTGTAATCCCAGCTACTCAGGAGGCTGAGGCAGGAGAATTGCCTGAACCCAGGAGGCGGAGGTTGCGGTGAGCCGAGATCGGGCCATTGCACTCCAGCCTGGGTAACAAGAGCAAAACTCTGTCTCAAAAAAAAAAAAAAAAAAAGATACTAGTTCAATAACATAGGCCTAAGGTGTTGGAGGCTGCCTGCCCATCATCTTTTTTATCTCCCAACAGCTCAAAGATCTTTGGGTTTTCTTTCAGGCTGGGAGCCTCGATCTGAAGGCCAAGCATCAGACAAGGAACAGGGCCTTCCTGAAGAGGAGCCTTCCCCTGTCACAGGAAGGGAGGGATTCCCAAGAGGTGCTCCTTGTCCCACCACGTTAGGCAAAGGCTGGGAGTGTCAGAGCCAGGGCCCGGCACTCAAGGACCAAAATAACTTGAAGCAGTTAGAATTTGGCCTGAAGGAAGCACCAGTTCAAGATCAAGGCTACAAAACTCTCAGACTCCGGGAAAACTGTGCCCTGAGTTCAAACCCAAATCCATTCCCAGAGATCTCTAGAGGAGAATATTTCTATACTCATGACTCACAGATTACAGACTCGGAACATGACTCAAACCTCGTCAGTCAGCAGACAAGCTCCCCAGAACAACAGCCCAGCGAAAACAGTGACTGTCACAAAGCTTCCAGTCAGGCCATTCCAGTTATGGAACTCACAAAAAGCCAGGTGCAGGACAAACCCTACAAATGTACTGACTGTGGGAAGTCATTTAACCATAATGCACACCTCACGGTGCACAAGAGGATTCATACGGGCGAAAGACCTTACATGTGCAAAGAGTGTGGGAAAGCTTTCAGCCAGAACTCCTCCCTCGTTCAGCATGAGCGAATCCACACTGGAGACAAGCCCTACAAGTGCGCCGAATGTGGGAAGTCTTTCTGCCATAGCACACATCTTACCGTCCATCGGAGGATTCACACTGGGGAGAAGCCTTATGAGTGTCAGGACTGTGGGAGGGCCTTCAACCAGAACTCATCCCTGGGTCGGCACAAGAGGACACACACTGGGGAGAAGCCATACACCTGCAGTGTGTGTGGGAAATCCTTCTCTCGGACCACCTGCCTTTTCCTGCACCTCAGAACTCACACTGAGGAGAGGCCCTATGAGTGTAACCACTGCGGGAAGGGCTTCAGGCACAGCTCGTCCCTGGCCCAGCACCAGCGGAAGCATGCTGGGGAGAAGCCCTTTGAGTGCCGCCAGAGGCTGATCTTTGAGCAGACGCCAGCTCTAACAAAGCAGGAATGGGCAGAGGCTCTGGGCTGTGACCCACCCTTGAGTCAAGATGACAGGACTCACCGGAGCGACAGACCCTTCAAATGTAATCAGTGTGGGAAATGTTTCATTCAGAGCTCTCACCTCATCCGGCACCAGATAACTCACACCAGAGAGGAGCAGCCCCATGGGCGAAACCGGCGGGAACAGTCCTCCAGCAGGAACTCGCACCTGGTTCAGCATCAGCACTCAAACTCCAGAAAGAGCTCTGCAGGTACAGCAAAGGCAGGGCAGCCAGAAAGCAGAGCCCTGGCTTTGTTTGACATCCAAAAAATCATGCAAGAGAAAAACCCTGTGCATGTTATTGGGGTGGAAGAGCCTTCTGTGGGTGCTTCCATGGTATTTGACATCAGAGAATCCACATAGAAGACTGATGACTTTTAACCACAGGTACAAAAATGTAGTAAGTCCACATAGTGTGCTTATGGAAAGAGAGGGGCTGGGGGTAGTCATGGGTGACTTCTGACTTTCTAAGGAAATGATGCATCCCAAGCACCTGAGATTGGTTGGTCCCAAATCTGTCAAACTCAGTGCCCTCTTTAACAACATATTTTGTGACATAACATCCATGACACCACAGTGAGTTCACACGTAATGTAATGTGCCCACATGTGTAATGTCAAAAAATCAATATGCGGCCCCATTTTGTAAAGGATCATTAAAATGAAAGTAATTTATGGTAGAGTAAATTGTGGAGTAATGTGTACTGAGTTGGTGCAGTATTTCTTCTTGTCACTGTGTGTGGGCCTAATTTTGCTGGGAGACCTGGGACAATAACCTGTTGCTTGTGGACTGGTAGAGGGTATGATGTTGGCCATCCAAATACTGTGAGGGGCCTTCCTGTGTGGGACGTGACTTTCAGATTAGTGACTAACTTGGAAAAGTTTTGAACAAAACAGTATGCTATTGCATTCCTGGGAAATTATGGGTAAATTTCAAGCATGCAGCAATTAGCTTGTGTTTACATGTGAAGTCAAGTTAGGTTCTCAGTTCATACACTGAAAACTGGTTATTCCACATCTGTTTATATGGTCCACAGGGGCCAGTTCTGTTCCTCACCATCTTTGCAACCAACCCAGTTAGGTGACAAGCCTCCATGACATTTCACAGCATTCCCTGCAGGGAGTGTTACAGCTCCTCTTGAAAAACATCTGGCATTGCTATGAGCCACAGGTTCCTTTTCTTTTTCTTTGAGATGGAGTCTCGTTCTGTCACCTAGACAGGAATGCAATGGCGTCATCTCAGCTCACCACAACCTCTGCCTCCCAGATTAAAGTGATTTTCCTGCCTCAGTCTCCTGAGTAGCTGGGATTATAAGCATGTCACCAGGTCTGGCTGATTTTTGTATTTTTAGTAGAGATGGGGGTTTTACCATGTTTCCCAGGCAGGTCTCAAACTCCTGACCTCATGATCCGCCCATCTTGGCCTCCCAAACTGCTGGGGTTGCAGGTGTGAGCCACCATGCCCAGCCAAGCCAGAGGTTCTTAACCGGTGGTGTTTTGCCTCCAGTACATTTGGTGACATCTAAAGACATTTTTGGTTGCTGTGACCGGTGCTTTTGACTCCAGGGTACATTTTGTGACATCTAAAGACATTTTTGGTTGCTCTGCCCTGTCATGTAGTGGGTAGAGGCCAGGAATGCTGCTCAACATCCTATAGTGCCCAGGACAGCTCCTCAACAAAGGATTATCTAGCTCCATATGTCAGTAGTGCCAAAATGGAGAATCAACCTGGGTATAAATCCAGCCCAGCAACATAGCTGACATTTTAAAAACTTAAAGCTGGGTGTAGTGGCTCACACCTGTAATCCCAGCACTTTAGAATGCCGAGGAGGGCAGATCATTTGAGGTCAGGAGTTGGGAACTAGCCTGGGTCACATGGTAAAACCCCCGTCCCTACTAAAAATACAAAAATTGGCTCGGCGTGGTGGCTCACACCTGTAATCCCAGCACTTTGGGAGGCTAAGATGGGTGGATCATGCGGTCAGGAGTTCAAGACCAGCCTGGCCAAGATGGTGAAACCCCTGTCTCTACTGAAAATATAAAAATTAGCTGGATGCCGTGGCAGGTGCCTATAATCACAGCTACTTGTGAAGCTGAGGCAGGAGAATCACTTGAACCCTAGGGCAGAGGTTGCAGTGAGCCAAAATCACGCCACTGCACTCCAGCTTGGGCAACACAGTGAGATTCTGTCTCAAAACAAAAACAAAAAAACTGCAAAACTTAGCCAAGTTTGCTGGCATGCACCTGTTCTAGCTACCTGCGGGGCGGGGGGGGGGTGCGGCTGAGGCACAAGAATCACTTGAACTAGGAGACGGAGGTTTCAGTGATCCAAGATTACACCATTGCACTCCAGCCTGAATGACAGAGCAAGACTGCATCTCAAAAAACAAAAATAAAACCAGAAAAAAAAGCAACCTTCAAATTGATTGATCAGGCTGGACTAGCAATCATATAAGCTTGATTTTAACAAATGGTGTCATTAGCTAGTTTATACATACATGATGTACTTTTTAATATACCCTTCACTCTTCATAGTATTCATAGTTGGTATGAAATAAGGAAGATTATCCGTTTATTTTATTTTTTTTGAAACAGGGTCTCAATTGTCTTTTTTTTTTTTTTTTTTTTTTGAGATGAAGTATTGCTCTGTCACCCAGGCTGGAGTGCAGTGGCATGATCTCAGCTCACTGCAACCTCCACCTCCCGGGTTCAGGGGATTCTCCTGCCTCAGCCTCGTGGGTAGCTGGGACTACAGGCACGCGCCACCATGCCTGGCTAATTTTTGTATTTTTAGTAGAGACGGGGTTTCACCATGTCGATCAGGCTGGTCTCAAACTCCTGACCTTGTGATCTGCCCACCTTGGCCTGCCAAAGTGCTGGGATTACAGGCGTGAGCCACCGCCCCTGGCCAAGACAGTATCTCAACTCTTTCACCCAGGCTGGAGTCAGTGGTTTAATCATGGCTCACTGCAGTCTTGATTTCTTGGGCTCAAGTGATCCTCCCACCCTAGCCTCCCAAGTAGCTGGGACCACAGGCATGTGCCACCATTCCTAATTTTTTTATTTTTTGCAGAGGCAGGATCTCATTGTGTTACCTCGGCTGGTCTCGAACTCCTGGGCTCAAGCAGTCCTCCCACCTTGGCCTCCCAAAGTGTTGGGATTATAGGCATGAGCCAGCATGCCTGGCCACTTATTTTTCTGAATAATCTTTAAGGATTTATTGTGGAGATTTTCAAACATGAGTAATATATTTTTGCTGGTACTCCCACCCGCCTCCCCTGCTCTCCTGCCCTAGATACACACATATATGGCATTTTTGCTGTGCACTGATAGTGTGAAATCAACTGTGGGTAAAACTGCCGAGCCTGAGTTCAAAGCAGGACAGTGGTCCTGAGGTTGTAAAATATTCTTCCCCACTGGGCATTACAGTAAAGCAAAAAAAGACAAAAAAAGCTAATTTCACTCTAATTTCTTTCTTTTTCCTTTTGAGACTGAGTCTCACTCTGTTGCCCAGGCTGGAGTGCAGTGGCGCAATCCTGGCTCACTATAACCGCCACCTCCCAGGTTCAAGTAATTCTCAGGCTTTAGCCTTCTGAGTAGCTGGGATTACAGGTGTGCGCTGCCATGCCTGGCTAATTTTTGTGTTTTTAGTAAGAGATGGGGTTTCATCATGTTGGCCAGGCTGGTCTCAAAACTCATGACCTCAAGTGGTCTGCCTGCCTCAATCTCCGAAAATGCTGGGATTACAGGCGTGAGCCACTGTGCCTGGCCTAATTAGTTTTGTTAAATCTCAGGTAGAACTATATTGTCATTATCACACCTAAACAGATACCATTAAATATCTAGTGTTCAGGTGTTCTGGGTTGCCTCATAAATTTTGTTTTGTTTTCTATTTGTTTTGTGGTAATCATAATCTAAATGAGATCTACACAGTGCATTTGGTTGTAATTTCTCTCTCTTTTTTTTTTTCAATAGAGTCATGAGTCTTGCTCTGTCACCTGGTTCCCTGCAACCTCCCAGGTTCAAGTAATTCTCCTGCCTCAGTGCCCCAGTATCGGGGACTACAGGTGTGCGCCACCACACTGAACAAATTTTTTAATTGTTTGTAGAGATAGGGTTTTACTGCATTGCCTAGGCCAGTTTCAAAACCCTGGACTTAAGCGATCCTCCCGCCTTGGCCATCCAAAGTGCTAGGATTACAGGTGTGAGCCACTGCACCCGGCCAAACAGCCATTGGAATAACCATGTTGGAAAGGTCAAGCATTGGAACTCATTAGCGTCAGAACTTCTTGTGTGCATTATTGCTTTTTAGATGTTGGGAGTGTCACAATCAGCTATCCAATCAGAGCAGAGCTGGCTTCCAGGATGATAGAGCCAGCTTTGTGGTTCATCTCTAGAGGTTCGGCAAGACCCTGTCGATGGCCAGGTTTGTTTCTCTGCACTTACTTCTTTGGGGTTGTCCTCAAGACATTTCCTGTGTGAGCTCTCACTTTTCACAGCAACTCTGACCTCATACTTCAGCCTGCGCCACCTTCTATCTCCTTAGATACCCTTCCATTTGCGTAGCTAAATGGTGCATCCTCAGACCGTGCCACAGTCATGGTTCTGAAAGTTGGTACCATTTTACAGATAGGCAAAATTAGGCACAGGACAAGCAGTAGCAGTCACGAGAGCAAAAGTAACCAGCCGAAGCTAGGAAGTGGTGGAGTTCAAATTTGACGTCAGCACCCAGCTGACCGTGGCTTAAATTAGGCTTTGTTCAAAGGCTGTCCTTTCAGTGGCTCAGCTGGGTCATAGCCAGTGTTTTCTGCAATTCTCTTAACCTTTCCATTGTGGTCACAGGGAGACTACTATGGCTCCAGTCAGTGCATCTACAATGAAGACCGAAAGAAAGGGGAAGGGGCAGGCCAACACTTACCTCTGATGATGTTTCAAAGAAAAGGCATTCCCAGAAGCCTCCAGCACATGCCCACCAAAGTCTCATTGGCCAAGGCTGGTCGGGGGCCACCCTAATAACAGTGGGGCTTAGAAAGGTCGTATTTACCTTTACAACCTCTGTGGTGGAGATAGGTAGGAGAGAACAGTCTTGGAAAGTGGATGATGGAGGCAACTAGCAATATCTGCTGCTTTTCTCCTTGAGGCTTTTGGGAGAATTGCTTGTGCTGCCCATTCCCTTGGTGACCGCTCACACCTCAGACCCTCTGTCCGCCCCGACTGCTTCACAGAACCCACTGCAACCACTGTCCCGGGTACCACCACCATAGTTGTGAAGCCTTCTGACCTCTTTGCAAACCTCTATCCCCTTGCACTGTGGGGTTCCTTCCAACTCTTGAGAGACTTCTTGACCTCCAGTCACCCCTCCTAAATGTTGGGGTCCCTGGGGTCTTGTCCCAGAGCCCACCTTATGCTCCACGCCCTCCCAAGGTGTCATTCACATCGCTACCTTTGTGCTGCTCCCTCCCAAATCAGTCTGGTGCTTCTGAGATTTGGGCTTCAGGCCCAAACAACTGCTGTGTGCTGCTGGTCAGCTCCCCAAACCCAGCCTACCCCAAACAAAACTCTTTTCCCACCCAGACCAGTCTCTGCTCCCCTGATCCCTTTCCTAGGGACTGTTTCCACTCACCATCCTATCATGGAAGCCAGAAAATCAGTCTTCTTGACCTCTCCCCTTCCTCACTCTGTGGAATTAGAAGTCCTGTTGATTTTGCCATGTAAACATCTCGGATCTGCTTATTTCATTTCATCCCCACTGCCACCAACAGTGCAGGACAGCCCAAAGAGGAGAAGTAACGTGCTACCAAACAGCCCAGCCGGATTGTGAACCAAACAGTCTGGTACCAAAATCCTACTCTTGATCGTTCCTCCTTTCTGCTCCTCCAGCAGTTTGGGGCACAGGCTTGGGAATCTGGACAGGAAAGCTCCTCCGAAAAGGTGGGACCAACAGTAACAGCATGTTTCTAGACAGCTCTGGAGTCAGGCCCGATTACCTCATTCCCTCCACCTTGATCCCCAGAACAGCCAGTCCTGAAGTGGTCACGGTGGTTACTTCTCTGAGGGGACATCGGATTGACTGACATTATAGCAGCCTCACTGGGTGGTAAGCTGGGATTAAGCAATCAACTGGAACTCAACGAGCCTTAAGTTGTCAAAGAGGGTATGGGAGGGTTCTTATGCATCTTCTGTGGAGGGCAGCTTATCAGTCACTAAATTACAAATACATGAACCCTTGGTCTCACCAAACCTGCTGGAAATGAATCCTATATATATATTTGTATGTGTGCGGGCTACATGGATTTCATTATGCTATTGATTTTAAAAGTAAAAATTTGGAAACAACCTCCATGTCCACCATGGGAAACTGGCTAGGTCATTTATGGTGTAATGGTGATCATAACCTTAAAAAGGAAGACTCTTCATATACAGCTTGATTATATCTTACCCGAAATGCTTGGGACCAGAAGTATTTCAGATCTTTGCATACTTTCTGTTTCTCAGTTCACATTTTCTAAGCATGATATTCCTACTGATTTCCTTGTAGATAATTTGAAACAGATAAGAAACTCCCTCAGACTAGGGAAAAGACATGTTTTTTTCTGTTCATAAAAGTAATGTGAGTTCTTTGTAGCAAAACTTCGAAAATGCATAAAAGTAAAAAAAAAGTATGAAAACTTGTGTAAAATTCCTCATACTTCAGCCGTCCATAGATGGTCCTTACCATTAGGATTTTTTTTTTTTTTGAGAGGGAGTTTCACTGTTGTTACCCAGACTGGAGTACTGGCAGGATCTCGGCTCACTGCAACCTCCGCCTCCTGGGTTCAAGCAATTCTCCTGCCTCAGCCTCCCGAGCAGCTGGACTACAGGTGCGCACTACCATGCCCAGCTAATTTTTTGTATTTTTAGTAGAGACGGGGTTTCACCATGTTGACCAGGACGGTCTCGATCTCTTGATCTCGTGATCCACCTGCCTCAGCCTCCCAAAGTGCTGGGATTATAGGCGTGAGCCACCACGCCCGGCACCATTAGGATTTTATTAATTTTCCTTGCAAATTTTTCTTAAAATGTGTACATGTGTTTACACATACATGTAGCGTACACTAAATTTTGCATACATACAGAGGAATATATATGTGTATAACTATCTTGTGTTTAGAAATTTGGAATCCCTTCTAGTTCTCTTGTAACATGTGCTTACTATATTTTGAGGATTTTCTCTATGAATTTCATGTAGCTTTTTAAATTAACTTTCAGGAGGATTGTAACAATGTGCTCTCCACTCAGTGTTTTATCAGGCTTGAGTTTTCTCAAAGTGGGCATTGGTGGGCATTCTTACACATTTCCAGTGGGAATGTGAATTGATACGACTTCTATAGAGGGCAGTGTATCAGCCACTATCTAAATTACAAATACATAAACTCTTTGTCTAAGCAAACCTGCTGGGAACGAATCCTACAGATATATTTGTATTTGTGCAGACTGTTTGTACATGGTTTTCATTACGCTACTGATTTTAAAAGTCGGAATTTGGAAACAACCCTCCATGTCCACCATGGGAAACTGGCTAAGTCATTTACAGTGGAATGGAGATCATAGCCTTAAAAATGAAGACTCTATATACAGCTTAAGTATCCCTTATCCAAAATGCTTGGGACCAGAAATGTTTCAGATTTTTGAATTAGGGATGCTCAAACTATACTAATGCAAGAAAAAGCTTGAAGATATTCAAAGGCATCCAAGATAGTTAAGTAGAAAAAAAGCAAGGTATAAAACTGTAGAATATGTTTCCATGTATGTAAAGACGAAACAAGCTGGGCATGCCCGAGGCGGGTGGATCACCCGAGGTCAGCAGTTCAAGACCAGCCTGACCAACATGGTGAAACCCCATCTCTAATAAAAATATAAAAGCCGGGGGTGGTGGCGCACACTTGTAATCATAGCTACTCAGTAGGCTGAGGCAGGAGAATCGCTTGGACCCAGGAGGTGGAGGTTATAGTGAGCCAAGATTGTGCCATTGCACTCCAATGTGGGCAACAAGAGCAAAACTCTGTCTCAAAATAGATAAATAAACATTTGCTTATACGTACACCCATAATCTCTGAAAGGGTAAAAGTAGCAAACATACTGGTTGGCCAGGAGAATTAGGAGGACAGTGATGAGGAATAATTTTCACTCTTTATCTTTTTATATTTTTGGAATTTTGAAACATGTAAAATTACTACCAGTTCAAAAAATAAATTAAACAAAAATCTGAACTCTTTCAAATTAAAGTAAGTTTGATAATTTCTTTCATTGTTTACTGTCTGCTTCCCCCCCCCCCCGCCGCACCCAACAATGTTCACATGAGCAGAGACTGTGTGTCTTGGTCATATTCATACTTGTTTTACATATACTTGTGTGTGTGTGTGTGTGTATGTGTGTGTGTGTGTGTGTTAGCAGAACCAGTTGAGTGTAAAACAGCTTTAACTCGATAATACCGAAGAGGTAAGGTATCTCCTAACTGGTTCAGTTAACAGAACCAGTTGAGTGTAAAACAGCTTTAACTCGATGATACCGAAGAGGTAAGGTAAGATAAAGGTTCCTGGAAGGTGGCTGCAGCACACATAAATTTCCAAGTTACTTTATTAAATTTCCTGTATCAATGAGCCCCAATTATGAGTCCCCTACAAACAAGTTGGACCGAGCCACCAAGTCTCCCATTTCCAGTGTTATCTGCATGTCCTCCAAGGTATTCAAGTTGTTTCTGTAATAGGTTACTAAGAAGAAATCTGCATCCAGTCTGAAAAGCAGTGTCCCATAGGTCTCTTGGAAGGAGATCCAACATAAACATCTTCCAGAATGCGCTATACAACATGGTAGCTACCAGTCATATATAGCTATTTAGATGTAATTTTTATAATTTTTATTTAAATTTATAGTGACAGGGACACCAGGCTGGTCTTGAATTCCTGGGCCTAAGTGGTTCTCCCACTGTGGCCTCCCAAAGTGCTGGGATTACAGGTGTGAGCCACCACACCTGGGCCTAGATGTAAATTTAAATTAATGAAAATTAAAATTCAGTTCCTTAGTCACTAACCCTAACTTTTCACTAGTTAAAAGACATTTCTGTAATTTCAGGAAGTTCTATTGGATGGTGGTGTAAAGGTAGCTGATAGAACTTTTAAAGCCCTCCCTTGATGATCTGACTGTAGTGGGAATAGGGAGGAGTAGGCTGAGTCAGTTTGCACATTGGGAACCTTCACTAGGTCATACAGGCCTTCTGTGTAAAGATTGAATTATGTCCCACATTGTCCCCGGGGCATATTTAATTGCACCTCCCCCAATTAAAGTGATTTGCATAATGCAGGGCCTGCCTGTTATTAGGGAGTCTCTTGGACATACAGAAATAGGAATGTATAGGGACTGCATACACATGGGGATAAAGAAATGGTATTCATATGGTGTAATAATATTCATGTTTCAAAAAGTTTTCAAAAAATGTTTAGTGGAGAAATGTCTAGGGTGAGTGGAAGAAAACGAGTGTGTAAAATTAGATTATGATTGTTTTATACTCTATACGGACAAACCTAAACTGGAGGGCATTTTGGAAATCTCACTTGGATACATGAAAACTGCCAAGATCATTGTAAAGAAACAACAGGATCCATTCTAGATTTGAAAGGAATTTGAGATGAGACAGTAGAGGGTAATGCGTGTTTAGTATGTGCTTAAATAAAAGATGAAAACTACGTAAGGCATTGGGACAGCTGGAGAGTTTAGCATGTGGACTGGACTGGTTACAGGCTTCAGTGTCGTTCCTTGGGTGAGTGGAAGAATGTACGTGTTCACAGGGGACATCTACTTAATTACATACAAGGTTCAGGGGGAAAATATCTCCGATATACTTTTATGTGTGTAGGTGTGTGCGCGTAGAGAAAGAAAAATGTAAACATGCGATATATTTAAAAGAACATACGAAACTATGGATGTCAATATACTTCCCTCTAGTGCTGACAGGTTCCCACGCTTTGCAGCTCCCACGCTCCCCTTCCGGTCCCGCCACGCTGTGAACTCCATTTCCCAGAAAGCCTTGTATCCTGTGCATGGCCGTTGTCAAGCAGGTTGCGCGCAGGGTCTTCTGGGAGGTGAAGTCCTGGGCGGTCGTCGGCCACCAGACGGAAGTGCATACCGGAAGTGCCGGCGGTGGGTGTTTAAGTCGCGGCTGGGCGCGCGGATTGTCGCGCGGTCGGGCACTCTGAGGAGGCTGCCGCGGTGGGGAGTCCGTGGATGTGGTGGAGCGGCGAAGGTGATTGTGAGGTACGGCGAGGCGCTCGTGGCCTGAGTGTGCTGGCGGTGGGTGTGACTGAGTGGGCGAGTAGGACCCGTGAGTGAAACGCGGACCCGGGGTCGGCGCGGTGAGAGAGGCGTGCGCGCGGTGTGTAGGGGCGCGATCTCCCGTGTCTGGTCGTGTTACCGCTTGGGCGCCCGTGGGAGGGAAGTGTCCTGCATGTGTTGACGCCACCTGTCTGCGGGTGTGACCTCAGTTGTGTGAGTTTGCCTTTTCCCCTTACCGTCACTCCCCAGTCCGTCTTCCTTCAGCCTCTGGCAAACCCTAATCCACTTTATGTGTGTAGATTCTCCTGTTCCGAACACGTCATATAAATGGAGTCATACAATATGTGGTTTCTTGTGTCTGGCTTTTATCACTGAACATGTTTTCGGAGTCTGTGTATTAGTTTTTCATTCCTCTTTATGACTGAATAGTGCTCCGTTATGTGGACATACCACAGTGTTTACTCATTCATCCGTTCATGGACACTGGGGTTGTTTCCAACTCTTCTGATATTATAAACGCTACTGCTGTAAACATTCATGTACAGGTATTTGTGTGGATGTATATATATTTTTTTTTTTTTGAGACAGAGTCTCGCTTTTGTTACCCAGGCTGGAGTGCAATGGCGCGATCTCGGCTCACCGCAACCTCCGCCTCCTGGGTTCAGGCAGTTCTCCTGCCTCAGCCTCCTGAGTAGCTGGGATTACAGGCACGCGCCACCATGCCCAGCTAATTTTTTTGTATTTTTAATAGAGACGGGGTTTCACCATGTTGACCAGGATGGTCTCGATCTCTCGACCTCGTGATCCACCCGCCTCGGCCTCCCAAAGTGCTGGGATTACAGGCGTGAGGCACTGCGTCTGGCCAGATGTATATTTTTAATTTGGGAAGGGGAGGCCATTGCTGGGACCTAGGCTTGGGAAGAGCCTCGCCTGGGTGTATTTGTGTCTGTCCCAGGAGTGCCCGTGTGCATGGCCATGACCACACCTGCTCCTTACTGCTTGTGCTCACTAGCCCTACTTTATTTTCCAGAATCCCAGGCCTGGACCCCTGAAGTCAAAGCCAAGAGCCTAGGACTGCACTGGTGTGTATGATCAACAAGAAGGCGGCAGTGGCCCTGGAAACAAACTTGTCTCTGCAAGAGTCACTAGCAACTTGGGACCTCTGCCCAGGACTGAGACCTCAGGCGCTTCCTACCCTTGAGCTGCTGAGCTCAAGCAGTGTGGAGACAGAGCAGAGGTGATGGAGCCTGAGGTGACAGGTGAGGCAGATGGTGGGGTGTTAGTTACAGTGGTACACGTGGCAGATACAGGGCTCGGTAGTTTCAGAAACCAGATATCCCTCTGAAACACACCCTACTTCTGCTGCCTTTATTCCACTGCCCTGCCTTCCTCAGCCCATTCTAGGCCACTACCTCCTAATGGGACTCCTGCCTCCCATTGCCCCCTTCATCACTGTCCACTCAGCATTGGGTAGAGAGGGTCTTTTACCCCTGTGTGGTGAGGCCACCCTTCACTTTAAATTCTCCATCACTGCCCAGGCCATCATAGTATGGTTGGCAAACTCTTCTGTAAAACACAAGCAGCAAATGTCTGCTTTGTAGGCTCAGAGGGAAAACCAAGGATGTTATGAAGGTACGTATCTAACAAGAGAAAAACACATGTCCATACGTTTTATTAATAAAATCCAAAACTCCAAAACTTTGTTAAATATAATTCATTCCTTAAATGAATGAATGAGCAAAAAGCTTTTCACAGGTAGTTCCATTTTATAGATATGAAACAGACCCCAAGGGAAGTGAGCAGCCCAGAATCATGGCAGAGAGTGAAGATTTGGTCCTAGCTCTGACAGACTCTACCATCACGCTTGCCATTCTCAGCTTAGGAAAAAGATGGGGAGGAAGGTGTGGGTACTGGGCAAATCAGGGCCCAGATAGTCTGTTCAGTTCTCTTACCTCTGTAGGAAGGAACAAAAGGCCCCACATCTCTTCCTTCTTGGTAGTATCTCTTAGGACCTGAATTTGGTACAGCTGGAATCACCGATTTTTCTCTCTTTAGAGCACTCATCCACCTGCTATCTCACTTTGTTCTCACATAGTCCTCATAGAGGTATCCTGTGGCTGCTGTCCCTGAAGCCTGAGAACATGGAGCTGAGACCTCAGACTGTAACAGGGCACATAATTTTGTATGAACTTCAAGAATAGGCTGGGCTGGCTGTGGTGGCTCATGCCTGTAATACTAGCACTTTGGGAGGCCAAGGCGAGTAGGTCACTTGAAGTCAGGAGTTCAGGACCAGCCTGGCCAACATGGCAAAACCCCGCCTCTACTAAAAATACAAAAATTACCTGGGCATGGTGCTAGTTGCCTATAATCCCAGGTACTTGGGAGGCTGAGGCAGGAGAATTGCTTGAACCTGGTAGGGGGTAGAGTTTGCAGTGAGCCGAGATCGTGCCACTGTACTCCAGCCTGGGCAATAGAGCAAGACACCGTCTTAAAAAAAAAGTCTGGGACACCTTTTCTGGAAAGACTAATTACTACATGGGAGCTGTATAAGGTGCTGAAATGTCTTAGCCCTGCAGTGTCCGATATGATAGTTACTAAATTCAAATAAAATAGCAAGTTCCATTTCCCAGTCATACCAACTGTGTTTTTAGTACTCAGGAGCTTCATGGGGCTGATGGTGCTATATTGGACAGCACAACTTCAGAACCTTTCCATCCTCACAGAACATTCTAGAGTTTAATTTGAATGTTAGTTACACAGTCCTGTGCCTTTACCAAAGTCACTAACCTGAGCACTTGTATGTCTGTAAGAAATGCATATGTATTTTTGAAAGCACAAAGTTTGAAACCTCTGCCTGCCAATCACTCACCAAACAACCTTTGGTTTAATTTCTCTGTGCCCCAGTTTCCCGACCTATAAAAGAGGGTAATGATGGCACCTTCCTTTGATTTGTTGAGAGTACCACCAAAGGTGTTTGCTGGGCAGCCTGACCTGCAGGAGGTGCTCAGGAAAGGGGAACTGCTGTCACTTGGTGGAAGTGGGTCCCCTTATCTGGCTAGCAGTGCCTGAACACTGCCACACTCCAACACATTGTCCCCTTGTTAAGGAACATTACACAGCAAGCCTTTGAGAAGCCCACAGCCAGGGGCAGTGTGGGGGCAGCAGCACAGGTGGCTGTGGCTGCCCACGGCACCCAGCCTAGCTCCAGAGGAGGTACCCAGATGAGGTGAGGTTTCTGTGTTGAGGGCTTTATGTTTCAGAGGCAGGCGTCTGAGGCACAGCTGTTAAGCATCAAATCAGGAAGTCTTTTTCTATGGAGCCCCAAGCCCAGTGATTCCTTTGCCCTTCCTGGGAGTCAGGAGGGGAAGGAGGGTGTGAAAGTGGCATGGTTCTAGGCAGCAAGGATGCCATGAGGTGTTCCTGTTCTGTTTCACTAAAGTCTTGCCACAGAGTGATGCCATTCCATCCTCCTGGGAGTCTGTCCTCATTATACTCTCCAGGAAACAGGGTGAGAGCTGGGATATAGTCAGTCAGTGGCATGCAGTGGAGTCGCAGGTCCCCGGCCTTTGCCTCCCAGGCTGCATCCTCCCTGGGTCACCCCAGATCCACAGAGGCTGCATGTACCTCTACACTAGTGCCCAGGGCAGCAACATATCCTCAGATATGTTATTAGCCCAGGCTAATTCTGAGGAACATGGGTCACCCCATCACTATCCATACAGATGCCTTCTTCACGTGAAGGGCACAAGTCACCTCATCAGTCAGTATGGATACTGCCTTCTCCTCAGGCCCCACCTTCTTGGCTAGAGGTCTGATCCTAGGGTGGGGCACATGCTTTGCTGTAGAAGCTCGACTCAGACAAGTATCATACCCTCTCAGTACCTCATATCTTTTTTTTTTTTTTTGAGACGGAGTTTCACTCTTATTACCCAGGCTGGAGTGCCATGGCGCGATCTCGGCTCACCACAACCTCCGCCTCCTGGGTTCAGGCAATTCTGCCTCAGCCTCCTGAGCAGCTGGGATTACAGGCACGCGCCACCATGCCCAGCTAATTTTTTGTATTTTTAGTAGAGACAGGGTTTCATCACGTTGACTAGGATGGTCTCTATTTGTTGACCTCGTGATCCACCCGCCTCGGCCTCCCAAAGTGCTGGGATTACAGGCTTGAGCCACCGCGCCTGTCCAGTACCTCATATCTTTCCCCTAAATTTGGTTTCATTGTGTTGCCTCACTCAGGGCACAGTAAAGATCCAGTGAACTGATAACTGTAAGGTGTCCAGAGCATGCTTGGCATATAAGTAAATACTGGGGGCTATGGTTCAGTCAAGGCTTGAAGGGTGAGCAAGAAGAAGCAGGCCCAGGTTAGGTCTGTACTGCGTTGGCAGGGCCTTGGTGCCTTAGGGTCTCTGGGACCTAAGGGCAGGTCTAGCCACCATCATAATCCCTTCACTCCCCCAGCTCTTCTATCTCAGAGGAGCATCAAAGAGGATGAGGTGGAAGCCCAGGATGTTAGCCCAGGACACTGCATTCCTGGCATATGCCGTCCATGTGAGTTTCCCCAAATGGGCTCAGCATGCACATTTGTTTCCATCCCCTTCCCATGGCACTTTTAATACCCACACAAACCCTGGTGTGCACATTTCAGGGTAAGGTCTCTTCTTTAACTGCAGTCCCTCTTCTTCCTCCTCCTCCTCTTTCCACTCATCCCTGGTTGCAGCTTAGAGATGAGGAAATGTGTAGAGGGACCCACATCTGAGCAGATTTGAGGCACAGGGGTTCTTTGTGACTGCACTGCTTATCAGTCAATACCCAGGACAGGGACAGAGTAGAGCCTGGCATGTGTGCTTGGACCCATGAGAGATAGCAGTGGATGAATGAGTGAATAGTGGCACTGAGCCACACCTGCCTTGTAGCTGGCATCTGGATAGAGGGTAGGGGCTTTGGGGGTTAAGAATGGAACATTGGGACTGGGCTCACGCCTGTAATCCCAACACTCTGGAAGGCCATGGCAGAAGGATTCCTTGAGATCAGGAGCTTGAGACCAGCTTGGATGACATAGTGAGACCCTGTCTACAAAAATTTAAATTAAAAAAATTAGGTGTAATGTCATGTGTCTATAGTCTTAGCTACTTGAGAGGCTGAGGCAGGAGAATCACTTGAGCCCAGGAGCTTGAGGTTACAGTGAGCTGTGATTGCACCACTGTACTCCAGTCTAGGTGACAGACCAAGACCACATATCTTTTTTTTTTTTTTTTTTAAGAGATGGGGTTTCACCATGTGTTGTTCATGCTGGTCTTGAACTCCTGACCTCAGGTGATCCACCCACCTCGGACTCCCAAAGTGTTGGGATTGCAGGTGTGAGCCACTGCGCCCAGTCAAGACCACATATCTTTTTTTTTTTTTTTTTTTTGGAGACGGAGTTTCGCTCTCGTTACCCAGGCTGGAGTGCAATGGAGCAGTCTCAGCTCACCGCAACCTCCGCCTCCTGGGTTCAGGCAATTCTCCTGCCTCAGCCTCCCGAGTAGCTGGGATTACGGGCACGCACCACCGTGCCCAGCTAATTTTTTGTATTTTTAGTAGAGACGGGGTTTCACCATGTTGACCAAGATGATCTCGATCTCTTGACCTCGTGATCCACCTGCCTCGGCCTCCCACAGTGCTGGGATTATAGGCTTGAGCCACCACGTCCGGCCAAGACCACATATCTTTTAAAGAATGGAAAGTTGGCTGGGCGCGGTGGCTCACGCCTGTAATCCCAGCACTTTGGGAGGCCAAGGTGGGCAGATCACTTGAGGTTGGGAGTTCTAGACCAGCCTGACCAACATGGAGAAACCCTATCTCTATAAAAACGTAAAAAAAAAAAAAAAAGAGGTGGGGCGCGGTGGCTCACACCTATAATCCCAGCACTTTGGGAGGCTGAGGCGGGTGGATCACAAGGTCAAGAACTCGAGACCATCCTGGTCAACATGGTGAAACCCCGTCTCTACTAAAAATACAAAAATTAGCTGGGCATGGTGGCGCGTGCCCGTAATCCCAGTTACTCAGGAGGCTGAGGCAGGAGAATTGCCTGAACCCAGGAGGCGGAGGTTGCAGTGAGCTGAGATCGTGCCATTGCACTCCAGTCTGGGTAACAAGAGCAAAACAACGTCTCAAAAAAAAAAAGAATGGAAAGTTGGGGTTCTGAAATTGTTGTTGCCACATGACAGGTCCCTGGTCCTTGGGGTTTCCAGGGAGACACCACACAGGCGAAGGGACCATCAATACAGCTAGGCTTGGGACCTTTACCCTGGGTCAGATCTCTGAAGGCTTGGACAGCTTCTCAGCCAGAGCCTGGGGACACCACTGTGGTGCAGGAAGGGTCTGGTTGGGGCACACGTCAGGGATGATGCAGACACGCTGTGGCCTTCAGGCCTCCCCTACCAAGACATGAAGGAGATGGGGCTCACACAGGAGTGACATCATCACTTCAGTGGGGGTTGGGGAGGTGATGAGGGGTCTCCAACTGTCCCTCTAGAGTCTACAAAGCTGAGCACTTAGGGACGATGATGGCAGATACCACACTTCTGGAGGGTGAAAGTACAAGATCAAGGTGTCAGCATGATTGGGTTCTGGTAAGGACTTTCTGGCTTGCAGATGGCTACCTTGGTGTGTTCTCACATGGAGCAGAGAAAGAGGATTCTAGTTTTACTTCCTTTACTTTTAAGGGCATAATCCCATCGTGGGGGTCCCACCCTCATGACCTCACCTAAACCTAAATGCCTCTCAAAGGCCCCACCTCCAAGTACTATAACCTTGCGGATTAGGGCTTCAACATAGATTTGGGGGCATACAACAGTCCATAACACACCGTGAAGGTGGGAGCAACAGCACCCAGCACAGAATCGTGGTGATCAGAGCACCCCCTCTTTAATTAGGCCACTTAGCTTCCCCCAAGACAATAGAGCATTTTCCAGAATATTAACCTACTGCCATTCCCCATGGGACTACCCTTGTCAAACATGGTCCATGACTAAGCCACCACGTGTGATGTTTCAGAAGCCAGTGACCTTTAAGGATGTGGCTGTGTACTTCACATGGGAGGAGTGGGGGCTGCTGGGCCCAATGCAGAGGATCTTGTACGGAGATGTGATGCTAAGGAACTACAGCAACCTGGTGTCTGTGGATCAGGCCTGTGTCTCTTCATCCTTGTCACTCATGTGTATTTATCCCCTGCCTTGTCTTCAGTTACTCACATGTTTATGTGTCCTGTGTTCCCCAGCCAGGTCCCCTCTGTGGAGAGACTGACATCCCATCCTGTATCACCAGGAAGAGACTTTTCCCATTCTTTGGCTTATATGCTGCAGTGTGTGATCCTGGCTGACTCGGAACAATATCATTCTCATTTTCTTCCTCCTTTCTCACCATTGACAGGACTTCCTGGTTCCAAACCAGATGTGATCTCTAAGCTGGAGCAGTGGGAGGACCCATGGACTCTGGAAAGAGACATCCCAAGTGAGTGAAATGAGAGTTTCTATATCAGATTGGTGGGTTTATTTCTTCTCTTTTGGGGCAGAGAAGTACAATGTGCATCCAAGGTAAAAGATCCAGTAAGTGAAACAGCCCCAAAACAAACGCCACACTCATTAAGCAGTCACTTCTCCCAGCCCCTGACAACCTCTGATCTTCTGTCTCTGGATTTGAGTGTTCTGGACATTTCATATAAATGGAAATTAGAAAAGTTGATATAAGTACATAAATTCACATATATATACATATGTGTGAATGTATATATACATATATGTGTGTGTGTGTGTGAATCCAAAGTGCCAGGATTACAGGTGTGAGCCACTGTGCCCCACCAGGGGACTGTTTTCATTTTCAGGCCTGATCCAGTCTCAATCACAGGGTCAGAAGCAGGTCCTGGTTGCAGAGAAGACATTGATTGGTCGCTATGTAGATTGACTGGTCACTATCATTGATTGTCAGTGTCTGGTAGTTTCATTATCAGGACAAGTTATTCACTGGCTTAGAAAGTAGGGCTGTTGGCTGGGCATGGTGGCTCATGCCTGTAACCCATCACCCTTTCTTTTTTTTTTTTTTTGAGACAGTCTTGCTCTGTTGTCCAGACTGGAGTACAGTGGGCTGGTCTCAGCTCACTGCAACCTGTTCCTCCCATGTTCTGGCAGTTATTCTGCCTCAACCTCTCAGGTAGCTGGGATAACAGGCCTGCATAACCACACCCAGCTAATTTTTTTTTTTTTTGAGAGGAGTATCACTCAGGCTGGAGTGCAGTGGCTTGATCTCCACTCACTGCAATATCCGCCTTCTGGGTTCAAGCAATTATCCTGCCTCAGCCTCCTGAGTAGCTGGGGTTACAGGTGCCCACCACCATGCCCTGCTAATTTTTGTATTTTTAGTAGAGACACGGTTTCACCATGTTGACCAGGCTAGTCTTGAACTCCTGACCTCAGGTGATTGACCCATCCACCTCAGACTCCCAAAGTGCTGGGATTACAGGCATGAGCCACTGTGCCCAGCTGGCTAATTTTTTTTTTTTTGAGATGGAGTTTTGCTCTTTCGCCCAGGGTAGAGTGAAGTGGCGTAATCTCAGCTCACTGCAACTTCTGCCCCCTGGGTTCAAGCAGTCCTCCTGCCTCAACGTCTGAATAGCTGGGATTAAAGGCACCCACACCACACCTGGCTAATTTTCATATTTTTAGTAGAGATGGGGTTTTGCCAGGTTTGCCAGGCTGGTCTCAAACTCCTGACCTCAGGTGATCCACCTGCCTTGGCCTCCCAGAGTGCTGGGATTTCAGGCGTGAGCCATTGCGCCTGGCCCAGAAGTCCAAAATTGTTATAACTGAGTTGAAATAAAGTTGTTGGCAGGACCACACTTTCCCTGGAAACTCCAGGGGAGAATCTGTTCACTTTTTCTTCAGCTTCTTTTGGCTGCTGCCATCCCTGGGATTGAGGCTGCATGACTCCACTTTTTGCTTCCATCTTCATATTGCTGTCTTTTTTCTGTGTGTCTCAAAATTCTCTGCTTCTTTTTTAGAAGGGTACATGTGGCCAAACATGGTGGCTCAAGCCTGTAGTCCCAGCACTTTGGGAGGCCAAGGCTGGTGGATCACGAGTCCGGAGTTGGAGACCAGTGTGGCCAACATAGTGAAACCCCATCTCTACTAAAAATATAAAAATTAGCTGAGTGTGGTGGCGTGCATCTGTAGTCCCAGCTGCTTGGGAGGCTGAGGCAGGAGAATCGCTCAAACCCGGGAGGCGGAGGTTTGGTGAGCCGAGGTCGCTCCACTGTATGCCAGCCTGGCCAACAGAGTGACACTCTGTCTCAAAAAAAAAAAAGAAAGAGAAAAAGAAAAGGTACTTATGACTACATATAGGGCCCACCTGAATAATCCAGAATAAGCTTGCCTTCTCAATCTCCTTTTACTGAAATCACATTTTTATGCCATGTAAGGTAACCACCACTCCTTTACCATATAAGGTAATTGTAATGGAAAAAAACTTCAAGTTCACCTGAATTAAATTATTATGATTTTGAGTCAGAGTCTTCCTCTGTCACACAGGCTGTAGTGCAATGGCAATTACAGCTTAGTGCAGCCTTGACCTCCTCGACTCAAGTTATCCTTCCCTTCCGCTTCCCCAGAATCTGGGACTACAGGCACATGCCACCATGCCCTGCTATTTTTTTTTTTTTTTTTTTGGTAGAGACAGGGTCTCAGTATGTTACTCTGGCTGATCTCAAACTCCTGGGCTCAAGTGATCCTCCCACCTCGGCCTTCCAAAATGCTGAGATTACAGGCGTGAACCACAGCACCTGGCTCCACTTGAATTTTAGAACACGACCTTATTTGGAAATAGGGTCTTTGCAGATGTAATTAAGGATCTCAAGAAGAATCATCCTAGATTTAGGGTATACCCAAAATTCCATGACTGATGGCCTTATAAGAGACCGAAGAGAGGACACAGAGAGATACACATAGAAAGAAGGCCATGTGAAGACAGGCAGAAATTAGAGTAATATGTGCATAAGCCAAGGAAGGCCAACAATTGCCGGGACGAACCAGAAGCTAGGGGAGTGGCACAGGATGGTTTCTCCCCCAGAGCCTCCAGAAAGAATCAACTCTGCTGTCACTTTGATTTCAGACTTCTGGCTTCCAGAACTGTGAGATATACATTTCTGTGTATTTTAAGCCATCCAGTTTGTGGTACTTAGTTATAACAAATATTCTGAGAATTAGCTAATTCATATATCTTTAGGGAGCCATTTTCTCCCAGCCTACCACACAGGGCCTCATGCCTTAGACAAATACCATTACTTATTAGCTAGAAGATAATGGGCACATTGCTTACCTTTCTTTAGGCCCAGGGCCCTATAAAATATCTTGTTTTTTTAAGGTTGTGGTGTGAGCATCTGCAAATAGTGGGTGCATGTCTGCTGAGTCAGGCTGTGTTCCAGTGAGGAGATGGTGAAACAGCCACAGTGATGCCCAACAGGTGAGTTGGCTCTCTGTAACTGTGGCCTGTGCCTTTCTGTGGTCCCTTCCATCCTCTCTCTTCACCACTGTGCAGAGAAGGTGAACACAGCAAACCTCGGGCTGTCATTTCTGGAAAGGCCTGGTGCAAGACTGGCCCTTGGCTGGCATCTGGGAACTTGGATTTGAGGAAGGGTTCCCACCATTCCCTAATGGATGAGTCAGGCCTATATACTGTGTGTTGCATGAACTGTGTGGTTCATGTAAAACACCTTCCTTCCATCCTCCCTCCCTCCCTCCTTCCCTTCCTTCCTTCCTTCCTTCTCTCCTTCCTGCCCTCCGTCCGAAATTTCGGTACGTGCCAGGCAGAGGGTGCCTGTGTGACTAACCCTTAATAAAACCTTGAGCACTGAGGCTCTAACAAGCTTTCTTAGAATACAACACTTCACACCAACCAAGGAAGCTCACCCAAGCCATGGTGTTCAGGACATTTACTAGGGGATGATTATGTGGGCATGGATATGACTTGAGTCACTTAGTCTTCCCCCCCAGCCCAGTGGTCAGACTCTTACAGTGTGGCCCAAGGTTCCCCACCATAAATCACATTGTTGACAAATACTCGGCATGGCCCGAGGTCCTCAGGTAAACAGACACTCTCAGAATGATCACTTTCCTTGAACTAAAAGAAACCAGGATCACAAATGATTTTGTTGGCTTTCTGCATGGAAGGAAACCAAAAGGATTTTTGTAGTGGACTGAATTACTAGCTCGATTCTTCACCATTCCTTGCATATGTACACCCATGGCCTATTTATGGATCTTCCCACCAAAGGCAGCATGGATGTCCCCACCCATTCCTTGAGTTTAAGTGTGGCCCTGTGACTTGGTTTGGCCAACAGAATCTGAGAGGAAAAGGAGAGCATGCTAGTATTGAGTCCAGGCCTAAAGCCTACTGTGTCTCTGCCATCAGGATGAGATGAATTTTTCCGGTGAGCCCTGAAAGACAAATGCAGCAGACCTGGACCCAAACTGCAGCTTAGAGCCAAGCCCAGCTGAGCCCAGCCTAGATCAGCCAACCCTCAGACACATGACAAAAATAAGCAGGTTTTTTTTTTTTTTTTGCTGTGGGTCACAGAGCTGTTGTAGCTGTTCGTTACTGAGCAATAGGTGACACAATTGCCAAATTAAAGTGAATACTCCCTGGAAAAGATAAGGTTTGAAATTTGGGGAGAGGATCATAAAGAGACAAAGGGAGAGAGAGGGAAGGAGGAGAGTCCAGAGGCCTGAGGGCAGATTGAACAGAGCACAAGCACAAGAGGGGTGACCAAGGGAAACGGCCTTCCAAATTCTGGGGTGTGGACTACAGGTGCCATGGTGGGTACAGGAGATGAATGGGAAGAATCTAGCTAAGAAGCTCCAGGCAAGGGAACATTGTTGTTCTGTCATTAATTCAGTCATTTCTCAGCCAGCTTTTTTTTTTTTTTTTTTTTTTTTGAGACTGAGTCTTGCTCTGTTGCCAGGCTGGAGTGCAGTGGAGCAATCTTGGCTCACTGCAACCTCCACCTCCTGGGTTCAAGCGATTCTTCCACCTCAGCCTCCTAAGTAGCTGGGACAACAGGCGAGCGCCACCATGCCCGGCTAATTTTTGTATTTTTAGTAGAGACGGGGTTTCACCATGTTGGCCAGGATGGTCTCGATCTCTTGATCTTGTCATCTGCCCGCCTCAGCCTCCCAAAGTGCTGGGATTACAGGTGTGAGCCACCGTGCCCGGCTCAGCCAACCGTTAATACCTAGCCCTGTGTGAGGCATCAAGGATACCCTGTCCTCAGCTATGAAAAGGGCAGGACCCCTCTCAGGCCTAATAGCACAGACTCACAATCTAGGCAGAAAGGAAGCCAGTGAGGAGAGATTCCGTTGGTTTTCCAAGTCACCCTTTTCCCATTAACTGTCAACCAGGGCTCTTCTTTCTCTCCCTGGCACCAGAGTCCCCTCCAGCTGCTGCCCTATCTCTCTCATCTCTTTCTTAGAGTCTCCCCAAAAAGGGTCTCAGTGTCCCCACACTGATGCCACTGCCCTTTTCCTCCCTGTTAGGGAAAATTGTGTCCCCCAAAATTCATATGTTGAAGTCCTAACCCCCAGTTCACCTCAGAATATGACTGTATTTAAAAACCTTTAAATAAGGAATTAAGGTTAAAGAAGATATGGATGGGTCCTAACCTAACATGACTGGTGTCTCTGTAAGAAGAGAGAGAAAGACACCAGGGGCCTGTGCAAAGAGAGGAAATGCCATGTGAGAACACAGTGAGAAGGCAGCCATCTGCAAGCCAAAGAGAGAGGCCACAAGAGAAACCAACCAAACCTGCTGACACCTTGATTTTGGGACTTCAGCCTCCAGATCTTTCAGAAACTAAACTTACATCGTTTAAGCTACCAAATCTGTGGTATTTTGTTGTGGCAGTCCTAGCAAACTAATACACCTTCCCCCACTCCTAATCAGAGGGCACTGTCAGGCACCTGGGTCAGCCTTGATCATCCCTCAGACACTAGTTCAACCCATCAACCCTATCATCTGTACCAAACTTGTCCAACCCACAGCTCATGGGCTGTATGTGGCCCAGAACAGCTTTGAGTGCAGCCCAACACAAATTCCTAAACTTTCTTAAAACATTATGAGGGGTTTTTTTGCAATTTTTAATAAACTCGTCAGCAATCGTTCGTGTATTTTATGTATGGCCCAAGACAATTCTTCCAGTGTGGCCCAGGGAAGCCCAAAGATCAGACACCCCTGATACACCTTCAAAACAGATGCAGATCTGACTATTCGTCAGCATCTCTGCCACCACCACTGTGTCTGACCTCCCTGATCTGACCTACCTGCCTCAGGTTGCATCCTTGGTCTCTCTGACTCCACTCTAATCTTCACAGTCCTCCACAGCAGCCAGAGATTTCCTATGAATAGCTAAGTCACAGCTCAGTCCTCCTTTGCTCAAAGGCATCCCATGGCTCCCACTTCTCTCAAAGTAGAAATCAAATTCTGTATGTGAGCCAAGTGTGGTGGCTCATGCCTGTAATCCCAGCACTTTGACAGGCTGAGGCAAGAGGATTGCTTGAGGCTGAGTTCAAAAGGAGCCTAGGCAACATAGTGAGATGCTGTCTCTACGAAAAATAAAGTCCGTATGTGGCTCATAAACCCTTCAAGATCTGCCCCCACAGGCCTCCCCATTCTGTCCTTGTCCCCTCCCACCTCCTCCCTTGATCCACCCCAGGCAGTCCTCCTCATCCATGCCACCTCCTGACCTGGGCATTTGTGTTCCATCTACCTTGAACTTACTCTTCCTGAGTTCTTCCCTCTATTCAGGCCTCAGCTTAAATACCAACTCCTCAGAAAAATGACTTGTTTGTTTACCATCTGCCTCCCCACACAATAACATCACCTCCAAAAAGGCAGTCCAGGCTTATCATCATTGCAGAATCCAATCTGCAGTGGTGCTGGCTGCCTGTAGTGGGTGCTCAGTATTTATCTGTGGAAGGAAAAGAATATATGCTCATTCCAGCTGCTAGCAATCTGCAGGGCAAAGTCTGAGAACAATAGGGGATGTGAGCACAGGCTGGGGCCAACGAACACCACCAGAACCACTGAACAATCATACATACCCCACCTCAACAAGGCCTCACCTGAATATAAACTGGGCCATCAACCTCCATGTATCAGGCCCCAAGCCAGAGTCTCCTGCTCAGTGTCTTTCACACGTACATACACACATGCATACAGAGAGAAGACACTGAATCACACAATCATACCACTATCACAGTCACCCAACAACATCACACAGTCTAGGGCCTTTGTACTGTGGCAGGTCCACCCCATACCTCTAAGAATCTGTCTCACAGACACAATTACACCTGCTGCAGGCAAACATAGTTGCATGATTACAACACATGACGATTAATTCACAGGTCACAGAGTAAGCACACAGAACAACCCACAAACCTGGTCACAGAGTGACACATGCAGACACCCAGCTCAAATTCAGTAAAAAATGATACACATTTATAAAAACCATTACATGTGGTCACAGTGAACCACGCATAGCTACACTCAATACACACCCTGACATAGGCATCCACACCTCTCACCTCTCACAAAGATACCTTCAATACTCACCCCAACCCCTCAGGCAGGCACCCTCACCCTTCACCCAGGTATCCTTGTTACTGGTAGGGGTGCCCAGGTTCTTGGTGTCTCCAATAGAATTGGACAAAACACACAAAGCAAGAAAATAATGAAGCAAAAAAAGCAAGAGATTTATTTATAATTCCATTTCAACTTTATTATTCTTTGACTTGGCCGGTGCTTCTGTTCATTTCTGTTTACATAGAATTTTCTTTCTCTTTGCTTCTTTTTCTTAATGTCATACTTTTTTATGTATGTCATATTGCTTTCTACTTACCCTTTGAATATTCCCTGGGTCTCTTTTTTTTTTTAATTTTTTTTATTGCATTTTAGGTTTGGGGGTACATGTGAAGAACATGCAAGATAGTTGCATAGGTACACACGTGGCAGTGTGATTTGCTGCCTTCCTCCCCTTCACCTATACCTGGCATTTCTCCCCATGCTATCCCTCCCCAACTCCCCACCCCCCCGCTGTCCCTCCCCTATTCCCCCAACAGACCCCAGTGTGTAGTGCTTCCCTCCCTGTGTCCATGTGTTCTCATTGTTCAACACCCACCTATGAGTGAGAACATGCAGTATTTCATTTTCTGTTCTTGTGTCAGTTTGCTGAGAATGATGGTCTCCAGGTTCATCCATGTCCCTACAAAGGACACGAACTCATCGTTTTTGATGGCTGCATAATATTCCATGGTGTATATGTGCCACATTTTCCCAGTCCAGTCTATCATCGATGGGCATTTGGGTTGGTTCCAGGTCTTTGCTATTATAAAAAGTGCTGCAATGAACATTCGTGTACTTGTGTCCTTATAGTAGAACGATTTATAATCCTTTGGATATATACCCAGTAATGGGATTGCTGGGTCAAATGGAATTTCTATTTCTAGGTCCTTGAGGAATCACCACACTGTCTTCCACAATGGTTTAACTAATTTACACTCCCACCAACAGTGTAGAAGTGTTCCTATTTCTCCACATCCTCTCCAGCATCTGTTGTCTCCAGATTTTTTAATGATCGCCATTCTAACTGGCGTGAGATGGTATCTCATTGTAGTTTCGATTTGCATTTCTCTAATGACCAGTGATGATGAGCATTTTTTCATGTTTGTTGGCCTCATGTATGTCTTCTTTTGTAAAGTGTCTGTTCATATCCTTAGCCCACTTTTGAATGGGCTTGTTGGTTTTTTTCTTGTAAATCTGTTTGAGTTCTTTGTAAATTCAGGATATCAGCCCTTTGTCAGACAGGTAAACTGCAAAATTTTTTTCCCCTTCTGTTGGTTGCCGACTCATTCTAATGACTGTTTCTTTTGCCATGCAGAAGCTGTGGAGTTTGATTAGGTCCCATTTGTCTATTTTGGCTTTTGTTGCCAATGAAAAGCAGAGATTTATTAAAAATGAAAGTACACTCCACAGTATGAGTCCGAGCATAGGGGCTCAAGAGCCCCGTTACAGAATTTTCTGTGGTTTAAATACCCTCTAGAGGTTTCCACTGGTTATTTGGTATATGCCCTATGTATGTGAAGAGGATGAAGTAAAATTACAAAGTTATTTACTCAGTGTAACCCCTATGTAAATGGAGAGGATATTTCCTGAAGCTTCCATTTGATTTACTTCTAGGAAGTCCTTAGGTTTCCTGCCTCCAGAGCCTATTTCCCTGCTTCACCCTCATCCCTCACCCCTCACACAAACACCCTCAGCACTCACACAGGGACCCGCACTCGCCCTCAGCCTTAACACTTCCAAAACCTCTGCGTCTTGCCTTCCGCGCATCCCCTGTTTCTCTCCCATTCGCCGCCACCCCAGCCCCACAAAGGCCGAATGGGATTCCGCGGCCCTCGTGCAAACCAACAGCAACTACAATTCCCAGCTGGCGCCGCGCCTGCGTACGTCTGAGCTCCCGGAGCACGCCGGGAGTTGTAGCCCTGGCGGGCGCGGGCCCCTGGAACGCGCTGGGAGCTGTGCTCCGGGTCGGCGAGCGAGCGAGCGGGCTGGTCGCTGCCGGCGCTTCCCAAGGGGTCCGCCGGCTGTGCTGGTGAGGTGGGTTTCGGGGGTGCTCTCCGTCCTGGTCCAGACCGGAGGGGAACACAGCAGGTCCAGAGCCACGAACGTCTGGGGCGGCCGGAGCGAGATGCGGGGGACCGCCCAGCGGACAGAGAGTGAGAGGCCAGCTAGGGGCCGTGAATAGATGGACTGTGAGTGCCGGACACACGCGTAGAGGCTGTGACGGACGGACGGTCCGGGTGTGGGATGGACCGACGGACCGGGTGTGGAGCGGGCGGACAGATAAAATGTGGGACCAGTGGACTGGGAGGTGTGGGACGGACACGTTGCATGTGTCCGATAGGCGTTCTGTGCCTCACCCTTCTTGGGTGTGCTTATCTGACGGGTTGGGACTGTGATTCTGCTAGGTGGAGTGTCTCACTGACCGTGGAGTGTGTGGCTGACAGAAACGGTTGCCGTTTGAGACTTTGTAGGTGGGTTGTGTGATACTGTGAGGGTGTGTGTGACTGATATTCTTTAAGTGTCCTTGAGATGGTGACTCAGATTATGAATGTGATCAGAATAATACTGTGTGATGGAAATGCTGGTATTTGTTTATTTTTGAGACGGAGTCTCGCTCTGTCGCCCAGGCTGGAGTGCAGTGGGGCAATCTTGGCTCACTGTAACCTCCACCTCCCGGGTTCAATCTATTCTCCTGCCTCAGCCTCCCCAGTAGCTGGGACTACAGGTGCCCTCCACCATGCCCAGCTACTTTTTGTAATTTTAGTAGACACAGGGTTTCACCATGTTGGTCAAGCTGGTCCCGAACTCCTTACCTGAGGTGATCCACCTGCCCCAGCCTCCCAAAGTGCTGAGATTATAGGCATGAGCCACCATGCCCTGCTGGGCCAATCATCTCAACGATTATAGATATTTCCTGTGTCTAGTATTTTGAGGGCTATGACTGACAGACTGAGATAATATGTGTTAATATGTAATTGAGATTTTTTTCAGGGAGACTAAAACTTGGGTGATCCACCCACAGTTTACCAAGCATATGAGAGGATTTGTGCTTTGCCATGTCTGCGGCTGAAATTGGGTGACTAGTGGTCACTCAGCTGGTCTTATGGATATGTCGTCCTCCAGTGTGTGTTTAAGGGGGCTATGAAATCCATACATTTGACTGCATGTTTACTGTGCACCAGGCCTGTGCAGGACACTGGTAATAAATCGCCTCACGTAATCTCATAGCAACCCTCTGAGGTAGGTACCATTTTCAGGCTTGGTATAAGTCAGGTGTGAGGAATGAAAAGAACCACCCTCGTTAGTTGGTTAAACAGCTGTGCCTGAGGAACCTCACCTGATGGGAATTGAGGTTGACTGAGGAGGCTGAGGCTGGTTCACAAAAATGTATTTCAGAGACTGTCATGAGGGATTTCTCCAGAACACGTGTTCCAGGGGTGAAAAAGAGAGCCACCATGCCCGGCTGGTAAAAATTGGAGATATACACGCTTCTGGGATTCACGTGCAAGTGTTGTATGAGGGAGTAATAATTAGAGCTCAGAAAACACCTGCAGAAACTCGGGATCGAACCGGGGACCTTTAGATCTTCAGTCTAATGCTCTCCCAACTGAGCTATTTCAGCTACTATTTGTTAATTTCTTATGCCTAACTTACAAACTTTATCATGTGTATATATGTATAAGAAAAATATAGTGTATATAAGATTCAGTACTCTGTGGTTTCAGACATCCACTGGAGTCTTGGAACACATCCCCTGCAGATAAGGGGGATCTACCGTAGCATAAAATACCTTGGTAAGGATGTACAGAAATGGGAACCCTCATCCACAGCTGGTGGGAATGCAAAATGATGCAGCCAATTTTGAAAACAGCCTGGTAGGTTCTTAAAAAGTTAAGCATGGCTAGATGCAAGGCTCCCGCCTGTAATACCAGCACTTTGGAAAGCCGAGGCGGGTGAGTCACATGAGGTCAGGAGTTTGAGACCAGCCTGGCCAACATGGTGAAACCCCACCTCTGCTAAAAATACAAAAATTAGCTGGGCATGGCAGCGCACGCCTATAATCCCAGCTATTCAGGAGGCTGAGGCAGGAGACTTGTTTGAACCCTAGTGGTGGAGGTTGCAGTGAGCTGAGATAGCACCATTGCAGTCCAGCCTGGGCAACAGAGCGAGACTTCATCTAAAAAAAAAAGTTAAGCACAGAGTTATTGTATCATCCAGGAATTCCACTCCGGTGTATATGTTAGGAAAATTGAAAACATTTGCCCAGGCCATGTGTGGTGGCTCAGGCCTGTAATCCCAGCACTTTGGGAGGCTGAGGTGGATCACCTGAGGTCGGGAGTATGAAACCAGTCTGACCAACATGGTGAAATCTCGTCTCTACTAAATTAGCCGGGCATGGTGGCACAGGCCTGTAATACCAGTTACTCAGGAGGCTGAGGGAGGAGAATCACTTGAACCCGGGAGGCAGAGGTTGCAGTGAGCTGAGATCGCACCATTGCACTCTAGCCTGAGCAACAAGAGCAAAACTCTGCCCCCACAAAAAAGAAAACATTTGCCCATACAAAAACCTGTACACTAATATTGATAGCAGCAATTTTCATAACAGCCAAAAAGTAGAAACAACCAAATGTCCATCAGTTGATGAATAGATTAACAATATGTAGCATAACTGTACAATGAAATATTTAGTTCTGAAAAGGAATGAAGTACTGATACAACTTGCTTCATCTTAGCTGCCACTTTATTCAGGTGTCATCCCGGATACCGGGTAGTAGGCTCAGTCCTCTTCCCAGAGCGCCCTGGAAAACTCTTTGCTAGCTCTGTATGGTTTCCTCAGAGAGGCTGTGCTGTTCTGGAGCCACAGTACACAGGACGTGCCCTATAGCAGGTATACCATAAAGAGGCATTAAGCAAATGGAATGACCAGGAAAGGCTGAGCATGGTCACCCACGGATAGGGAATCATTTGTGGGAGTGGGAGGAAGAGCAAGGGCAGCTCTCAAAGCCCACAACCTCAGAAGAACCAACCATGTCTAGGATAACTTAATACTTTCCAGTATGGTTTTTTTTTTTTCTGAGACGGAGTTTCGCTCTTGTTATCCAGGCTGGAGTACTAAGGCGCGATCTCGGCTCACCGCAACCTCCGCCTCCTGGGTTCAAGCAATTCTCCTGCCTCAGCCTCCCGAGTAGCTGGGATTACAGGCACGTGCCACCATGCCCAGCTAATTTTTTGTATTTTTAGTAGAGACGGGGTTTCACCGTGTTGACCAGGATGGTCTCTGATCTCTTGACCTCGTGATCCACCCGCCTCAGCCTCCCGAAGTGCTGGGATTACAGGCGTGAGCCACTGCGCCCGGCTCTTTCCAGTGTTTTTACTGCCTTTTTCGGGGGAGGTAGGAATGGTATATAGACAGGTCTCAATTCTCTGTACAGTTTTTCATTCTGAGTCCTATTTTTTTTTTTTTTACAAGACGGAGTCTCGCCCCGTCACCCAGACTGGAGTGCAGTGGGGGGATCTCGGCTCACTGCAACCTCCATTTCCAGGGTTCTAGCAATTTTCCTGCCTCAGCCTCCCAAGTAGCTGGGACTACAGGCTCGTGCCACCAAGCCCAGCTAATTTTTGTATTTTTTTAGTAGAGGTGGGGTTTCACCATATTGACCTGGGTGGTCTCAACCTCCTGACCTCTTGATCCACCTGCCTCGGCCTCCCAAACTGCTAGGATTACAGGCATGAGCCACCATGCCCAGCCCTGTTTATGTTTTTGGTTTTGCTTGAGATGGAATCTTTTCTGTCACCCAGGCTGGAGTGCAATGACGCTATCTCAGCTCACTGCAACCTCCACCTCCTGAGTTTAAGCAATTCTCCTGCCTCAGCCTCCCGAGTAGCTGGGATTACAGGTATCCACCACCATGCCCAGCTAACTTTGGTATTTTTAGTAGAAACAGGGCTTTACCATGCTGGCCAAGCTGGTCTCAAACTCCTGACTTCATGATCTGCCCGCCTCGGCCTCCCAAAGTGCTGGGATTACAGGTGTGAGCCACCATGCCCAGCCCATTCTGACTTTTACTCTCACTGTAGCATAAGCAATTTGTCATATCATTAAAAACATGAACTTTTTGGGAGAGTGTGATGGCTGATGCCTGTAATCCCAACACTTTGGGAGATCGAGGTGAGGATCACCTGAGGATCCTTTGAGCCTAGGAGTTTGAGACCAGCCTGGGCAACATAATGACACCTTGTCTCTACAAAAAATTTTTTTTAAATTTTTTTAATTTCAAAAAGAAAGTATTATCCCCCTCTGAATGTCAGTAGCACCCCCATCTAGAAATGGGGCTAGATTCTGAGAAGTAGAGTTAATACTGAGGTAGAGAGTATGGCTATTTTAAAGCTCTTAACAATATACCGACAAATTGTTTGCCGAAGATGTTCTCATTGATCGCCCTCACCAATAGTACATGACCAGTATTCAGTGCTCGCAGTTCTAGAGATTGGAAAGGCTGTTGTGAGTGTGGACGAAAGACCACAGATAGCCTGAGTTCAAACCCTAGCTGTGTTCCTACTGCACAGATGACTCTGGCAGCTCAGTTTCCCCCTCTTTGAAAATGGGAGTGGTAATTCTGACTCACAGGGTGGTGGTAAGGCTTCAGTGGTATAACAGATGTAAAAGGCTGGTGTGGCCTGTCACCCAGTAGGTTCCCATTGACTGTTCCCATTTTCTTATATTCCTACTGCACAGTATACCCATCCATATCATCATAGTGATTATCTTATCATGTGTTGGTCTGTCTCCTTCTACTGAGCTCACTAAGCACAGGACCCATGTCTTTCTGATACGTGCATTCCTAATACAGTGCTGGGCATGGAGTAGGCACTGAATGGGGGTGTGTTAAAGTTGTTATTATTGATGTATGTGCCCAGTAATGCTGCAATCTCTGCTCACTGCAACCTCTGCCTCCCAGGTTCAAGCAATTCTCCTGCCTCAGCATCCCAAGTGGCTGGAATTATAGGCACCCATCACCATGCCCAGCTAGTTTTTGTATTTTTAGTACAGATGGGGTTTCACCATGCTGGCCAGGCTCGTCTTGAACTCCTGACCTTGTGAGCTGCCTGCCTCAGTTTCCCACAGTGCTGAGATGATAGATGTGAGTCATCATGGCCAGCCCACATTATTACTATTTTTGAGATGGAGTCTCACTCTGTCTCCAGGCTGGAGTGAAGTGGCACAGTCGCAGCTCACTGCAACTTCTACCTCCCAGGTTCAAGTGATTCTCCTGCCTCAGCCTCCCAAGTAGCTGGGACTACAGGCAGGTGCCACCACGCCCAGCTAATTTTTTTGTATTTTTAGTAGAGATAGGGTTTCATCATGTTGGCCAGGATGGTCTAAATCTCTTGACCTTGTGATCTGCCTCCCTCGGCCTCCCAAAGTGCTGGGATTACAGGCATGAGCCCCTGCGCCCAGCTGACATTATTTTTAAAAAGTTTTATCGAGATATGATTCATATATCATAAAACCCACTGTTTCAAAGTGTTCAGGCCGGGCATGGTGGCTCACATCTGTGATCCCAGCACTTTGGAAGGCCAAGGCAGGCAGATCACTTAAGGCCGGGAGTTTGAGACCAGCCTGGCCAACATGGTAAAACCCCATCTCTACTAAAAATACAAAAATTAGGCCAGATGCCATGCCTCACACCTGTAATCCCAGCATTTTGGGATACCAAGGCAGGCAAATCACCTGAGGTCAGGAGTTTAAGACCAGCCTGGCTAACATGGCGAAACCCTGTCTCTATTAAATATAAAAACGAAGCTGGGCGTGGTGGAGGGTGCCAGTAATCCCAGCTGCTTAGGAGACTGAGGCAGGAGAATCATTTGAACCCAGGAGGTGGAGGTTGCAGTGAACTGAGATGGCGCCATTGCACTCCAGCCTGGCTGAAAAAGCGAAACTCCGTCTCAAAAAGTTAATTTATTTATTAAATTAAAATACAAAAATTAGCTGGGCATAGTGGTGGGAACCTGTAATTCCAGCTACTCAGGAGGCTGAGGCAAAAGAATCACTTGAACCCGGGTGGTGGATGTCGCAGTGAACTGAGATGGTGCCTTTGAACTCTAGCCTGGGTGACAAAGTAAGACTGTCTCAAAAAAAAAAAAAAATAAATAAAGTGTTCAATTTGGTGGTTTTTAGTACATTCAGAAGGTTGTACAATCATCACCCCTATCTAATTCCAGAGCATCTTCATCTTGAAGTATCTGTGCCCATTAGCAACCACGCCCTATTTTCATCCCCCATCAGCCTCTGGCAAACCCTGTTATGCTTTCTGCTTTTATGGATTTGCATATTCTGGACACGTATCAGTGAAATCTGACAAGATGTAGTCTTTTGTATCTGGCTTTTTTTTTTTTTTAATTACACTGTCACTCTCAGGACACTTTTTTTTTTTTTTTTTGAGACGGAGTTTCGCTCCGTTACCCAGGCTGGAGTGCAATGGCGTGATCTCGGCTCACCGCAACCTCCGCCTCCTGGGTTCAGGCAATTCTCCTGCCTCAGCCTCCTGAGTAGCTGGGATTACAGGCACGCGCCACCATGCCCAGCTAATTTTTGTATTTTTAGTAGAGACGGGGTTTCACAATGTTGACCAGGATGGTCTCGATCTCTTGACCTCGTGATCCACCCGCCTCGGCCTCCCAAAGTGCTGGGATTACAGGCGTGAGCCACCGCGCCCGGCCTTTAATTTTTATTTTTTAAATAGAGATGGGATGTTGGCCAGATGGTCTCGATCTCTTGACATCATGATCCACCCACCTTGGCCTCCCAAAGTGCTGGGATTACAGGCGTGAGCCACCGCGCCCGGCCTGCTTTTTCACTTTCTTAATACGGTCCTTCACATCACAGAAGCTTTTAATTTTGATGAAGTCGAGTTTTATTTTCTCTTTTGTCACTCACGCTTTTGGTGTCATAGCTAAGAAGGCTTTGCATTATTTTCAAGTGTGCATGGAACATTAACCAAAATTAACCATACACTGGGTCACAAACCAAGTTTCAGCAAATTCTATATGATCAAAACCCATCATAGTATGTTTTTTGACCACAATAGACTTAAACTAGACATCAGTAATAAAAAGACAGCTGGAAAAGCCCCAACTGTTTGGCAATGAAGCAGAAGAGTTTTAAATAACCAATGGGACTGGCCACGGTTGCTCACACCTGTAATCCCAGCACTCTGGGAGGGCAAGGCAGGCAAATCACTTGAGGTCAAGAGTTCGAGACTAGCCTGGCCAACATGATAAAACCCCATCTTTTGTATTCTGTAAAAATACAAAAATTAGCCCAGCATTGTGGTGCACACCTGTAGTCCAAGCTACTCAGGAGGATGAGGCAGGAGGATTGCTTGAACCCAGGAGGCAGAGGTTGCAATGAGCCAAGATTATGCCACTGCACTCCAGCCTGGGTGACAGACTGAGACTCCGTCTCAAAAAAATTAAAATACATTTAAAAAAAATTAATGGGTAAGTAGAAAGTGTAACAGAAATTAGAAAATATTTTTAATTAAATGAAGACACAACATATCAAACTTATGGTGTACAGCTGAAGCTGTGTTTAGAGAGAAATTTGTTTTTTTTTGAGACAGAGTTTCGCCCTTGTTACCCAGGCTGGAGTGCAATGGTGTGATCTCGGCTCACCACAATCTCCGCCTCCTGGGTTCAGGCAATTCTCCTGCCTCAGCCTCCCGAGTAGCTGGGATTACAAGCACGCGCCACCGTGCCCAGCTAATTTGTTGTATTTTTAGTAGAGACGGGGTTTCACCATGTTGACCAGGATGGTCTCAATCTCTTGATCCACCGGCCTCGGCCTCCCAAAGTACTGGGATTACAGGCTTGAGCCACCGCGCCCGGCCCTAGAGAGAAATTTATAGCCTTAAATATGTGCATTAGAAAAGAAGAAAGGCTGGCCAGGTGCTGTGGCTGATGCTGTAATCCCAGCACTTTGGGAGACCGGGGCGGGTGGATCACAAGGTTAGGAGATCAAGACCATTGTGGCTAACATGGTGCAACCCCGTCTCTATTAAAAATACAAAAATTAGCTGTGCGTGGTGGTGGGCGCCTATAGTCGTCCCACCTACTCGGGAGGCTGAGGCAGGAGGATCACTTGGATCCGAGAGGCGGAGTTGCAGTGAGCCAAGATTGCGCCACTGCATTCCAGCTCGGGCAAAAGAGTGAGACTTCATCTTAAAAAAAAAAAGAAAAGAAGAAAGGCTGAAAGTCAATTATGTAAGTATCAGTCTTGAAGGCTACAAAATAATTAGCAAATAAAGTGAGAGGATGACCATGTGGCTACCTGGGGAATGTGAGACAGAGGAGAAAGACTTGGCTCCATATGGGAGGAGCATGCCTTAAATAGGCTGGCTGTAGGTTTGCCTGGGTTTGTAGGTTAGCCTCTCTGCTAACCTTTCATTAGTTGAGGGTCTTTGGGCAAGTCTTTTCCTCTTGTGTATCTGCTTTTACATCCATAAAATAGGTACAAGGTCCCCACTGCCCGAGTTTGTTGTAAGTTTTTTTTTTTTTTTGAGATGGAGTTTCGCTCTTGTTACCCAGGCTGGAGTGCAATGGTGTGATCTCGGCTCACCGCAACCTCAGCCTCCTGGGTTCAGGCAATTCTCCTGCCTCAGCCTCCTGAGTAGCTGGGATTACAGGCACACGCCACCATGCCCAGCTAATTTTTGTATTTTTAGTAGAGACGGGGTTTCACCACGTTGACCAGGATGGTCTCGATCTTTTGACCTCGTGATCCACCCGTCTCGGCCTCCCAAAGTGCTGGGATTATAGGCGTGAGCCACTGCGCCTGGCTGTTGTAAGTTTTAAATGAGTCTACATGCAAGCAGTAGTAACTGAGAACACTGCTCAGTACCACGTGGGTGCTGTCCTAATTATTATGATTGTCTATGTCTCTGAGAGTGTTTCACATCTCACAGGCCCGATGCCTGTGTTTCCCCTGCTCTGTAGGCATGAGGCAGGGCCCCAGGTTCCATGTGATAATGAAGCTCTGACATTCCTGCAGGCTCCGGTCCAAGGCTCCAGCATCCTATTTATCACTGAGCACTGCTGCTCGATGGCCATCCCCAAGCACTCCCTGAGCCCAGTACCATGGGAAGAGGACAGCTTCCTTCAAGTGAAGGTAGAGGAGGAAGAGGAAGCCAACCTCTCCCAGGACCAAGAATCCAGCCATGACCACATCGCTCACCCTGAGGCTGCACGCCTGCGCTTCCGGCACTTCCGCTATGAGGAGGCATCTGGTCCATATGAGGCCCTGGCCCAGCTCCGACAGCTATGCTGTCAGTGGCTGCGGCCCGAGGTGCGTTCCAAGGAGCAGATACTGGAGCTGCTGGTGCTGGAGCAGTTCCTGGGTGTGCTGCCCCCCGAGATCCAAGCCTGGGTAGGAGCCCAGAGCCCCAAGAACGGAGAAGCTGCTGCTGTGCTGGTGAAGGATCTGACTCAGGTGCTGGACAAGAGAGGTAAAGGGGGGCTATGGGCAGATTCACAGCATACCAGAGGTACACCCTGACTGGAACATGGGAGTACAGGGCTCTGGTTTGGGGTTCCTCACGTCCTCATTCTCACATATTGTACTTTACACGAACTCTAACACACTGTAGTAGACAGGTGTGTCTTTGTTTCAGGTGACCAAAAACGTAGCTCAAATTAGCTGAAGCAAAGAAGGGTAAGGAGGCATCATATATGGCTATATCCAGAAGATCTGTTGACGGCATCAGAACTCTCTTCTTTCTCTCTTGTTCTGTCTCAGATGGGTCTTTCTGTATTAGCTTCATACTTTTTTTTTTTTTTGAGACAGAGTCTTGCTCTGTTGCCCAGGCTGGAGTGCAGTGAAACGATCTCAGCTTATTGCAGTCTCCACCTCCCAGGTTCAAGCGATTATTCTGCCTCAGCCTCCTGAGTAGCTGGGTTACAGGCATGCGCCACCACACCCAGTTAATTTTTGTATTTTTAGTAGAGACTGGGTTTCACCATGTTGGTGAGGCTGCTCTAGAACTCCTGACTTCATGATCTACCTGCCGACCTCCCAAAGTGCTGGGATTACAGGCATGAGCCACTGTACCTAGCCCAGCTTCATCCTTATTTTAGGTTCTCTTTCCAAAGGGGATAAAGATAGCCAGGAACCCCAGGCTTATATCTTTGCAATGTAGAAACCCCAGGGGAATAACCATAAGAGGTCCCTGGTATGAGTCCCCACTGACCTGGTTAGGATCTTAGGTTTGTGTTTGGCCAGCCAAATCCCAGGGACTGACAGTGAGCAACTGGCTGTTTCTCAGGGGAAAGGAGACGAGGGGCTGGGTGCCTGGGGTGGTGATTAGGGGAGACGGAAATACCAGATGTCCCTGTGTACTTTCTCTGTGCCCGCTCTGGGCTGACCTCCAGGATATGGGCGAGTCAGACCTGCCCCAGGCTCAGGTGGGCACTGTTATTCAGAGAGACCCACACAAACATCCCAGCCTAGGGAGGTCCAGTGAGATGCAGGGAAGACCTAGCTCTGGGACAGTCCAGAACAGGGAATGACGGCTCGTCTCAGATGGGCTTGGCCTGGCCTACTGGCAACAGGTAGGAGGTGGGCAAACCACAGAAAATATGCAGTGAGCGGGGGAATGTGGAGGTTGGATACAGCTGAATCATCGAGGCTCGGTACATCCAACCACTGCTTCTCCTCCTGGCCATGTGACTCCCTTGTGCCCCAGTTTACTCTTGGGTAAAATGGGGATTGTAATTAAAATGCCCACCTTAGTGGTGATGAGAGATGTAAACGAGGCAATACCTGTGCAGCACCTGAAATGGCGCCTGGCACACATTAAATACATGGTAACTGCAACTGTTAGGATAATCTTTTCAGCTCTTGGAGAAACAGCCTCTCTGGAAGAGGTTGGTCTGCACCCAAGCAGGTGTCACAGAGACAGGGAGAGGAAAGAGGGAGTGGCCCCATCCTCCCATAGGGTTGGCAAAAGCTCAGACAAAGGGCAGAAATGCAGAGGGAATGGTGGGGTCAAAGGCCCAGCAGTGTGACCTGCACTGGTGCATTCTGGAAAAAGCAGGTGGTGTGATGTTTCTGGAGTAGAGGAAGAAAGGGGGAGGCAGGGCCAAGCACGTGGCTGGGGGAGCAGGGGAGACTGCCTCTGGACCTGGAGAAGATTCTGGAGCTGAAATCCCAACTTGGCTGCTAGCTAAGTGTGATCCTGTACCAGTTACTCAACACCTTCCGTCAGCTGGATTTCAGTTTCCCCATCTGCAACAGAATCATGGCAGTACCTCCTTCTGAGAGCAGGATGAAGCTGGTGAGGCAATGGAAGTCACCCACTGTACTTGGAGCCTAGCACATGACAAGAGCCTGATGATGGTTAATGGCCGTGGGAGGCCAGCGGCACAGCCTCCATGTCTTACAGATGAGGAAACTGAGACCCAGATGAGGGCAGGACTGCTTAAGATGATAGAGCTTGGGTTTGAGACAGTTTCTGCACTGCTAAGCCCCACTGTGGACCTGAGCAGCAGGTATTCCACCTGTCTCTGCCTCCTCCCTGGAATCCATCCATTAAATGTGCCAGATTGTGTGTCCTTTGTACCCATCCAGGACAGGTCAGCGCGAGCATTCCTCTCCTCACACACACTATGATCTCCAAGAGCACCTCCACCACACTCTGCCTTCACAGCACTTTACAGTGTAGGGGCTTGAGAGGCCAGGTAGGTACATCACCTTCTCACCCCCAGTAGCCATTATCTACCTCGGGTTCTGCTTGCAAAACTTTTCACCATCAAGGGCATCTGGATTGATTCCTCATTCAGCCAGAATTCACTTACCACCTGTGGACACATCCGGGCCTAGAGGCAAGGTGCTGAATGTGAGGGACAGAACTGCAGCCTCACAGAGATCAGAGCCTGCAGGGGTACAAGCACTCAGGCTCCTGACAAGGACAGACCCTCCCTCTCTCTTGCTGTCTTTGTTTCTTTCCTTCCTTCCTTCCTTTCTCTCTGTTTTTCTCGCGCTCTCTTTCTTGAGACAGACTCACTCCGTTGTCCAGGCTGGAGTGCGGTGGTATGATCTCGGCTCACTGCAGCCTCCACCTCCTGAGTTCAAGTGATTCTCCTGCCTCAGCCTCCTGAGCAGCTGGGATTACAGGCATGCGCCATCGTGCCCAGCTAAGTTTTGTATTTTTAGTAGAGATGGGTTTCACTGTGTTAGCCAGGCTGGTCTTGAACTCCTGACCTTGTGATCCTCCTGCGTCGGCCTCCCAAAGTTATGGGATTACAGGTGTGAGCCACCGTGCCCAGCCTTGCTGTCTTTTAGATTAGTTCCACATTAGGGTTTCTCTTCTGATTCTTGAGCCAAAATTGGGAGCCTTGAAAGGTAGAGAGTTTGGTGGGAGGAGGAAAAATCAGAATGCATGATGCAGTTTTGGATGGTGTGGGAGGACAGCCCTGCACCCTTTTGTCATCAGGACACCAAATAAGAAACTTCCCCCTTGGAAATGGGGCCAAATGTTAGGAACAGGCCACATGTGGCCTTACACTGTGGCCAGGGCCCTCAGCAGAGTTGGGGAGGCTTGGTGTGGCAGGAGTAGTAATGCTGTGGTTGGGATTGTTTCAGGATGGGATCCTGAAGCCGAGCTCACAGAGGCAAGCTGCAAGCAGAGTGACCTGGGAGAGTCGGAGCCATCAAATGTGGTGACTGAGCCCCTCATGGGAGGTGTTTCCCTCAGACCCACCTTTGTCAAGGCCTGTGAACCCGAGGGCAGCTCAGAGAGAACGTCTGGACTGTCAGCAGAGATCTGGACAAAGTCTATCACCCAACACATCAATTTCAAGAAAACTTCAGGGCCTTACAAGGATGCCCCCACAGAACAGCCTGGCTGTGAACCTGGTGCCTTGAGGAACAGTTCTAGTGTGTGGCCAAACTTTACCTCTCAAGAGAAGGCTCCTTCAGAAGAGAAATGTGATCTGGTGGATGCTTATGGGACAGAGCCTCCACATACATACTCAGGGAAGAAGTCCTCCAAGTGTCACGAGTGTAGGAAAATGTTCCAGAGTGCTTCAGCACTCGAGGCACACCAGAAGACCCATTCTCGGAAGACACCATATGCCTGCATCGAGTGTGGGAAAGCCTTCAGCCGGAGCACGCACCTCGCCCAGCACCAGGTTGTCCACACAGGGGCAAAGCCCCATGAGTGTAAGGAATGTGGGAAGGCCTTCAGCAGAGTCACCCACCTGACTCAGCACCAAAGGATTCATACTGGAGAGAAACCCTACAAGTGTGGGGAATGTGGTAAAACCTTCAGCCGCAGCACTCACCTGACCCAGCACCAGCGGGTGCACACTGGGGAGCGGCCCTATGAGTGTGACGAGTGCGGGAAGGCCTTCAGCCAGAGCACGCACCTGACTCAGCACCAGCGCATCCACACTGGGGAGAAGCCCTACAAGTGTGATGCGTGTGGGAGAGCCTTCAGCGACTGCTCAGCCCTGATCCGACATCTGAGAATCCATTCTGGAGAGAAGCCGTATCAGTGTAAGGTTTGTCCAAAGGCCTTTGCACAGAGCTCCTCCCTCATTGAGCACCAGAGGATCCACACCGGAGAGAAGCCTTACAAGTGCAGTGACTGTGGAAAAGCCTTTAGCCGCAGCTCAGCCCTTATGGTTCACCTGCGGATCCACATCACGGTACTGCAGTGACTGGAAGTAGCCCCTGGGACCATAGCACAACCTCTTCTTGAGGCTCAACATCTAAGAGAAACGCTGAGTTCCTAAAGAGCGACAAACAGCGTGGGTGATTGATGAGTTGCGGAAATGAGAGGTGCCTGAGGGCAGACTCTGACGTCTAGGAGCAACTCTGCATTTGAGGACCCCCAATGAGCACAAAGTGATTCAGGGCAGCTGGAGAAGCTTCCAGAAGGGCCCTTCCCTGCTACCCACTGTTTCCCACTCAAGGCTGTCCCAGAGAGAAGGCAGCTGAGCCAAGGATTGAGATTGGTTCTGAGGGCCAGGGCAAGGGGAGATTCGTGTCTCTCAGAACTCCATCCCAGGATGCTCCGGCCAGGCCGACTGTAGCTCGTTCTCATGTGACTCTTCTTGCCTGCTTTTCTGCTGCTTAGCCCAGAAGGGACACCTACCATGCCCACCTCTGTGCCTTGGCACCTACTGTTTCCACTCCAGCCTATTTTGTGCCTGACTGCAAGGCTGACTTGTGAGGCCACCTCTTCGTTGATGTCTTCTCCACAGCCTCTGCCTCATGGTTTCCTGTCTTCATCAGTAGTGCTGCTTGACACCTGCCCAACGTGTTTCTCTCTCTCTTTTTCCTTCCATATCCCACCAGTCACCAGCCCTGTTGGTTTAACCTAAAGCTCATCTCTAATTCATCTCCTTTTCCACTACTATCACCTTATGTGAGCCCTCATTGCCTCTTGCCTGGATTATAGGAGGAGTCTCCTTCCTGGCCCCTTCCTGCCTTTGTTCTCGGCCCCTCTGTCACTCTCCAGGAGACTCCTATTACCCAAATCTGATTGTGTGGCTCCATGGTGGAAAGCTCTCTAATCCATCACCTACAGGAGAGCTTCCTGAACAGGGTGTAAGTCTGCTGAGATAGGCCGTTCTGGGCCCTGAGCAATCTTTCCAACTGTCCTCATATTCGTTCATGAATATCCTCATTTTTCTGTGTGCACAGTAATGTAAAATGGCCTCATCTCATACCATGGCTCCACCTTCCGTACACCAGCCCCATGGAACTACTGTGGTTCCCAAAGGAACCATACATTTTCCCCACCTATGTGCCTTTGTACTTGTGCCTGGAACCCTCCCCTCCTTTTTTATCTAAGATGTTTCAAGTGTCTCCCAAAGAAGCCTCCCTGATCTCCTGGAGCAGACTGCAGCTTGCCCTGTCTGCTTCCAGAGCACCTCCTACCACGTTGTTTTACTTATTTGCTCCTTGTAGATGTTTTTTTCCAAGGATACTATGAGCTCCTGAGAGCAGGGGTCATGTCTTACTCAGAATCTACAACACACACAAGACTTGGTAGGCCTTGACTGATGTCTCTTGCATGAACGTGACTGGTGCCTTCCAGGAGGCAGTCACCATGCTCTGCCCCACATTGTCCTTACATATGTTTTCATGGATGTCTCCTCATCAGCTTAAACCCTGCAGAGTAAGAACAATCTGATTTTCCTGGGGGCCAGCACCCAGATAAGCCTGGCATGCAGTGGTCTCAATAAAATTTTACTGTACTGAGTCTTCTCTTCTTTCTAGGGCCCCAGTCCCCCTGGTGTCACGCAGGGGGACTGTATTTGCCAGCACTCTGTCCATGTGCTGTCTGGCTTCCTCGCAGTTCTGCATCCTTGTCCCATTTTTAGGGTCCATGTCTGTAACTGGTGTAGCAGCTTCTATTCATTCCTGTTACAAGGGTATCATTCTTCATGCCTCTGTTTCTGTGATGGTCTCGTGAACCATTTGATCTGCCGTATTGTGTACTAGTCACCATCACCATCTCTCCCTGTGTATCTCCCTGTGTTTGAGGCTCATTCCCTCTATGTCAAGAGTAAACAGAGTCACAAAGACTGGTGGGAAAGGTTCATAGCATGAAGGTAAGACTCAGGGAGACAGAGACCTTGTGGAAGTATCTCTGAGGGAGTCCCAGACACAGGCAGAGACTGCCACATTTCATGTGGCAGAGATTGAGAGACAGAGCAGGGTGACAGGCTTAGGGGAAAACTCGAGAGGAGAGATGCACATTCCCAGTGAAATGACTGCACAGGCTTCCAGCAGGCTTCAGTGAACAGAATAGGCCTGGGCCTGAAGTCAGGCTGCAAAGCCTCACTCCTCCTGTGGCTACTTTAGGGACCTAAGATTAAGTGACTTTCCTGAACCTCCATGACCTTCTCATCTGTAAACCAGGGACAAGACCCACCTTGTGCAGTGCCAGACCCAGAGCCTGGCCCTGGACACTGGCTCTGACTTGGAGCAATCATCAGCACCTCTCTGCCCGTCCCTTGCTCAGTCTCTGTCACAAGAACTGACTCTCCATCCCCTTGATGCTCTGAGCATCTTCATTTGGTTGTGAGACGTGTCTGTCTAAAAGGGGAGGAGATCAGGGAGGAAAAAGGGAATCTACTGAGAGCCTGTTTGCTGGTCAGTCTATGAAATAATTTATATACATCTCAATCCTCACACAACCATCCCCATTTTATAGAGGAGGAAGTCATGTGGCAAATATAACCGACTGGCCAAAGTCACACTGCCAGGAACTGTAAGCACCGGGATGTGACAGCACATCCAAATATGTCAGCAATTTCAGTAAACATTACGCAACAAGCCAAGTGTAAAGACCAATTCCAACAGATTGAATTCATTTTTGGTCCAGCCATGTGTTCTTTAGAAATGATATGGCGCAGAGGCTCACACCTGTAATCCCAGCACCTTTGCTGGATCACCAAGTCAGGAATTCGAGACCAGCCTGATCAACATGGTGAAAACCTGTCTCTACTAAAAATACAAAAAATTAGCTGGGCATGGTGGTGTGTGCCTGTAATCCCAGCTACTCAGGAGGCTGAGGCAGGAGAATTGCCTGAACCCAGGAGGCGGAGGTTGTGGTGAGCCGAGATTGTGCCACTGCACTCCAGCCTGGGTAATTAGCGAAACTCCGTCTCAAAAAAATTAACCGGGCCTGCAATTCCAGCTACTTAGGAGCCTTGGGAGGCTGAGGCAGGAGAATTGCTTGGACCCGGGAGGCAGAGGCTGCACTGAGCCGAGATTGCGCCATTGCACTCCAGCCTGGGCAACAAGAGTGAAACTCTTATTTATAAGAAATAAATAATAAATTTACAAGTTCAAAAACAACTCCAAAAGAGCATAATCAAATCCATGCCCAGACACATTATGTTCTGCTGAAAACTAAAAATTCTAAAGAACAGTCTGAGAAAAGTTATGCCTTCCATCAGGGGGATAATTCGAAAGCTCACAGCGGCTTCTCAGAGATTATTGAGGCCAGAAAGCAAAGAACATTTTATACAAAAAATTAGCCAGGTGTAGTGGCGCATGCCAGCAATCCCAGCTACTTGGGAGGCTTGAGCAACCTGCCGATACCTGTTGGGACCAGGCAGAGGTGCCCAGGGAGTAAAAGGCAGCATGGTGGAAGAGCACAGATTAAAGAGGCCTTGAGAAGTGTTGGTTAGCTGGGTGCTGAGGCGGGAGGATCACTTGAACCCAAGAGTTAAGATCAGCCTGGGCAAAATAGTGAGACCTATCTCTACAAAAAAATAACAGAAAAATGTGGGTTGGCCAGGCATGGTGGCTCATGCCTGTAGTCCCAGCTACTTGGAAGGCTGAGGTGGGAGGATCACTTAAGGCCAGGAGTTCAAGACAAGCTTGGGCAACACAGTGAGACCCTCTATCTACAAAAAAATTAGCCAAGCGTGGTGATGCATACCCCTGGTCCCAGATACTTGGGAGGCTGAGGCAGGAGGATCACTTGAGCCTGGGAGGTGGAGGCTACAGTGAGCCTGACTATGCCACTGCACTCCAGCCTGGGTGACAGAGCGAGACCTTGTCTCAAAAAAGAAAAATGTGGCTTAAGAGCCAATTCTCTCTTCTACCTCAGGAGCCACCCCAGGACCCCATCAACTTTCAGGAGGACACAGGATCCCAGCCCACTCAACCCTGGGAGTCCAAAGACGTTTTAAACAAAGTCTCTCTTCACATTTATTAATTCCTGGGAGGAACGAGGGAGCGCCCTCCAGCCCCCCAGGGAGCCCAGCCTTCTGCTGCAGCAGGAAGAGTGGGAGCCCCTCCAGAATCCCTGGCAGTTCCGAGGACAGCAACAGCACTCTCAGCCCGCGGCTGCATCAACTTTCTAGACAAACGGGAGAAAAGAGAAGTGGTGGAGGAGGGGAAATCCTATGCCCTCCTCCCTGACACCCCCCAGGAAGGAAGCGCGTGGGCGGCTGCTATCCGAGACCTCCGTCTGCACCTCCCTCCAGGGCTCCAGCTGCAGGGCGTTGGCTGAACGGTTCTTCAACCAGCAATCCCCCACGAGCCCCCGGAGAGACCAAGCGCCAACCAAAGGGAGGAGCAGGGAAAAGCCCTCCTGGAGGAGGGCACAGCCCAGGCGAACCCCGCGGATGGAACCGGCACACGGGACCTCGGGAAACGTCACCTGTCACCAGGAGCTCCACGGGGTCGCTGAGCTCCGATTCGAAGGTGTTGGGCCACGAGGAGCGGTAGCGGCACCTGTAGCTGCCAGCGTGCTGCAGCCCCACGAAGATGAGCGCTAAGTTTGCCGAGGCCTGGCGGGTATAGACCGTTTTCACGGCCTTCGTCTCGCCCTCGCGCAGCAGCTCGAAGGCGACGTCGGGTATGGCCCCCTCGCAGCGCAGGACGGCGTCTCGGCCCGCGAGCACCGCCCCACTCCACGTGGCCCGGAGCTGAGGCCTGGGAGGGGGCCCTGGGCAGAGCAGGCGGGCGGTCGGGCCAGGCCACACCCCAGGCCGCGCCCGCGCCTGCGCCTCAGCCCCGGCCTCATCTTCCCCTTTTCTTGTTCCTGAGAGCAGACGGCTCTTCAGGCCCCGCGGAGCAGCGCCCGCTGCCTTCACACCCCGGCCATCCGCGCGCAACGTCTGTGTCTGGTGTCCCCGTCAACCCTGCCCCAGGACCGTGGAAGACCCAGATTCGGGGCTACTCGGGACTTCCGGGATTCCCATCCTCGGTCATTCAGGACGGGTGAAGGGAAGAAGAAATGATGAAGAAATCGGTGCTCCTTCATTGAGGAACCAAAAAAGGACATACAAATTGTGTCAATATATGAGGGTTTTTCCCCTCCATAAATTTAACTTTAAGACTGTATTTAAGGGGCTGGGCGCGGTGGCTCACGCCTGTAATCCCAGCACTTTGGGAGGCCGAGGTGGATGGATCACGAGGTAAGAAGTTCAAGACCAGCCTAGCCAAGATGGTGAAACCCCGTCTCTAATAAAATTCAAAAATTAGCCGGGGGTGGTGCCAGGTGCCTGTAATCCCAGCTACTCGGGAGGCTGAGACAGAAAATTGCTTGAACCCAGGAGGTGGAGGTTGCAATGAGCCGAGATCGAGCCACCGCACTCCAGCCTGGGTGACAGAGCGAGAGTCCGTCTCAAAAAAAAAAAAAAATCCTGAAAGATGTTGGTAACGCTGTAGATTTCGGCGAATTTAATTAAGTACTTATATTGATTTCAAAGTGTATTTTATTCAATAGTTTGAGTATCTTGTCATGGAAGATACTAGCCCAGCCTAGCAGTATGTATAGCATACAAAGTATGTATAGCATATTTTGACATTTTAAAAGTTATATTCCATAACCATTGAAGTGCTGGGCAAACTACATGAAGTTGTTTACAATTAATTGACAGCTAATTGGCCGGGCGCGGTGGCTCACGCCTGTAATCCCAGCACTTTGGGAGGCCGAGGAGGGCAGATCATAAGGTCATGAGTTCGAAACCATCCTGGCCAACTGAAACCCCGTCTCTCCTAAAAATACAAAAATTAGCCGGGCGTGATGGCGCGCGCCTGTAGTCCTAGCTACTCGAGAGACTGAGGCGGAAGAATCACTTGAACCCAGGAGGCAAAGGTAGCAGTGAGCCGAGATCTCGCCCCTACACTCCAGCCTGGGCAACAGAGCGAGACTCTATCAACAGAAAAGAGAAAAGGAAGGAAACGGTACTCCCAGCAAAGGGCAAGACCCCAAGTTCTGGAGGGCAGACCTGGCCCGCAGGCTCTGCTGGCCTCTGAGTCCTGGAGACGTCGATGAGGAAATGAGAGGGAAAAACAGCTGGGGACGGCGGGGCTGGGGAGAATGACACATCAGCCCTGCGCCCGCGGGACCGGGGCGGGGCCAGGGGACCAGCATGACGACAGACCCGGCCAGCACAGGAAAACAGAGCAGGCAAAAGCTGCAGGGATCTGCCCAAGAAAACCTGTGTCTAGCCTCCATGCTGCTGACCTACGGGCATGCGTCATGAAAAATAAGCCGAAATTCGAGGCGTCCCCAGGACCCTCCACCACCGATCGCCTGCTCCTCGCCAGAGGAGGCGGTGGGTGCTGAATCGAGGCCCAGAGCGCGGCCGTCGGACGCCCAAGGACAGGCGGGCAAAGGCAGGAGGCTCCAAGGGCACTGAACCCGCGCACGCGCCCTCACTGGTACCCCGCCAGCTCACCGTCCACGCGCAGCTCCAAGCGCGCGCTGGGCGCGGAGCCGCTGAAAGGTGGCTCCGGGTCGACGTACACGCAGCTGTAGTTGGCGGAGTCGGCCACCGAAATGTTGCGCAGTTCGAAGTGGGCCTCGGTCCCAGCGGGGCTCTGGAAACGGTGCACGCGGCGCCCGGCCCTGTCCTCGCGCACCAGGGCGAAGCGCGCGCCTTCCAGGGGTGCCAGGCACCGCAGCCGCACGCGCGTGCCGGGCTCCGGGTTCGTACTCGCGGGCTCCGCGGTGAACAACGGCGCCGGCAGCGTCTCTGCGGAGAGCACGCGGGCTGACCGGGCGCCAAGCGGGTGGCTCGGCCCTAACGCGTGGTCCAGCCTCGCTCTCTTTGCTTTGGCTGAGTCTTCTGCCCGCTATGATCTGGCCAGCTTCCTCCCTCGCCTCCTCTGGGCCCGCCCGCCTTTCCATCCCCAGCCCTTCTTGGATATCTCACACGCACATTTCACTGTTTCTTAGTCATCTGTTTGTCTATAGAAACTGACGGGGACATGTTTTGTCCGTGGCTTGATGCCTTGTGCACGATGTCGCTCAATAGTGGATTTGCTCCACGAGCGTATTCTGGGCACTGTCGCAATGCTGGCGCCACCCAGGGGCACCTGTGATTCGCTGGGAATGGGGTTCGCTGCCCGATGCTCAGAGTTTGTCAGATATCATCAAGCCCAGAGCAAGCGAGTGGAGGAGCTGCCCAGAGGCCCTCAGTGCCCACCCAGACCTAGACCTGGCAGGCTGGAAGGGACCCCAGCCAGGTTGTGCACCCTGTGGCCTGGGCCAGACCTGTTCACCCAGTTAGTCTTCGTGGGGCCTGAAGTTTGCCACGCTTGTCATCCCATTTGCAGTTCAAGACCCTGAGTCAGGGGATGGGCAGGTAAAGCTGAGACAGGACCCTGGCCCAGAGCACTGCACTTCCCCGACTCTATACCTGGTCCTGCTCCTGCTTCCCAGGGACCCTGCCAAGCCCCTGTCACTGCCAGTCCAGGCTCACCATCGCTCAGAATCAGCTCCGCCGGCTCGCTGTCCCCAGACCAGCCATTTTGGGTGTCACGCAGCTTGTAGCGGCAGGTATAGTGACCTCCATCCCCCAGGGCCACCTCGTTGAGGTGAAAGAAGATGCGGTCTGGGCTGGTGCTGCTCCTGGGTACCAGCAGCTCTTTCTCCCCGCGCCGCAGCTGGAACTCCACTCCACTCAGGGGAGCCACGCAGGTGAAGGTCACTTTGCTGCCAGGGCGCAGGACCTGGGTGGACTCTCTATCCAGCCTCAGCGCAGGTGGTGGTGGTGCAGCTGCAATGTAGGCAGCATTACTGGGCTACCCCACCCCCGGAGCTACCCTCTGCCCAGGCCCAGACCTCTGCCCTCTGCCCTCTGCCCTCCAGGTGGCAGCCCCAGGAACACCCTTCCATTCTTTTTTGTGTTTGTTTGTTTGCTTTGGTTTTTTTTTTTGTTGTTGTTGTTGTTGTTTTGAAATGGAGTCTCGCTCTGTAACCCAGGCTAGGTCTCAGCTCATTGCAACCTCCGCCTCCAGAGTTCAAGCGATTCTCCTGTCTCAGCCTCCTGAGTAGCTGGGATTACAGGTGTGCGCCACCACGCCCAACTAATTTTTGTATTTTAAGTAGAGACAGGGTTTCACTACATTGGCCAAGATGGTCTCGATCTCTTGACCTCGTGATCTGCCCACCTCCGCCTCCCAAAGAGTTGGGATTACTGGCGTGAGCCACTGCACCTGGCCCACCCTTCCAATCTTTGGGCATCCTCTGCCCAAATTCCTTTGCAACCATCAGACACAAGCAACTGTGTGGCCAGCTTCCTGGACCTGGTCCTGAGTAGGGGCATTCAGCATGGAGGTCAGGGTGAATGTGGCCGTGTCCCCTGTAGCCTCCTCCCCCAGCAGCCCTCGGAGATGCTTCCCCAGTCACCGAGCTCCTTAATGGTCACAGTATCGCTGGGCTCCGAGGGGGAGCCTGCCACATGGGTCTGGTAGCTGCAGCTATAGTTGCCAGCCTGGTGGACAGGAAAGGTGGCCTCCACATCCTCCTGGGCCTCAGACATCTCCAGAAACTCATGGTCGCCTTCCCGCCTCAGCAGAAAAGTCACACCCCGTAGCCCGCCTCGGCACACCGCTGTTGTGTTCAGGCCAGGTGTGATCCAGGACACTGGCTTCACTGAGAGCCAGGGCGGAGGCAAGGACTCTGTGGGTGGAGTGGAGTTGAAGAGTGGTTCTGCATAACTTGGGAGACATGGGAAGCCAGCAGAAGCTGGGCCCCACACTCATGAAAATGTGAGGGAGACAGGGATGGAGGCATTGATGGGAAAAGGGAGGCAGGCACCGGTGGAAATAAGGCGTACAGCAAGAGAAAGGACTGCGTGGGGCTGTACGGCATGGGGCCTGCTGGGGACTCAGTCAGTTATTCCTCGCAACACTGGGGTTAGCACAGACATCGTCCCCATTTCACAGATGGAAGACTGAGGCTCAAAGACATCAGATGACTTGGAAGAAGGGAGGCCCCCCCAGTCAGCCACCTGCCCACTGCCTCCTGGCCCTGATCCATGCCCCAGCTCACTTGGCCCTGTCAGCTCCAGGAGCTCGCTCAGCCGGGTCCATCCTGGGGACAAGCCTGAGCGGCAGCGGTACCGACCCCGGGTGTCACCCGTCTGCAGGAACTGGTGCTTGATGGCAGGTGCATCAAGGTGCACGGGCTCCTGGGCCACCCCATTCTTGAACAGCTGGAAGTCTACGGTCTCCAGGCGGGCCTGGCATGTCAGCGTTACCTCAGCCAAGGGTTCCAGCGGCGATTTGGACTCTGCCCACAGGAGGGGCTGGGTCTCAAAAACTGCAAGGGGTGGCTGGGATCAGCTCAGTGCCATGGGGACAGGGCTCACCCACGGCCTGGGCCCACCATCCCCAGACCCCAGCCTTGCACTCACATGTGGCTGCTTCTGTCACTGGGCCCAGGGAGAGACCTGCGGAGACAGCCTCTGTGAGTCTCCCGTTCCCGCCCCTCCCAACCGCAGGAACCCAGGCCCCAGGAGGCCTCACCCCAGAGCAAGAGGAAGGCCACCAACATGGACATGATGGTCACACTCATTCCGGTGCAGTGAGTGTCTGGGGTGAGAGTCTGCAGCAACAAGGCCCGGAGGGAGGGCGGGGGGATGTGTGGCTCAGGCACTGACCTCTTCCCCTGTTTGTCCTTCCCGGAAGGCAGGTGCAGGGCCAGCATGGGGTGGGGGCAAAGGGTGAACTTCTGAGGCCTCAGGATTCTAAGCAACAATTATGATCAATAATCATGGATAATTAACAAACTAAATCAATAACAAGTGAGAAAATGAGGCCAAAATAACCTCATTGTCATTTCAGTGCTGGATCCTTTTCTAGAAGGGGACGCTGAGTTCTCCTCACTCCGCCCGGAGCTGCTGAGGTCAGTGCACACTGCCAGGGCTGAAGTCCAGCGTGACCCCTCCCTGCCACACCACACCACACGTGTGACACCAAAGGTGGGGTTCACCTGTGTTCAGACATTTTGCGGCTGCCATCGCATGGGCTGACTGGAGGTGCTCGCTCACTCTTCCTGGGTGCTGTGGTTTCTTCTCCATCGCTGGTTTATTCTGCGTGGCGTGACCCACCATGGCTCTGGAGTCAGATTTCCAACCAAGACATTCAGCTGAGATCTGCACCTCCCATGCCTACCCGTGATCTGTGATCAGTTACCTGAGCTGCTGGGGCTCACTCCTGTGGCTACAGCCTGCTGCCAGGAGGCCAGGCCTCCCCCTTCCCCTGCCTCCCCATCTCCCCATGGCCTCTCTCTCTCACCACAGCCTGTTCAGATGGAACAGGACGGGGTGAGACTGTGATGCTCTCATACTCAAGCTCTGTGGAAGTCCTGTCATTCTCACCCCTGGAGGCCTGGTTCTCACCCTGGGTGTCCCAGCCTAGCTCTTCTACTAGGGTAAGGGCTCAGGGAAACCACCCAGCCCTCACCTGCCCCCTGCACTGTGTCTTCCCCACTCATTTATTCCAGAAGCATTTAAGCATCTACTGTGTGCCAGATGCAAAGAAGACTGGGATAACTGGGCAAGGAGCATTCCAGGCAGAGGGAGCCGCCAGTGCAAAGATGGGAAATGGGGTTGCAATGGGAAGGAGCAGAGGAGACAAGGGGTAGGGACAGTTGCAGAGCTCAGGGATGTGATAGTGACTGGCCATGCTGGGCACTGCAGGGGCTGAGGGATAGGGAGTGGGGGAGACTCCGGTGTCAGATTTAATTTCCATATTGTCAAGCACCTGCTGCATGCTCTCTCCTGCTCAGAGCCAGCACCCGGAGAGGCTGTGTTCTGGTTGGGCTGGGGGAGAATGCATTATTTGCAGAAGAGACAACCAGGTGCTGAGGCCTGAAGTCATAACCAGGCCTGGGGCACTCAGACAAGGACTGGTGGCCAGGCCAGAGGAGCAGAGCTCAGCGTGTGCACAGAACTGAACCTTGAACAGTGACTGAACCTTTGAACAGTGACTGAACCTTTCAGCCCACTGGCAGTGGGGTTGCCCAGGCAGCCAGTGGCGTGGTCAGATCTGAGGTCTGCAGAGGTGGAGCTGTCCGTCTGTGAGTTTCCTTTGGCAGTCCCAACGCCAGCCTCGCTGCACCCTCCGTTTAGCTCCCTTGGGTTCTCCAGCCCTAAGGGTGGTAGCGGCTTCCTGCAAGCAGCAACCTCTGAGTTTCTGCAACATCCAGTTTTGCTCCCTGAGCCTTGTGAAACCTGAACAACCAGTCCCTAACTTATATCCCCTCTGTTTGAAAAAGCTACTGTGGTTTCTGTTTCCTTACTGGACTCTGACTGGTGTAGTACTTGGTATCAAGAAGAGTCCCTGGCCAGGTACAGTGGCTCAGGTACAGTGGCTCATGCCTGTAATCCCAATACTTTGGGAGGCTGAGGCAGGAGGAACACTTGAGTCCAGGAGTTCAAGACCACCCTGGGCAACATGGTGAGACACTGTATCTACAAAAAAAAAATTTTTTTTTTTTTGAGACGGAGTTTCGCTCTTGTTACCCAGGCTGGAGGGCAATGGCGTGATCTCGGCTCACTGCAACCTCCGCCTTCTGAGTTTTCAGGCAATTCTCCTACCTCAGCCTCCTGAGTAGCTGGGATTACAGGCACGTGCCAGCATGCCCAGCTAATTTTTGTATTTTTAGTAGAGACGGGGTTTCACCATGTTGACCAGGATGGTCTTGATCTCTTGACCTCGTGATCCACCCGCCTCGGTCTCCCAAAGTGCTGGGATTACAGGCGTGAGCCACCGCGCCCAGCCCCCCCAAAATTTTTTAATTAGCCATATGTGGTGGCACAAGTCTGTAGTCCCAGTTGCTCAGGAGGCTGAGGTGGGAGGATCACTTGAGCCTAAGAAGTCTAAGAGGCTGCAATAAGCTGTAATTGCACTACTGCACTCCAGTCTGGACGACAGAGTGAAACGCTGCCCCCTCCCGCAAAAAAGAAAAGTCCCATGAAACGTAAGTACAAAGGTGAGACACTGGGACTGATTTGATTCTGACCTCGGTCAGGAATGCAGTGCTGAGCTTCTTGCCAACAGAATATGAGACACTAGGAAGCCACAGCAGGCAGTTGCATCATGTTTGACTGTCATCCATGGTTACTTGAGGTGTCTACTGAAGCCAGCACCTTGGGAGACACAGTGGCCACTGCACTGAGCAGTTGGTAGCAGCAATGGAGACCATGTGGACTGTGGGGTGGGTTGGCTGCTTTTGACAGTGCTAGAGAACTTACAGAAATACGACAAGCCCAGGGCTTTAAATCCTTAGCTCAAGACCCAGAAACTTCTGTAGTGCAGTGGTTAAAAAAAAAAAAAAAAAAAGCCGGGCGCGGTGGCTCAAGCCTGTAATCCCAGCAGGTGGGTGGATCCCGAGGGCAAGAGATCGAGACCATCCTGGTCAACATGGTCAAACCCCATCTCTGCTAAAAATACAAAAAAATTAGCTGGGCATGGTGGTGTGTGCCTGTAATCCCAGCTACTCAGGAGGCTGAGGCAGGAGAATTGCCTGAACCCAGGAGGCGGAGGTTGCGGTGAGCCGAGATCGCGCCATTGCACTCCAGCCTGGGTAACAAGAGTGAAACTCCGTCCCGAAAAAATAAAAAGACACACAGGCCCAGAGAGCTTCCAGGTTAGCTCTAAAGGAATTTCTGACTTCTTGAAGCAAGGGCAAATACAGCTGAAACAGACACAGAACTTAATTGCATGCATTGCTGAATTACAACCTACACTTAATTCACAGATCTGCTAAGTGATATCTGTGAGATTTAGGACAAGGAGGGAGACCTGAGGCGTGGAATGGCATTGAGTGGATTCAGATGAAGCTGAGAATTGTGTCACTCTTGTACCAGAAGCTGAGCTAGCTTGCTCCAGTCAAGATAACACATCTGAGTCAGCAGCTGCAATTGGAGTCATGACCTGATACCCCACCGTCATTCTCTAGGACCCATCTGTCTTTTGCAGAGGCCAGTCAAGTACAATAGGGATGTCATCAGACTTGCCACCCCTGCATCTTTCAAGTCCTTGAGAGTGGCACTAACTTCTGCAATCTCCCCAAGAATGTGGTCTTGCTTCTGGTCTGCCTTCCTGTCAGAGGGGCGCTCTAGGGGCTTCTGCTTAGGACATCCTTTTTTTTTTTGAAATGGAGTCTCACTCTGTCACCTAGGCTGGAGTGCAGTGGTGCAATCTCAGCTCACTGTAACCTCCAGCTCCCTGGTTCAAGACTCCTGAGTAGCTGGGATTACAGGCACACACTACCACGCCTGGTTATTTTATTTTTATTTTTTGTATTTATGGTAGATACGAGGTTTCACCATGTTGGCAAGGCTGGTCTTGAACTCCTGATCTCACTTAATCTGCCTGCCTCTGTCTCCCAAAGTGCTGGGATTACAAGTGTGAGCCACTGTGCCCAGCCAGGCCCTTCTATTTTAAGGGTCCCCACCCTACCAGTCAAAGAGCCTCTGTGATGATTCTGCCATTTGCTGAGTATGTCCTATCCAATGATCCATCCTCATACTGGGGAATAACCAGAATGGTGTGCACCCAATGAGACCACCAGGAGACAAACTCAGGGCATAAAGTCCTGCTCTTTCCGTGGACCACAGAGTATTTGAGGATTAGCCTCAGCTCAGAGCCAGGATCTCTGAATTCCTGAGACATCTGGGTATTTCCTACCCCACCCTCACCCCAGGGAAATGGCAGCAGACCCTTTGGGGAAGATATACTGTCTATTCTTGTGGCAGGACTGGCTCTTTCTTTTTTCTTTTTTTTTTTTTTTTGAGACGGAGTTTCGCTCTTGTTACCCAGGCTGGAGTACAATGGCGCGATCTCGGCTCACCGCAACCTCCGCCTCCTGTGTTCAAGCAATTCTCCTGCCTCAGCCTCCTGAGTAACTGGGACTACAGGCGCACGCCACCATACCCAACTAATTTTTTTTATTTTTAGTAGAGATGGGGTTTCACCATGTTGACCAGGATGGTCTCGATCTCTTGACCTCGTGATCCACCCACCGCAGCCTCCCAAAGTGCTGGGATTACAGGCTTGAGCCACCGCGCCTGGCCCTGGCTCTTTCTTAAAAGGGATCAATCTCCCTTCATTTGAAAAGTCATGTGTCTGGGGACTGACCTAGGTCTGTAAACTGGGTAACAGGTGTGAATCTTGCAATTGCCTGGTAAGGGGGACCCCATTCCCTCCAGCCACTCCTTATTGTCCCAGAGCTCTAACTAGTCTGGCATGCTGTAAATGGACAGGAGTGAACTATACTCCTGAAGGTTGCTATTATGCTCCAGAGGAATTGCCAGGTTTTCATTCATGTAATTGGTGTCAACCTGGGGAACAAGTGTGGGGATGGCATCTAAGGGTATCTGACCAAGGAGGATGGGGCACAACATTGGACTGGAACGAATGTATCTACAGGAGATGACTTATAAAGATTGAATATAAGATGTGAGCTTGTACAGCTTGAAGAATACTGTTTGTTTGACAGGTTCACTAAGACCTGGACTCCATAGTGGCCCAAATTCAATGAGGCTGAATGGCCAGAACTCCCCTGGTCCATTTGGAGAAAGGAATCCGAAGGCTTAGGGATACAGGAAATGTTGTACAGTTTGGAATCTGTGGGTTATCTCAATATCCTTCAGCTCCCTGGTCTCACTGGCTGTGATCCCAGTTCCAGGCATGAACTCAAGAGAGGAGAGGGAAGGGGTGTGGGGGCGGGGTTGGGGGCAATAACCTTGACTGTGGACCCTCTTACCTAGGAAAGCCCCTTGTCATCCTGCGCTCTGAGGGCAGCCCAAGGGAGGAGCAAAAGTAGCCCAAGGACTCTGGTAAGCTGAAACAATACAGCACAGACCCCTGGGGTTTCTGAGCAAAGCTGTCTCTCTCCTGTAACCCCTCAAAGCTCCAGCAATCACCATGGTTCAGCCTTTAGAGACCAAGCCCCCTTTCCCAGCTCCTAGGATCTGATAAAGCCACCTCTTCATTTCGTCCCCAGCTCGAGGTGGGCCACATCACAGCCTCAATTGCTGCACAGGTCCACGTGCAGGGACTTCTTGCCCTCCCAGCAGAGAAGAGCCACGTGGTGCCAACCACAGGCCTGTGGAAGTCAAGCTGGGTCCACAAAGGGCCAGCAGTGTTCCTCGGCGGACAGATTGATCCTTTAAAACGAGTCCCAGGCCCAGCAGGGGCGCGGTGGCTCACGCCTGTAATCCCAGCTCTTTGGGAGGCCGAGGCGGGTGGATCACGAGGTCAACAAATCGAGACCATCCTGGTCAACGTGGTGAAACCCCGTCTCTACTAAAAATACAAAAAAAAATTAGCTGGGCACGGTGGCGCATGCCTGTAATCCCAGCTACTCGGGAGGCTGAGGCAGGAGAATTGCTTGAACCCAGGAGTCGGAGGTTGCGGTGAGGCGAGATCGCGCCATTGCACTCCAGCCTGGGTAACAAGAGCGAAACTCCGTCTCAAAATAAATAAATAAATTAAATAAAAATAAAAAATAAAACGAATCCCAGCCACAATGGTGGAGAGAACCGAGGCGGGGTGGGGGTGAGGGAAGCCGCTCAGCGCTGTGGAGAGTTCTGCCCCTCCCTCAGGCCTTAGGCCTCCTGCTACCCTCTAGGCCTCTGACCTCCTAGCCCTTGATCGGAGACAGAAACCCGCTTACAACCTCTGTTCTCGCTCACAGCTCACAAGGAAGGAGGGGAGGGGACTCACACCCTGCCCTTTTTCCCCACTGGAGCCCCAGATCTCCATTTCACACAGTTCTCAGAGGAGGCCACCACACCTGTTAGAGACGCCAGTTCATGCCCATCTCTGCAAGGACGAACCTCCACCAGCAGTAGAGCTTGCTGCCTCCACCCTCAGGATCCTTCTCTGGGGTCAAGAGCCCACCGCACATGTCCCCAGCCAGGCCTGGGCGTCCGGTGGGGATACCTTCAAAGGGACTGTGCAGCCACGGTCCTCCACGCCCAAGGCCTCCCCTGCACCCCCAGCAGGACAGCGTCCGCACCCGCAGCCCGCAAAGGCAGGGCCAGCAGAGAGCGCACTCAGGCCCGGGACCCCGCAGCGCCGCGAGTCCGCGACCTCCCGCTCAGGGGCGTCCACGTCCTCCGGTCGGGGCGCAGCGCGGCCCCCGTGCCGCTTCCGGTGCTCGTTAAGGTTGGAGCGGTGGCCGAAGGGTTTCCCGCACTCGCCGCACGCGTAGGGCCTCTCGCCCATGTGCGTGCGCCGGTGGCTCGCGAGCTCCGGCTCCGACTTGCGCACGAAGGCCTTGCCGCAGTGGGCGCAGACGAAAGGCCTCTCCCCAGAGTGCGGCGCCGGTGGTGCAGCAGGATCAGCCGCGGGAAAGGATGTCTCGGACACCAAATGCAGGAGGAAGGAATTTATTTCAGCTGGGAGCAAGGTGGCATCGGTGCCTAGCAGCCAAGCTCGTCTAACAAAGGGAGGTTCAGCCTTTATATAGGCTTCTGTTTTAGATGTTACACGTGGAAGAATCTTAGGTTCATAGTTTTAGGACGCACATGTGAAAAGGTCTCTGTTTACAGTTTCAGGAATCACATATGAAAGGGTTCCTGTTTACAGTTTTAGGACTCACATGTGAAAAGGTTTCTGGTTTGATCTTGTTTTAAGTAAAAATAGTGCCTTCTGGAGAGTTTCCCCAAGGCCTAGCCTGTTGTTTTCAGGAAGGAGATTCACGAGGCGCCAGCTGGCCTGCTCTCTCTTTTATTGAGATGCACAGTGGATGACAGAAGGGGAGGGAATCCCAAATGCCTGGGTCTCCCGCCTCAGTGGCTGAGCTGGTTGGAGCGCTGGCTGAAGGCCTGGCCGCACTCGGCGCACGCGTGAGGCTTCTCGTCCGTGTGCGCGCGCCGGTGTCCCCGCCAGGTAGGAGCCCACGATGAAGGCCTTGCCGCACTCCGAGCAGGGAAAGGGCTTCTCGCTGCTGTGTGTGTGCCGGGGCTGCCGCGGACCCGCCAGGCGCACGAAGGCCTGGCCGCAGTCGGGGCAGGCGTGCGGCCGCGCGCCCTCCAGGAAATTGGAGTTCCAGCTGAAGGCCTTGCCGCACCCCGGGCACTCGTAGGGCTTCTCCCCCGTGTGCGTGCGTCGAGGCTGCACCAGCGTGGTGCTTCTGCCGAAGGACTCGCCGCAGTCGGGGCATCGGAAGGGCTTCAGGCCGCTGTGTGTCTCCTGGTGGTGGATGAGCTGCGAGTGCGCGCGGAAGGCCTTGCCGCACTCGCCGCTGTGGATGCGCTGGTGCTGGCTGAGGTCGGAGCTCCGGGCGAAGGTGTTGCGGCACTCGGGGCACCTCTACGGCTTCTCGCCCGTGTGCACGCGCCGGTGCTGCAACAAGTAGGAGGCTGAACGCCTTGCCGCACTCCCCGCCGGCAGCCCGGCCTCCCAGGGAGGGGAGAGGGGTGCGGCGTGCGGCCTGAAGGCTGGCTCCTGGGCCCGGCAACCTGCCCACCGTCTGCGGGCTCCTGCTCCCTGCCGGGACCCTCCTGGTCGTCCACCGCCCCCAGCGTGCTTGCTGCTGCTGACCATCCCCTGCCTCCTCCGGGACCTCCGTGGAGTCTTCCCAGGCCCCCCAGCCTCCAGACACAGCCCCCTCAAAGGGGCCCCTAGTGAAAGTCTTCACACTGCAGAGGTCCTGGCCTTCTTCTGGGGCCACCTGCAGGGCCCACTCTCCTGGGGACTCCATCTCGCTTCTGTCACCTAAAACAAAAGAGAAACAGGTAAGTTCCTTAGAGAACACAAAGCCAGACAGCGCGCCTGAGGGGGTGGGGGACATGACGGTGGGTGAACTGGTTGTCATGCCCTCACCCCCTCTTCTCCTCCATGGCCCTGGATGTCCCGTGCCCTCTGCAGCCTGGAGCAGGAAGACTAGCAGGCGGGCTAGACACTCGGGTCAGACCAGCATTCTGGGCCTGACAGTGCCACGCGCACATCCCCACACTCGGCTCAGCAGGAGCGGGAGGGGCGCCAGGATCGCCGAAGGACTCAAAGCCGTGTGCACACTTGCACCGGCCCTCCTGGAGCGTCACTCTCTTCCACTTGCTTGACGTTGGTGGGGGTGCGGGGGTGCGGTGGGGAGTGTCAGGAAGGTGAGGGCTCCAGTTTGTGAGGAAGATGATGGATCTGTCTCCATGTCGGAAGGCTGGAGGACAGGCCACACCCAAACCCAGCTATGTCTGCCTCACACACTCCACCCTGGTCAGATCCCTGGGCAGTCCCCTCCACACAATATGCTCAGCACCGCCAGGCTGGAGGAATCTCAGTGGCTGTTACGCAGGCAATGGCCACACCAGGCCTCTGTGCAGGTCAGACCAGGTAGTCCAGGGCATGGGGTGGCTGTGCGGCCCAGATCCCTGAGGGAGGGAGGCCAAGGGTGGGAGGGCCTTCTTGGTCCTGAGGCCATGCCTGCCTGTCCAGTGTTCCTTCCTACAGCGAGCAAAGCCCATCCCCCATTTGCCCTGAGCACCTTATCATCCTTTGCGTGGCCTCCAGCCCTGCTGCCAAGACAGGGCAGGGCAGGGACAAGTGCGTGGATGGTGCCATACCTGGAGGTGGGGCCTGGAAGGGGCCCGGGGAGCCTCTTTCTCCTCTGCCTCCTCTGTCCTAGGGTCCAGATCCTCTTGGAGGCTGGGAGCTAGGACCTGCAAACAGGAAGGCAGGAGGGCAGGATGAGGTGTCCAGCCCAGCAGATCGGAGGAGAAAACAAGGGGCATGCAGTGGCATAACCCTCACTGCACCCTCAGTTCTCAGGACAGTGCAGAGCACACAGGTGTGGACTGGAGATCCCTGACTCTGCAGCCCAAGCCAGGACCCCCAAACTCCCACCTGTCACTATCATTTTCCCACAGTCCCAGGCCCTCTCAGACACCAACCGCCTGTTGGTCCCAATGCTGGCTCAGCTGCAGTTGTGAGAGAGGGAGGCACACCCAGCCCCCAGCCCAGCCCCTACTCACCTGGAGTCCTGGCTCAGCTGAGTCCTGCTGCAGCCCCTCCACCAGGGCGGTGGCCTCCTCAGGGCTGCCGGGCCACTGCTCCTGCAGTAGGCCTGGATCTCCAGGACCAGCGTGCCCAGTAACTGCTCCAGCACCAAGAGCTCCAGCATCTGCTCCTTGGAGCATGCCTCGGGCGTCAGCCACTGGCACACAGCTCACGCAGCTGGGCCATGGTTCCTCACGGCCCTGCTGCCTCCTCGCAGCAGAACCCCCAGAAGTTCTGGCCAGCTGTCTTAGAGCTGGGCTCACCCACCATCAGTGCGAGTAGACTCTAAGAGTCCTGGGGGGCCAGGGCTGAGGCCTTACGCATCTGGGCAGCCATCCTGCCCCTTCACTGGGAGGTAAGGGCAGCTGCTTGGCCCAAAGTACTTTCTCTAGAGCTGGAAACACAAAGGTAAGGCTGTGAGCACAGCAAGGCCATGAAGGTCCCCTCCTTGGGACCAACTGAGACTGAGTAAAAATGTAAGAATGGGGGGTATCAGCACTTCAGGCCCAATGTCAGCATCCTTGCCCACCTGGGTATCCAGGTGCCTGAGGGACACACTGAGGTGCCATGGCTGCTTGTACATCCCTGCGCCTCTCCCTGCTTTTCTTGAGGGTCCCTGCCCTGCCTTGTCTCCCCACATCCCACACACAGACCACCTAAGGCAGAGCTTGTAAACAGGACACCCAGAATCAGACCAGCAGATGGGTCCTGTTTGACTGTCCCCTCCAGGAAGTGTTTTAAAATTTTAAGTTGGCTGCCAGTGTTAACACTTAATCAGATGCTGGTGGGAATGTAAAATGGTGTAGCCTATGTGGAAACGGTGGCAGTTTCTCGAAGGGTTAAATGTAGAGTCATCATATGACCCAGCAATTCCACTCATAGAGAAATGAAAATATGTCCACAGAAAACCTTGTACCTGGATATCATGGCAACCTTATTTATAATAGCCACAAAGGGGAAACAAGGCAAAATGCCCATCAGCTGATGAACGGGCAAAAAAACATGATCCATCTCTCAATACGATGGAATATAATTCAGCCATGAAAAGGAATGCCCACCCCGGTCAACATGGTGAAACCCCATGTCTTCTAAAAATACAAAAAATTAGCCAGGCATAGTGGTTTGTGCCTGTAGTCCCAGCTAGTTGGGAGGCTGAGACACAAAAATCACTTGAACTCAGGGAGCAGAGGTTGCAGTGGGCTGACATTGTGCCACTGCACTGCAGCCTGGGTGACAGAGTGAGACTCCATCTCAAAAAAAAAAATAATAAAGTACGAGAAGGTGGAAGAGTCTTGAAAATATTTAAGTGTAAAAAGAAAACAAAAAATGTTAAGTGAAAATTCAGACACAGAAGACTTCATATTATGTGATTCCATTTAATATGAAATGTCCACAACAGAGAAATCTATGAGACAGAATTGATTAGTGGTTGCCAGGATCTACAAGGAAAAGAGAAAGGGGAGATACAGTTTCCTTGGGAGTGATGAAAATATTCTGGGATTAGTGGTGATGACTGCACAACTCTGAATATACTAAAAACCACTGAATTGTACACTTTACAAGGATAAATTTTATGGTATTGAAATTATGTTTTTTATTTTATTTTATATATATATATATATATATATAGATAGATATATATATATATTTTTTTAAGAGACAGGGTCTCGCTATGTTGCCCCGGCTGGAGTGCAGTGGCTTTTCACAGGCGGGATCCCACTACTGATCAGCATGCAGGTTTTGACCTGCTCCATTTCCGACCTGGGCCGGTTCACCCCTCCTCAGACAACCTGCTGGTTCCCCGCTCCCAGGAGGTCACCATATTGATGCCGAACTTAGTGCAGACACCCAATCAGCATAGCGCACTACAGCCCAGATCTCCTGGGCTCAAGTGATCCTCCCACCTCAGCCTCCCGAGTGGCTGAGACTACAGGCACATGCCACCACGCCTGGCTAAATTATGTTTTTTAAAAGTTACCAACCAGTCTCAAAAGCATAAGAACTGTATGATTCTATTTACCCAACATTTTCTTTTTTTTTCTTTTTGAGACAGGGTCGTCTGTCACCAGGCTGGAGTGCGGTGGTGTGATCTCATCTCCCAGGCTCAAACCACCTTCCCGCCACAGCCTCCCGAGGAGTTGGGACACCAAGTACGTGCCACCATAAGCGGTTAATATTTATTTTTATTTTTTGAGACAGAGTTTTCCTCTTACCCCAGGCTGCAGTAAAGTGGCACAATATTGGCTCACTGCAACCTCTGCCCCCGAGATTCAAGTGATTCTGCTGCCTTCAGCCTCCTAAGCAGCTGGGATTACAGGCACGTGCCACCACACGAGGCTAATTTTTGTTTTTTGTTTTTTGGGACGGAGTCTCGCTTTTGTTACCCAGGCTGGAGTGCAATGGCGTGATCTCAGCTCGCCACAACCTCCGCCTCCTGGGTTCAGGCAATTCTCCTGCCTCAGCCTCCTGAGTAGCTGGTATTACAGGCACGCGCCACCATGCCCAGCTAATTTTTTGTATTTTTAGTAGAGATGGGGTTTCACCATATTGACCAGGATGGTCTTGATCTCTTGACCTCGTGATCCACCTGCCTCGGCCTCCCAAAGTGCTGGGATTACAGCCTTGAGCCACCGCGCCTGGCCTCTGTTTTTGTATTTTTAGTAGAGACAGGGTTTCACCATGTTGTCCAGGCTACTCCCGAACTCTTCACCTCAGGTGATCCACCCACCTCGGCCTCCCAAAGTGCTAGGATTACAGTCCTGAGCCACTGCACCCGGCCTAAGTTTTAAATTTTTTTTGTAGAGACAGGGTTTCACCGTGTTTCCCAGGATGGTCTCAAACTCTCAAGCTCAAGTCATCAGCCCACCTCAGCTTCTCAAAGTTTTGGGATTACAGGCATGAGCCACCTCTCCCAATCTATGCAACCTTCTTGAAATGACAAAATTGTATAAATGAAGAATAGATTACTAGTTGACTAAAAAAGGTGAATGGGGGCAGAGGTGGGAGGGAAGCGTGTGCAGCTGTGAAATGGCAACTTGGGGACCCCGTGATGATGGAAATGATCTGCGTCTTGGTTGTGATCTTGTACTCTAGTTTTTCTTTCTCTTCTCTTTTCTGAGACAGAGTCTCGCTGTGTCGCCCAGGCTGGAGTGCAGTGGCACAATATGGGTTCACTGTGACCTCTGCCTTCTGGGTACAAGCGATTCTCCTGCCTCAGCCTCCCCAGTAGCTGGGATCACAGGCAGCAGCCACCATGCCCAGCTAATTCTTGTGTTTTCAGCAGAGATGGGGTTTCACCACGTTGCTCAGGGGTCTTTAACTCCCGAGCTCAAGCGAACCACCCCCCTTGGCCTCCCAAAGTGCTGGGATTACAGGCATGTGCCACCATGCCCAGCCTCTTGTTTTTCAAGATGCCACCTTTTGGGGAAACTGGGCAAAGGGTACATAAGATATACGTTATTTCTTAAGCATGTTAACTTATAATTACCTCAAATTAAAAGTTGTTTTTTAGGCTGGGCGCGGTGGCTCGGCTGCTGGATCACGAGGCCAGGAGATCGAGACCATCCTGGTCAACAAGGTGAAAGCCCATCTCTACTAAAAATACAAAAAATTAGCTGGGCGTGGTGGCACGTGCCTGTAATCCCAGCTACTCGGGAGGCTGAGGCAGGAGAATTGCCTGAACCCAGGAGGTGGAGGTTGCGGCGAGCCGAGATCACGCCATTGCACTCCAGCCTGGGTAACGAGCGAAACTCCATCTCAAAAAAAAAGCAAAACAAAACAAAACAAAATTAACCAGGCATGGTGGCTTGCGCCTATAATCTCAGCTACTCGGGAGGCTGAGGTAGGAGAATCCATTGAACCTGAGAGGCAGAAGTTGCAGTGAGCGGAGACAGTGCCACTCCACACTCCGGCCTAGGCAACAGAGCAAGACTCCATCTCAGGAAAAAAAAAAAAAAAAAAAAAAAAAAAAGACCAGGTGCTGTAAGCTAAAATAAATAAATAGCTAGAGAGAGGATCTCACTATATGGCCCAAGCCGGTCTTGAACTCCTGGGCTTAAGTGATCCTCCAGCCTTGGCATCCCAAAATGCTAGGATTACAGGCATGAGCCACCATCCCTAGCCTCCATGAGCTTTTTGACACCAATTTTTCCAGTTTGCACTGGGAAGCCCCCACCCCAGCCCAGGTGGTTTGGGCAGGTGTGGGTACATAACCCAGGCCGGCAGCACAGATGAGTCCATCACCCAGGTCCTGGTAATGGCCACTTTGAACCTGTGAGAATTATGGGACTTCTCTCTGAACTATTAGGGCCTCTTCTCCTTTGAACCTGAGGCTGTGAGCATCTGTCAGCTGGGGCGGCTGCAGCCTTCTTGCCCCCATGAGGGATGAATCTGTCAGAGAATGGAGTCCATACAGAAAAGCAGAACTGAGGGATGATATGTTAGTTTCCTGTGGTAATGCAGCAAATTACCACAAATTTGGAGGCTTAAAACAACAGAAGTTTATTCTTTCACAGTTCTGGGGACCAAAAGTCTGACATTGGTATCAGTGAGCTGAAACAAGATGTTGACAGGGCTGACCGCCCTCTGGAAGCTCTAATGTAGAACCCTTTCTTGCCCTTTTCAGTACCTAGAGGTGCATTCCATGTATTCCTTGGCTTACAGTCCTTTCCTTCATCCTCAAATAACTGGTAACATCTTACTCTTTCTCTAAGTTAAAATATTTAACATATGTTCATTTTATCTCATTTGCATGAGAGTCAATTTTAGCTTAAAAAATTTTTCTTGGAATAGTCTCAAAGAACAAGAAAAGATACATAAATAATAAAAAAAAAATTTTTTTCTTTTTGAGGAGGAGTCTTGCTCTGTTGCCCAGGCTGGCGTGCAGTGTCGTGATCTTGGCTCACTGCAACCTCCACCTCCTCATTTCAAGCAATTCTCCTGCCTCAGCTTCCCAAGTAGCTGGGATTACAGGCGCTTACCACCATGCCCAGCTAATTTTTGTATTTTTTTTTTAGTAGAGACAAGGTTTCACCAGGCTGGTCTCGATCTCCTGACCTCGTAATCCCGCCGCCTCAGTCTCCCAAAGTGTTGGGATTACAGGTGTGAGCCATGGTGCCCAGCCCAGCTTTAAAAAATTTTTATCAGCCTGGGCAACATGGTGAAACCTCATCTCTACAGAAAAATACAAAAATTAGCCAGATGTAGCAGTGTGTGCCAGCCAGCTGCTTATGGGACTGAGGCCCATGGAAACCCCAGTGAAGTCTCTGGCTTAGAGCTCACCCTTCCTCCTGCCCCTGCTGCCTCTGACAGATGCTGGTGCTTTCTCATGTGTCCTTCCTCAGGGGCCACACCTCCTGTTTCTAGGATGTATGAGCATAATGAATTTTGTTTTCCTGAGCTTGTCCTGTGTTTCCTCTTCTGACCACACCTGACAGAGCAGCACATAAAAGCCACAGAACACCAGGAGAACTGCTCCTTGGGGAATCCTGCAGGAAGAGTCCTGGGGGATGTGGTGGGGGGAAGGCAAGGACTGCTCTCCCTCTCCTGGATGGTGGGGAGGGCTTCAAGGAGACTACAAGGTGGGAGGAACGTTGGGCAGGGCCTGCCTCATCAGGATGCTTTCTCCAGAAAAGAAGGATTTAAGCCACTGGTGAGTGAGTCCTGGATTAACCAAGACCTGGGCCTTCTGGGGGCTGTGGAGGACTGAGGACATTATGAGGTTTCTCCCTGGGTGGATTCCCCAGGAGCTCCAAGGCTGGTTTCAGGCCCTGTCCTTCGGCTGCCCCACTGGAAGCTCTGAGCATCCACCCTTCAGAGGTGCTTTCCCTGGTCTGACCTTGGCAGGGGCAGATAAAGAGGTACCCCAGTGTGGGGAACACTCCTGTGTGAGGCCCCTAGGAAATGGGACTCACCATATGGTGAGCTTGAGACCGGACACAGATCCCTGGTTGGGGGAGTAGAGCTGAGGGAAAGCAGGAACCGAGAGAGGGACTATGCTATTCAAAATAATTAACAGACTTTACTTTATGGATATGAGGACTTGGGAGGCATTGTGTCCACTTTCGGCTCCTTATGGTTTATTGCTTCATTGTGTTCATTTTTGGATACTTGCTACATTAGTTGTAAAATATTAACTTCAGTATTTATACTTGTTAAGTACTTACTGGGCTTAACTTACTGGGTGTAACTTACCTTGTGACTTAAGTATTTACAATTGTTAAGTTTTTACTGGAGGTAACTTACTTACTGGGCATAACTTACTTCTGTTTCTTTTGTTATTTGAGAAATGCTTTGATCTGACTTAAACCACATTAAGTAGAAAAGTATATAATGGAACTTACTGCACAAATAAAATTGCTGCTTGGGCATAGCCCATCCAGTCCTCCAGACCCCGCTCTTTTCTTTCTCCTGTTTTCCGTGCACGCTGTCTTCCAGATTTGGGACCCTCTCGCTGGACAAGATTCCCGGGCTTGCGTTCAGTTCACAACACCCCAGGGAGGGTCACCAATGTCTCGGGTATAAACAGCGCCCATCTGCACAGTACCATTAGGACCACAGAGTGTGGTAAGTGTCAATGGCCGGCTCAGGTGGTCCCCAGTGTGGTTGTGGGGACCATCTAGGAATCTTCTGCTCCGGGGTCCCAGGCCACACTTGGGGAACTCTATTGGAAGCAACAAGGCCCAGGCCCTGAGCGCCCAGCTCTGCCCTCTCTGGGGCTCTGGTTTAGCCATGTGCAAGCATCCTTCTGGCCCTCCCAGCTGGTGTGAGGAGGAAATGCATGCTAAAGGGCAATGTCCTGGCACAGGTCTGTCCCTAGTCAGCATTTCCCGGTCAGCCTCTGGAGTGGGGAGCCTTGGATGATGGAGTGATGGGAGCCAGTGTGGATGAAATGCAGGAAGAAATTGGAATCACAGCCATGGACAGCCACTCATATAGCAGGGAAGAGGTGGACTCCCACCTCTGTGGTGCTGGGGGCATCATGCCAACAACTCTGGCGCCCACTTTACTTCCACTCACACCGGAGAGCCTTGGGGAGATGCGACTCAGCCTGGAGTGCGTCAGGGGAAAATAAGGAGACCCTGCTAGTCAATCAAACCAGGGCAAGCTTGCCAGGGCATCACACTACACCTAAGGGAATCCTTTCTGCAGCGACTACTGAGCTGCCAGGGCCGGGATAGGCAGAAGCCTGCCGTGAGGTTTCACCTCTGGAGGGTCACGAGCTGTGCCGCGCAGGCTACAGCAAAGGTGTGCAAACACCTCGAGGTCCCCAAGGCTCCTGAATCCGCCTAAGGGGCAATAAGAGGTCCTAGGTTCGAATCCTGCCTCCGGAGAGTCATTTTTCCCTGTTTCCTCACATACCAGAGAGCCCAGTAACACTCCCGTATCTCAGATTTCTCCCATATCTCTGCGGAGAAAAAGACCCCAGAGATCGTGGACACAGCACCCAGTAGATATATATATATTTTTTTTTGAGACGGAGTTTCACTGTTGTTACCCAGACTGGAGTGCAATGGCAGGATCTCGGCTCACCGCAACCTCCGCCTTCTGGGTTCAAGCATTTCTCCTGCCTCAGCCTCCCGAGGAGCTGTGACTACAGGCGCTCGCACCACCATGCCCAGCTAATTTTTGTATTTTTAATAAAGACGGGGTTTCACCTCGTTGACCAGGATGGTCTCGAGCTCTTGACCTTGTGATCCACCCGCCTCGGCCTCCCAAAGTGCTGGGATTATAGGCGTGAGCCTCCGCGCCCGGCCAGAAATCGTGGACACAGTGCCTGGGCCACATAGCGCCCCGTAGAGATTACTGCTTTTGCCTGCAACTGGATGCTGCGTGCCCAGTTAGAAAAGGTTAGATAAAACTCTAACAGTGGAAGTGGAAGCCTGTGGACACCATGTGTATAAAGTCAAGTTTAATCAAGGTTACAAACGTTTGTGGGGTTTCCGGGACAACGGCCTCTGCTGGACGCAGGGTTCGCTTTGGCGACGCGTGGACTCTCCACTCCTGGGGGTCAAGGCGCCGCGCGGCCGGTGTGGCGCTTCTGGTGCTCGTTGAGGTTGGAGCGCTGGCTGAAGGCGCGGCCGCAGTCCCCGCACGCGTAGGGCCGCTCGCCCGTGTGCGTGCGCAGGTGGCGCACCAGGCTGCAGTTGCGCACGAAGGCCCTGCCACAGTCGCGGCACACGTAGGGCTTCTCGCCCGAGTGCAGGCGCTCGTGCTGGCGCAGCTCGGAGCAGCCGCGGAAGGTCTTGCCGCACTCGGCGCAGCTGTAGGGCCGCTCGCCGGTGTGCGCGCGCTGGTGCTGCACCAGGCCGGAGCGGCCCTTGAAGGCCTTTTCGCACAGTGGGCATGCGTAGGGCTTGGCGCTACTGTGCGTGCGCCGGTGCCGGCTCAGGTTCGAGCGCTGGTTGAAGGCCTTGCCGCACTCGGGGCACGCGTAGGGCTTCTCGCCGGTGTGCACGCGCCGGTGCTCCACGAGGTGAGAGAACAGGCCGAAAGCCTTCGCGCACTCGACACACTCGTACGGCTTCTTCCCGGCTCCCGACACCGGTCGGGGACTCCGCTCGCCACAGTCCCCCCAGGGCGGGCACTCCAGCCGGAGGGCACGCCGGACCAGGGCCGGGCGGCGGCGGCGGCGCTCCGCCGAGTGCGTCTTCTGGTGGCGGTACAGGCCGGAGCAGCGCACGAACGCCTTGCCGCACTCGGCGCACTCGTAGGGCCGCTCGCCCGTGTGGATGCGCTCGTGCTGCAGCAGGCTGGAGGTGCGCGTGAACGCCTTGCCGCACTCGTCGCAAGCGTACAGTCGCTGGGCCACGGGTTCGGGAACACCCAGGCAAGGTCGCGAGGTTTGGTCGCACTCAGGACACACTGGGGGGCCTTTGCCCGGCTGCTGCTGGTTGGGGCGAAAGCGCTTCCCGCAACGGGCACACAGACTGGGCTCCTCCGTCGCCTGCAGCCGCTCTTGGGGGATCCGCGGGGCCCTCCAAGCAAAGGCCTCGCCACACGCGCAAGGCCGGGGCTGCTCCACCGAGGGGCTTCTTCCGCGGGAGGTCGACTTTGGGGTCCGCGGGTAGGTCGGAGCGCCAGTCCCCGGTTGGCACGGCCAGCAGTCCGTGTGGACCTCACACGGTTGAGTCCGGGGGTGGTTCCGGAGCCACCCCGGACAAGGGTCACACACGGGGAGCTTCTCCCCAGCGGGCGCCCCGCGATGCAACGCCAGGCAGGAGTTCCTGCTGCAGTCCCCGGCAGGCGCCAGGCTTTCACAGGGGCCCTCCCCAGCCTGCAACCCCTCGGGGATAACTAAGTCAGGGTCCTGAGAATAGGCGGGGCCGCACCGCTCCTGCTCTAGGGGTCCGGTCCCTGGGCCGGGGCTTACCCCGAGGCTGCAGCCCCATGAGCCCCCGCCTGGGGGAGTCGTCATGCCACCCACCGCCCCTCCAGGCAGATCCGCCTTTTGAGTGGGGCGGCTCCCTGCTCGGTCTTCTTCGAGGGGCCTCGGCTCCTCGGGCCTCTTCTCCCGGATCCCGGAGACACCTCGGGCATCAGCCTTGGGGATTCCTCACTGCCCAGCCTTGTGGGCTGGACCCTCCATCCTGGGGCTGGCCCCTAGCGCAGAGTTCTGGCTGTAGGATCTGGAAAGCAGAGGAGAAATGGAGGTTTGCAGTTCCCAGGAGAAGAACTGGGACAAAGAGCGACCACCCCACAGCTGGCACCTATTGGGAGGCCCCCAGCTCTCTGCAGACTCGAAAGGGGAAATGGAGTGATATAGCCAGGGCCTCCTGTCCCTCTTCAAATTGTCAACACCCAGATCCCAGAGAACAGCTTCCCAGGCTCTCCCTGCACACATCACTGCTCCTCCACACTAGATCCTAAAATACTGTGCCCCTGGCTAAGGCCCTCCCTGGTCCCCCTTCCCCAAGCAACAGGGACTCCGGGTCCTCCTGGCTCCATTCACTGCCATTGTCCAGCTCTTCTGGGAGGTGTGAGGTGGGACTCACCTGACAGCTGAGAGCCTGGCCAGGAGATCCTCACTGCAGAGGCCAATGCTGGGCTGCCTCTCCCCTCTTCAACCAGGTCACTGTGGTTGTCTCAAGCCTGGCAGCCTCATCTACAAAATGGGTATGACAATCGTAAGTGTAAAGAGCTGAGCAGGGAGACAGGCAACCCAGATCATTCCAGCAAGTGTGGACATTAGCAAGGCCTGGTGCCTGCTATTACTGTTTTAAAATTCCGCCTTGGCTAATATTAGTTACCTACTGCTGCTTTAACAAACTGCCGTCACCACAGTGGCTTGAGACAATGCAAATTGGTCATCTCACAGATCTGGGGGTCAGAAGTCCTAAATGAAGGTTTCAGTAGCGTGGGTTCCTCCTGGAAGCTCTTGGGGAGGGCGTTTGCTTACCATTTCCAGCTTCCAGATGCCACCTACTTTCCTTTCTTCCGTCTTCAAGCCAGCAGTGAGACATCTTTGTCTCTCACTTTCTGGGCTTGCCGTCAAATCTCCTTATTCTGCTAATAGGACTTGGATCCTTCTGCCTCTTGTGATCACACTAGGGCAAGCAGACATAATCCAGGAATCCCCCCATCTTGGGGTCCATAACCTCATCACACAGTTCTTTTGCCTTCTGAAGCAACATATTCACAGGTTCTAGTGACCAGGACATGCACATCTTTTAGGAGGCCATTATTCTTTTTTTTTTTTTTTTTTTGAGACGGAGTTTCGCTCATTACCCAGGCTGGAGTGCAATGGCGCCATCTCGGCTCACCACAACCTCCGCCTCCTGGGTTCAGGCAATTCTCCTTCCTCAGCCTCCCGAGTAGCTGGGATTACAGGCACGCGCCACCGTGCCCAGCTAATTTTTTGTATTTTTAGTAGAGACGGTGTTTCACCATGTTGACCAGGGTGGTCTCGATCTGTTGACCTCGTGATCCACCCGCCTCGGCCTCCCAAAGTGCTGGGATTACAGGTGTGAGCCGCTGCACCTGGCCAGGAGGCCATTATTCTGCCTACAACAGTCGACTTTGCCCAGGTCTTCACACCTTACAGGGAAAACACAGTATGTGCATCAAGATGCCATTTAGGTGAAACACATTTAACCTGGAGTTAGGAAGGATACACACTTAGCTCAGACCACTCCCACCTGGGGAGGGGCTCCCTTGGCTGGGCTCAGTGGTGATTTGCACAGGGAGGACTCCAATCTTTGGGCACGATGCATGGAGGGGTTGGGCAGAGGAGAAGGCAGACTGGTTACTTGCAGGGAAATCGAAAAGCAGGTGAGAAGAATGAAGCTTATGAGAGCAAAGTTTTTCACTGTTGGAGAAAGAAGTGACAAAAGGGGAAAGGAAAGGCTACATCAAACCCTGCAGCGCAAACTAGAGACGCTGAGTTTCTAATCTGTAGTCTGCACTGACAGGAGATACACACACGTGCATATGTAAATATTCGTCTCCTAAGATAGCAGCTGAATGGTCGAAAATAGAGGAGGAGAAAGCAGAGGACTTGCTTCTTGATCAGGAAACCCCTAACTCAACGACAGTTACTGAGAATCTGAGAACTGACTTATAAAATGCCCCATGGATAAGAAAGGGAATTTTCGGCCGGGCGTGGTGGCTCACGCCTGTAATCCCAGCACTTTGGGAGGCCGAGGCGGGTGGATCACCAGGTCAAGAGATCGAGACCATCCTGGTCAACATGGTGAAACCCCGTCTCCACTCAAAATACAAAAAATTAGCTGGACATGGTGGCGCGTGCCTGTAATCCCAGCTACTCGGGAAGCCAAGACAGAATTGCCTGAACCCAGGAGGCGGAGTTTGTGGTGAGCCAAGATCGCGCCATTGCCCTCCAACCTGGGTGACATGAGCGAAACTCCGTCTCAAAAAAAAAAAAGAGTAGCCTGGCCAACCCCTCCCTCTC